>CP139504.1:355781897-356381897 GCA_021014915.2 Artemisia tridentata subsp. tridentata
TGAGATTGATGAAAGAACTGGTGATGAGTACCTAAGTGACTTAAACTTGAAATTTCAAGAAAGAGCACTCCTTGCCAATTCAAAATGTTTTATCAAAAGAAATTAGTCAAACTTTTCAAAAGCCAAAGCAAATGAAGCCACTAAATGTTTCAAATGTGGTAAAAAGGGCCACTTTGCTAGAGACTGTTATTCAAAAACCATCTCAGAACCCTCTTATAAATTTTCTGAAAACAGTTCCTCTGGAACTAGCAAGTTTCAACCTAGAATGCTTTAGTCGACCCAACATTTTCAAAACTATAATGTTCAAAAGGGTCAAAAAGACTTTGAGGCTAAATATAGGAAAGCTAAGGCTAAACTTGCTCTTCTTGAAACTAATCCCTCAATGTCTGAGGCTGCTCACACTTTCAAACTTGTTCAGACAAAGAACAAGGTTCTTATAGCAGAAGCTTATGACTGGGATGAAGAAGAGGTCTCCTCAGAAGATGAGGAAATTAGAGTAAGTGCACTGATGGCACTTTCTGAAGGTGATCAGGTGGCTGTTGGAAAAAGCTATGCAAGGAACGGAGAATGGGTGAACATAACCATGAAGAAGGTAAACACTTTACTTTCTATGGATGATGATTCTGACTGGCAGTCCTATATGAATTATATTTGTGTAGATCTTAAGTTTGTAGAAGAACAAAGGCTTAATTTGCTTTCAAAATATAACAATCTTGTGTTAGAACTGAATAAGTGTAGAGATGAATTGCTTGTATTAAAATAAGCCAAGTTAGAAACTATTACACTACAAATTCAAAACACAGAGATTTTGAAACAAAATCAAGCTCTTCTAAATGAACTTAACAAAGAAAAGGCCGTCATTGAAGGCTGGACGAAGAAGAACCCCAAAGTCTATGAAACTGTGAGTCTAATTCCTAATAATAACAAGAAAATCATAGGAATAGACCAACTTACTGAAACCCCCAGTGATAGTCACAGGGAAAATACTTTTATTCCAGCTGGCATATCTTTTGAGCAGGAAATGCAACCCAAGTCAAATGACTGGATTGTTAGGGACAACCCAGTCAGTAAGTTACCAAACTTTGAGACTGGAAAAATCTTGTTTCCTGAAAGTCAGGCTCTGAAAAATATGCTTGGACTCACTGACCAACCCAGTAGTACTGAGTCAGTCAATGAGTCTGAATCAGAATCATTCACACCACTCCCACCACTGAATATCCTTCAGGGTGCTGCACCATGCTCAGACCTCCCACCATTGGTCTACTCTCAGTATTCTCCAAAGGAGAATCTAGGAATGGGAAAAATCATCCTGAAAAGGAAAACCCCTGAAGTCTCAGTTCATTCTGATGACTCATCAACTTCAGTCCCTTCAGAAGTAAAAACTGAAAGCCCTGACTCAAAAATTGATCAGTTGGCTGAACTTTTCAGGAAGCTGAGTGAGAAGATTGAATCTTCTGAGAAACCTTCTCAATCCAAGATGAAGGAAACCAAATCAGCTTCCTCAAGCACCAAACTAAAACCCTCCAAACCCCTGAAAAGGTGTGAGCTGTGTCACTATACCAATCATTTCACTGATGATTATTATAGAATCCTTTACTGCATGATATGCAAAAGGGAAGATCACAGGACCTCTGATCACCAATCATACACAGCCACATCAAAGATGGCAAACTTTAAAGCATAGGCTTTAAAATAACCTTCTGATTCTAAACAGAAAAAAAAGGCCAAGCCTTTTGCACCTTGCCCTCACTGTGGCTTCAATGACCACCATCCTAAGGATTGTCTAATGGACAACTATTGTGAAATTTGTGGAGATCCCACTCACAACACCTCAGGACTTGAGAAGGTCATTCAGACCAGAAGAGGTATGACCAAGTCATCCTCTCATTCTACTGAGTCTACCTCTGCAATCAAATGCAAAACCTGTGGTAGCTCAGTCCACTCAACCACTGACCATGAATCAATTGTTACTTTTAAGAATACTACTAAAGTCAAGCCCTCCAAGATGAGGGGTCCTAGAAGAACTAACTCAGTTTATCATTTGTGCAGAGGTATGCCAGGGAGCCTGTTTGGCATCTAGATAGTGGATGTTCAAGGAGCATGACTGATGTGACAGAATATCTGTACAAATATGTAGAAGAACCAGGACCCAAGGTGATATTTGCTGATAATTCATCATATCTCACTGAAGGTTATGGTTCAGTAAACTGTAGTGGTATAGTCTTTACTAGGATAGCTTATGTCAATGGTCATAAGTACAATTTGATCAGTGTCAGTCAACTATGTGATGCAAAGTACATAGTTCAGTTTGATGATAAGCAAGGAACCATCTTCAATGCAAATAAGGAAGTTGTCCTTATTGCACCAAGAAGACAAGATGTTTATGTGTTAGACATGTCCAGTCTAACTCAGAATGGAACTTGTCTCTTTGCTCAGGCCACTGAAACCCTCAACTGGCTTTGGCATTAGAGACTCTCCCACCTGAACTTCAAAAACATAAACAATCTTGTAAAACAAAACAAGGTCCTTGGCTTACCATCACTTGTGTTTTCAAAGGATAAACCTTGCTCTGCCTGTGAAAAAGGTAAACATCATAGAGCATCCTTTAAAACCAAAACAAACTTTTCCATCAGGAACTGCCTTCATCTTCTCCATATGGATCTCTTTGGGCCCATTAGTCCTAGATCCATTAACCATGAGAAGTATACTCTGGTCATTGTGGATGAATTACTCTAGATACACTTGGGTTTACTTCCTGATAAAAAAGAGTCAGGCAGCTGAAACTATCAGTCCTTTGTCAGGAACATTGAAAATCAAAATGACATTAAAGTCAAACAGATTAGGACTGACAATGGAACAGAGTTCAAAAACTATGAACTTGAATGTTTCTGTGATGAGAAAGGAATTTCCCAAATTTTTCCCTCCTTACACACCTGAACAAAATGGTGTTGCTGAAAGGTATAGGTGAATGTAAAGACATATTTAAACATATTAAATAAATTCCACGCAGCGGATCAAACATCACCATCAAAGGATCCATAGTATGCTCATTGATTCAATCCAAATAAAATAAACATATATATTTATACCTTTGTTAGCGTGTTCACGGGAGTCACCAACAAAAGTCCCTATGTCGAACACAATATGAAACCCAAGTGATCAAAAATAGCATCAACCTCTAATGTGTATCCACACTACACATCCTTGATATACCAATTGATGCTAGTCCTTAACCCTGTAACCGATCTAGACTCCTTTATTTACAAGAATCCAAAAGAATGGAAGATTGAAAAGAAAAACCCTCTAGTTATTCCTTGTGGTTTTGCCGTGTGATTAAGGAGAGAAGAGAGGAGAATTAGTTGTTGATTTGATCTTCTAATTATCCCAAAATCATCAGGGGATAATTAAGGTTACAATTAACCAACTAAATCAAGCTTATTCTCTTGAAACCTCCTCATGGGCCGGCCATATATGGACCAAATGGGCTTCCCATTTGTTTTTCTAGTCCAATGCAATAAGTCCATTACTTATTCATTAGAAGCCCGAATAAGTCCTGGTTACTAGTTGATTTATATATCGTAAATACTATAAAACATATATAAAATGGCACCTCGTGTATATGTGTGTGACCCCATAGGCTCACATATGTCTAGCCATATAATTAGTTATTATGACACGAGCATACTCCAACAGCTCCCACTTGCGACGTCATAATAATCAAGTAATTATACAAGCAATGGTTAGCGTCTAGCAACATGCCAATGCCCCTAGAAATATGTGAGGGTAGTTTCTTAAACGTCTCATTTCAGATGGTTTACATGTCATCTATCCTTTTGTTTCAGATACCGTGTTGAACATTAGACATGGATCAAATGTCATTCTAATTGTTCAACTATTATGTTTCTCGATATAGATATTGAACAAGATTACCAAGTGAATTAAGATTCATCTTAATCTCATTTGGGTACGGCCATACAAACATCTGTTCAATTCATCGAGGGGCCCAATAGTATCTTACTCCATTACATGTGGAGGAACAAATCCTATTTTGACTGCACGTGTCATTCACATGCTTCATATCACTCCTGATAATGGATTTTATAACTACCTTATTCAGGACAGCGTTTAACCATATCAAAGAATGAAATTCCACATATGCAAGACCTGCTTGCATCTCAAGTCTAAGGATAAGAGACATAACCTCTAGCGAGTATCACTATTGACGACGATCCATGTAGTGAAGACTCGTAGGTTGGGTCAATCCAATGTTCATCACAATGAACAACATTGAGTGTGGCAAATGAATCACCAACACGCTCACATTTGTCTTAATTTGATGATACTCCCGTATCGTCAACCGACAATGGATAATTTTAGAATAAATAAATTATTCATGGATTAAACATGCAAATATAGAACACAGTAGTATAAATGAAGACGATCATACCAGGTATATCAATTCATTATATAATACGACTGCTTACAGTTCCATTATCCAAATACTAAAAACAGATATGCATAAGACTACTTCATAGGTCGGAATCTGATGTTCCCACCATGATCGAATCATGTTGCACAAGACAACAAGTAGTCATCCGAGTAAACTTTGAGAATACTTGTTTCAAAACTCATGAAAGGTTTGAATGATGATTGTCCTTTGTATGTGAGCATTCAAGTACAAGACGAGTGTTGCAACAATACATTCCATAGGGTGTTTGAAGCCAGCAAAACACCTACATTAGACAGTCATCTGTACAGTTTCTCAAACTATAAAGTATTCTTATTCTTTTAATGTATAACGCACTAGTGCTCTCAGTCGAGCAAATCTAGTCAGCAATGTCATCATTCATGATGGCATCCTACCATGACTAGGGTTGAGTATCATCTCAGTTAAATAAGCATCAGCGTATGCAAATAAAACAGAGTTCCTCATATATCCGTAAACTTTTGAACTTATCTTTTGGTCCTTTATATGTCCAATATAATGTTCGTTTAACAATTATCTAACGACTTTCACTTAGATATTGGTTGTTATCAACTCATCTTGCATTCATGCAAATGATAAATATATAGTCCAATACTTAATATGACTTACATGATGAATCCTTCAGTCAAACTTAAGATTTCCAATCATGTGTTCAATCTCATCAAGTGAGACTGATCATTGAGACTCCCCTCAATAACGTGTCATATTGTGTTTAGACTTAATAACCGCTTATGTTTATTCTAATAAACATATTTTAACAAGGTTGTATGTTTTATTTTATAAATCCCTCAAGAGAAACTTCATTCCAAGCTAAGGATTAAAGTCTAGCTTAGATGGAATATTGTTTCTAATATGTTAACGACATATGAGATTTAAGAAAATAAATACAGTGCTCCAACTTGCTCTTAGTGTACTTAGGAGTAATCTTATTAATCAAAATCAAATTAATGATTTTATAATTAACTCAAGATCTTTGCTCCTAGATGCATAATCTAATCCACACACGGATTATTTTATCTTGTATACATAATAAAGATTTATATGGATTCATAAACCCTTTTGATTACTCATCGTCCTCGCAAAGGTAATCAACAAGAAAAGTGTTTTGATATCCTATTGTCATATTTCATTTATATGAAAACAGGTATGACAATTAATCATCTTTATACATTTAATGTTTCTAGGTAGAAAGATTTAGTCATAGTCAATTTCTTGAGTACGAGTAAACTCCTTTTACTAGTCGTGCATTAAATGTGTGTATAAGTTTTCCCTTTTGAGTCTTCTTATCAAGAAGCTCATTCTTAACCTCACAGTCTAACTGATTGGTAAGAGATCAATCAAGCTCCATGAGTGATTGTCTTTCAAGGGCTGCATCTTTAACATTCATAGTTTTGAGCTACTCATCAGATACAATATCTGATAATGCATCTCAGTAGTTAGCAGGTTCACCATGATCCTCTAACTTATGTCCCTCAGCATTGATATAAAAACTATATCATTCAGGTGCAAGAGGTATCCTTGCGGATTTATGAATGAGAGATATCAATCTATGGTTTAACATATGCATGTTCAACCATAGTATGACATTAGCAAGTGTACTCAGAAGGTTGTGTATTTAGTTCTTGAATAACTTCAAGGTCTAAAGGTACTCCCACTTGCTTTTGTATGTAGAGACTAATCTCTAGATACTCAGCATCTTGAGTAACAATAAATTGTTTTCAAGTGGGACATCCAAAATACACCGTTAGTTCTTGACTCTAGTTTGTTAATTACTTACTCTTAAGTAGTTAACAAATTCAGAACTTCAATTAAGACATAATGAGATTCATCCCATGCCATAATACAATGGTGTCTTAAATTCCTTCTGGGTTGGAATCATATTGAGTGTACACATGGCACACCCAATTTCTAACCTTGATAGCTTTGGAGGTAAAACAGTTTAAGTCATCAAAGATCAAACAATATCAATAGTGTTTGGTTTTCCATGATGGACATACCATAAAGTTGTGGTATTCCATGAGGACTGATGTTGTGAGACTATCACACAACTCATTAGATGAACTTATACTTTTGGCTTACATATCTGCCAACCAAGTCAAACCAGATGGCATCAATAGTAATTTTAGCCTATTGCATACTTTACTTCATGTGTATGTTTTGACTAGAAAACATAAACATTTAATATTATACGTTGTAAGTGTACATGTCTTAACAAGAAGACATAACAAATCAACGTCTTACTTTACGTTATAAGTCTTTCAACAATTAACGGAAATAATGTTTGTGTCTTTACAAGAGACCTAAACATATTCAACTAAAGTAATTACGAGCGCCGACACTTGGCCTCAATAGTAATTTCAAGTTAATTTCATACTTCATGATTATGACTTTACAAGAAGACATAATCATATTTACTAAACAATTCAGTGAATATGTTGAAGTAGTTTTTCATGTTATCTTGATATTTGTTCCAATTAGGGCAACCTACATTTTATGTGTAGAAGTCCTAGTAGAATTTTGGTTTCTTACCTTTCAGCAAAGAAAAGCTATTAGTCATATTGTTATATGTTGTACCTTGCACACAATTAAGATTTCTCCCACTTGTGCATGGCACAACATCACGAGTGAATATGTTGAAGTAGTTTTTCATGTTATCTTGATATTTGTTCCAATTAGGGCAACCTACATTTTATGTGTAGAAGTCCTAGTAGAATTTTGGTTTCTTACCTTTCAGCAAAGAAAAGCTATTAGTCATATTGTTATATGTTGTACCTTGCACACAATTAAGATTTCTCCCACTTGTGCATGGCACAACATCACGAGAGCAATATGACAATGTCTAAGATAACATATGATTTTTAGTCAAAATCAAAATATAGATATGTAGAACTTTATCGTTTTAATAATGAATCATGCATAACGATTTTATAGATAACATTTCAGGAAGCAACATCAGGAACGCGACAAGTTATCTAATAAAGTTTATGCAATGGTTCTTATATAAACTATGATGCTTAACATGTGGAAAGTAATGTATTATTTCAAGACAATCCGGAAATAAGATGGGCAAGTTGTAAGGTATTAAAGCTTACAACTCCCACTGGATTAGACAACATTACATGTGTTTCGTCACCAGTAATATAATCACGTAGCTCCCACTGGATTAGACAACATTACAATGTGTTACGTCACTAGTGGAGAGTGAGTAGTGATTGGATACTTTCCATCTTTCTTTGAATATCTACACATTATTGCTAATGTGAGTCACTTTGACTAGTAAACATGTACTTAGGTATTCAAGAAAGTGCATCAAGTTCTAACATATAGATGATGGGCTAGCCATCATTGCTATTTTAACTTGAAAATAGGTATGCATTTCCTCCATAATTGGTCTACTTTACCACAAGGGTATGTAGGACCTTAGTAGGCATATTGGGTTAAGGCAAACTGCTAGGTAATCATGCTAGTAATTGCCTTTACCACATTGCGGTTTATTGATACTTCCGTCTTCTAATTATTTAAACTCATTTTAGTTTGGTAGCTAGTACGAAATAGGTTGACCAAGCAAGAACATGCAAATATCGCCAAAGGTCTGACCAATGAGCAAAATTCGCCATGGGTTGAAATGGCCCTAAGGTCTGAACAAAGAGGTCAAGTCAAGTGCACGTGTTCTTGGTTGTCCAAATATCTTATATTTCTTCAATGTTTCAAAACCGAAACAAGGGTTATAAAACAACGTTGAAGGAATAAGATGTGTAACCATACTTAACCGTTTTGACTTTTACAAGACATCACGATTTCTAGAGTAGGTTTTCCTTGAGTTTAATTAGAATTAGGAAAATTCAAATATTCCTATTATGGCTTTTCCTCATAAAGAAAAAGGATAGGAATAAGTCTCTTTCTTACAAGGAAAGATCGACTTAGTTCGTCCTTTTAACAAGAAAAGAACAAACTCTTGTTTACGGTATGCGTTGCATTAATTGAATTTACAAAGTTCAATTTTAGTATTTTCGATAATTATCCTTTTATAAATTAACTACCCCATGTTTATAATTTAAAACAATTAATTTACGAAAAGGCTAAGATCCTCATTGAGGTTCGACCATTAATGCAGTTGATCTACTAGAAATGGTGGATTCAATAGGTAGGCGACGATCACCAATTGTATTACATGTACAACTCTTAGATCCTTATGGGACTCATGGCATCTAGTGTCAAACAACTAGTGTCATGTAGGCATGTTTAGTCCCATCTTTGCCTCGGGTAAGGGTCTGACCACACTACTCGATTAAGTCATCCAATTTGAAAAATGTGAGAATAATCCTAGGTCTGACCATGGAGAATAGTCACCTTGGGTTACAATTCAGCCTAGGTCTGACCAGATGCTAAAAGGTAATTGCAAGTGTTCTCATAATTGGACGGCGTGACTTAAATTTTGACGGGTAAATAGTTTTGATGTGAATCAAAAACGTGTACGAAAGAAGCATGCATTCATTCTTCGTAGCACAAGTTAAAAACTTTTCTTAACTTAAGTCTAATCATTGTTTTAATTTATGTGTGTCAAGTTGTCCATTTTCAAGACTAATAGATATCCTAAGTGGATTATTAAGTATGGACAATACAATAAATCAAAAAATAAACAATCTTAACTAGTTTAAGTGTTATTTAGAAAACAATGATTTTTAAGTTTCAAATCATATTTAAACTTAGTTAAACTAAATCATAAGACTTAGTTTAAAATGGTTTATGTTTAGTTTCAAGTTTTAAGAAAACATTTTTCGTTTTACATGTAGTCACAACATACATAAAAACAACCAACCAAACATTCAACCACAATATGCAAAGCCTCAACCGATGAAAATCCTATGCTTGGTCTTGTGAGCCATCACAAGAACCAAGAGTCAACTAGGGACATATATTACAACCACATGGAGGGCTCCCACTTGCTCTAAGACAATCATGAGCAAGTAAAAAGCCCATTATGCACATGAACTTCAGTTTCTGTCAGCCCAGTTTTTCTGTTTTGCAAGGCCCAAAAGCCCAGGAAGATCACCTCCTCATGATTCGGCCCAGTTGACAAAGTTGTAGCCCTATGTCTTGTGGACCTGCACCAAAAATTTTAGAAAAAAATACCTTACCAATCAGCAGGTAAGCACGTTTTCCCAACAGGTGTCCAGCAGCAACTTTCAGTCTACAACTCTTCAATCTTTCGCCTTTTGCTTCCAAGCTCTTGATTACAATACATATAAAGTAAAATACAACTAATCTACTTTGTATCTACTGTAAAATGCCCAAACATTGGCAAAACCAAAATTGAAATACATTACAAAAGTGCCGAAACAATGGCAAACCCCAAAACAAGAAAAACCAACCAACAATCACAATCACAACGCACAAGTGGTCTAGGTTTTCATCGGCTTTGCATATGAACACATAATAATACATTCAAATAAAGATTATTACATGGTGTTGGCTAACTCCATGGACAAACATGCATGTATTTGCCATGGATAACAAAATAAATAACAAGAATTAAATTGTTAGCCAACGAATCGAAGAAATAATTAACAAGAATTAAAACCCCGAATGGTACGCGTGACAAATGGCCATAGACTCATAACCCACTGATATTAGGACCTTCTTAACACCATTTTACCACAGAAAAATAAGCCTCATGGGCTGATTAAAAATTGGGTTAAAAATCTCTCAAAAAACACGTTTTTAGGCCATTTTACGGGTACCGATCAAGTAAACAAACAACGTATGCATAACAAATGGCCATAGGATCAAAAGTCCAGATCTTAAGACCTTAATAAAGTCGACATATTCAGAATATTCAAGCCCTAGGGGCTGTTTTAAAATCACACTTTTAAATCCATTAAAAAACAACGTTTTTAGCCATTTTTACGCATACAAGATGATCATATGACAACATATGATGGCTCGTGATACCACTATAGGTGATGTATGACATATATAACATATTAAATAAATTCACGCAGAGGATAAACATCACCATAACAGGATCCATAGTGCCATATGATCAATCAAATAAATAAACACATAATTTATACCTTTGTAGCGTGATCCGGGAGTCACCAACAAAAGCCCTATGTCGAACACAATATGAAACCCAAGTGATCAAAATAGATCACCTCTATGTGTATCCACACTACACTTCCTTGAATACCAATTGATGCTAGTCCTTAACCCGTAACCGATCTAGACTCCTTTGATTTTACAAGAATCAAAGAATGGAAGATTGAAAAGAAAAACCCCTTGTTTTTCCTTGTGGTTTGCCGTGTGATTAAAGGAGAGAAGAGAGGAGAATTAGTTGTTGATTTGATCTTCTAATTATCACATCATCATGAGATAATTAAGGCTTACCAATTTACCAAAACTAAATCAAGCTTATCTCTTGAAACCTCCTCATGGGCCGGCCATACTAATGGACCAAATGGGCTTCCCATTTGTTTTTCTAGTCCAATGCAATAAGTCCATTACTTATTCATTAGAAGCCCAATAGCGGTTCCTGGTTACTTACGGTTATTTATATATCGTAAATACTATAAACACGATATATAAAATGGCACCTCAGTGTATATGTGTGTGACCCCATAGGCTCACATATGTCTAGCCATATAATTAGTTATTATGACACGAGCATACTCCAACAAAAGGAAGAATAGAACACTCATTGAAGCTGCCAGGACAATGCTTAATGGATCAGTCCTTTCCAAACACTTTTGGACTAAAGAAGTCAAAAACTGCCTGTTATACACAAAACAGATCCATCATTGTCAAGAGACATGGAGAAACCCCTTATGAGTTATTCAAGGGAAGGATCCCTGACATCAGCTACTTTCATGTCTTTGGGTGCCCTGTGTTTATTCATAATCACAAGGATCACTTAGAGAAATTTGATGCCTAAGCTGATGATGGATACTTCCTAGGATACACACTTGTCTCAAAGGACTTCAGGGTGTTCAACACTAGGAGACAGCAAAATGAGGAAACATTCCATGTTACCTTTGATGAGAGCACTGATGCAATCAGTGTCTCTAACACCTCAGTGGAAGAAATAGGAATTGATGATTCATCAAGATACCCTCCTGATGAACATCATCCTAACAATGATCCTTCCACTCAGTACCAAGCAAATGCTGACATCTCTTACTACATCATCCCTCACAACCTTCCTAACCCAACCATCACTGAGTTTGTTGAAGCACAAAGAAGTACTGATACAATCCATCAGTCTGAACACAGTGCTTAGGGACCAAACAATCTCAGTGATCAGTCAACCCAGTCAGACACTCAAGATGCTGAAAATCATCATGTGTCTGCACCAGACCCTAATCAGGCCTCCTCAAGTTCTAATCAGTTTCCAAGACCTCAGGACAGTTGGACTAGGTCTCAGGATATAGAAGTTGTCAATATAATTGGAGAGACTACTGAAGGCATGCTCACTAGAAGCATGGCTGTACAATTAAGAGCAGCCTCTGCCAATGAATGCCTATTTGTGGACTTCATCTCCACAATTGAACTCAAAAGTGTCAAAGAAGCACTTACACATCTAAGTTGGGTTCAGGCTATGCATGATGAACTGGAACAATTTGATAGAAACAAGGTAATGACCTTGGTCAAATGTCCTGAAGATGTTTCAGTCATTGGCATGAAATGGGTGTTCAAAAACAAATCTGATGAAAATGGCATAGTCATTAAAAACAAGGCCAGACTTGTAGCCAAAGGCTATAATCAACAAGAAGGCATTGACTATGAAGAAACATTTGCACCAGTGGCAAGGATGGAAGCCATCAGAATCTTCCTTGCATTTGAAACCTACATGAACTTCAAAGTGTACCAAATGGATGTAAAAAGTGCATTCTTAAATGGCTCACTGAAAGAAGAAGTTTATGTTCAGCAACCTCCTGGATTTGAAAGTAGTGAGTCTCCTGACTATGTCTGCAAGCTTAACAAAGCCCTTTATGGACTGAAAAAAGCACCCAGGGCATGGTATGAAACTCTCTCAGCTTTCCTGATCCAAAACAAATTTGTCAGAGGCAAGATAGACAACACATTGTTTATCTACAACACAAATAATGATGTCATACTTGTACAAGTATATGTTGATGACATCATCTTTGGCTCAACAAGTTATAAACTTTGCAAACAGTTTGAAAAACTGATGGCAAAGAAATTTGAAATGAGCATGATGGGAGAACTGACTTACTTCCTTGGACTGCAAATCTAGCAGACTGATAAAGGAACCTCTATCAGTCAAGAGAAGTATGTCAGAAGCCTACTGAAGAAGTATGAGCTCAGTGACTGTGCCTCAACTAAAACTCCCATGGTTCCACCAAACAACCTTGGTCCTGACCTTACTGGAAAACCAGTAAATCAAACTCTTTTCAGAGGAATGATTGGGTCACTGATGTATCTACTTGCATCAAGGCCTGACATCCAATTCTCAATCTGTTTGTGTGCCAGATATCAATCTGACCCAAGAGAATCTCATCTCACAGCTGTGAAAAGGATACTCAGGTACCTGAAAGGTACTCCAAACGTTGGATTATACTATCCAAAATATTCAGGCTTTGATCTCAAAGGATACTCAGACTCTGACTACGCTGGATGCAACATGGACAGAAAAAGCACCTCAGGTTCCTGCCAAATACTTGGTGGAAAATTAGTCTGTTGGAGTGCTAAGAAACAACAATCAGTTGCAATGTCCTCAGCTGAAGCTGAATATGTTGCAGCTGCCAGCTATTTTGCAAATGTACTTTGGATTAAAAGTCAACTCAGTGACTATGGAATCCATTATAAGATGGTTCCCATCTTTTGTGATAACACAAGTGCAATTGCCATCTCAAACAACCCTATTCTTCATCAGAGAACAAAACACATTGATATTAGATATCACTTCATCAGGGACCATGTCATGAATGGTGACATTGAATTACACTTCATTCCTACTGAATATCAGCTAGCTGATATATTCACTAAACCTTTGGATGAACCAAATTTCACAAGACTGAAAGCTGAATTAGGAATGTTAGATATTGAGAATCAGTCCACTGATTGAATCCATCCATCTAAGTGTACATTCTAAAAAAACCTCAGGTCCCTGACTCAATGTGTTCCTCAGTGAAAAAAAAATCGCTGAATCACCTTCCCTGAACCCTTCACTGAATGAAAAGTCATTCAGGGCCCTCAAAATGACATTCAATGCTAACTTAAATGCTCTAAGTATCTAGTTAGTAAATGTCCGAGGTTGGTAACTGAATTCTTATTTAATATAAGAATATTTGTTCTTTTTGCCTTCTGGCATCCACCTCTGGGCCCCCACTTACCCACTTGGCATTTAATGCCTCTTCTCTCACATAAATAATATGTGATGATGTAATCTCTGCAAATTACATCTTTTGCAGATGGCACAACTGTTTACCTCAACTGTTGCGTAAAAACCGGGAAAGTAGAGTGGGTGTGCATTAAATGCGGATCCCAAACATTTTATACAAAACGGTTTTCAAAAAAATATCTTTTGAAGAAAATAAACCGCTTAATGCCCAAAACACCCCACCTCTTCACTTCCCTATAAATACCCCCACACAAAATAAACACACACACGTTTTTTAGAAAATCTTAAGAAAATTCTTGCCCTTTTTTCTTCCAAAACTTTTGTGTGTGTTTATCATCTTTACAAACCCAGACCTCCCAACTAAATGGCTACTTCTAAGGCTATCACCTACGCCCCAAATGTGGAATTCACAATGGAGGGCGTAGACATGACCAAAAATAACGTTGTAGGAAATTTTGCCTACCCCGAACAATTTTGGGCGTACAAGAATGTGGTTAAATACCTTCAAAACTGCTTTCTTGCTACGGCGTTTACAAAAAACCCCTCAGTCATATATCATGACTATCTGAGGGAATTCTGGTGTACTGCAGTGGCAACAAGCCCTGAGGACACCAAAGACTCAATAATCACTTTCTCAGTGATGAATGGGAGAAGGACCATCTCCCTTGATTACCCAACCTTCATCAAGGCCACATGCCTTGATTTCGCTGAGAACTTTGAGCCCCAGCCCACTGACCAAGAAGTAAAAGCCAAATTACTTTTACTAGGGCCACATGACCCAAAACAACCTGATGTGGCCCCAGGAACATTATTGGCCAAGGCACCAATAATTAAGACTTGGTTTCCCTCTGCCTGGAGGATCCTGATGACCTTTGTCATTCAGGTCCTTGGAGGCAATAAATCCTCCATAGAGCAATTGAACACATCACAACAAATGATTGTGTTCAGCCTCCTGGAGGGTAAAAAGATAGACATCGGAGGAATAATCTTCCGTGACCTCGTAGCCAAGCTCTCAGGAAAATCTAGGCAAAAACACTTGTCTTACCCTAGATTCATTTCCTGTGCGCTTCAGGCCTTACTAGGCTCTGATTATGTTAGGCCTGACGTTGAGGGATCTAAACCTGAAGTCCTTCATAAAGCCAACTATTCTAGAGACCTCACTGAGGTACAACCAGTCTCCCTAACCACATACATGTTGTTGGTCATTCAAGGAGCAAATGCTGTCTCACCTATTCCTTCTCCTACAAAGCAGGAGAAAAAGAAAAAGAAGGCAGGGTCCAAGAAGGTGGTTAAACCTAAATCACTCATCCTTGAGACTTCTGCCTCAGAGCCCAAAGAAGGGCAAACAATGGCCAAGACCTCAGAGACACCCATCATTGAGACCATCTTGACCTTAAAACAAACGCCAACGGAGGGTACTGAGAAATCATCCTCAGTGTCCTCGGGAAAAACCCTTCCTCATGGCTCTACTGACATACACAAGTCAGTGGGGTCAGGAACCTTCACCCTCTCACATCCCGATGAAGGAATTAGTCAATCCCAACCTTTGCCTGAGGGAGTACAGGGTCCTGAATCCTCGGTAGAGCAGCACTATTCTACTGAGAAGGGGACCCACACCCAATCACATCCTACTTACGGTCCTAACAAATCACAATCAGGATCTCAGGGAGTAAAGGATCCCAAATCCTCAGAAGGGCAGTACAAACCTGATGGGAAAGGGGTCCACCAACAATCACAATCAGTGCCTCATGATAGTACTGGAGAACACCCGCCAGTCCTTGAAGGCACTCAGGGGGACAAAGACTCAGATGGATTAAAACCACCCGCTGATACGGAACCCAAAACCCCTCATGGCGGATCCAGTCACTCAGGAACTGACTCCAAGGTCCAAGCTGAGCAAACCCACTCAGTGCACTTGAGGGGTCAGAACCTGGCCAAAACAAAGGTGAGCCCTCTTCTGATGGGGAGCCGGATTCCCGCAGGGTTCCTAATCTGGCAGATCTTGAAAGACTGCTGGATGATGGGTCAGAGGAGGAAATGGTCAAAACAAAGGTGAGCCCTCTTCTGAGGGGGAGCCGGATTCCCGCAGGGTTCCTAATCTGGCAGATCTTGAAAGAATACTGGATAATGGGTCAGAGGAGGAAATGATCGAATTTGGCGATGAAGACGTTTTGGGTGCTGAGGAGGAAATGGATACTGAAACATACAACTCTCCCCAACACTCTGAACAACAACAATAATCTCCTCCTCCTGAGGATCAACAACCCCTCACCCTTACCAACCCAAAAACATCATCATCATCATCAGGTGCTTCTTCTGCTCCCGCTACTCCTCAGTGGTTGCAGAAATATGACAATGTTCTTCCCCTTACTGAAAGACAGCTGGTTAAGTTTCTTTGAAAAGCCAACCAAGCTCTCTTCAATGAGCTTACTGAAGAACAATGGAACCATCATACTGAAGCAACAGTCTCCTATGCTGACTTCAGGGCTACTGTTGAAGAGACACAGGGTAAAGTGCTTCAGGTCGCCAAACTCACTGACAAACAACTCGGTGACCTGAGGGAGTCTCTAGATTGTATGGGCACTGAACAAGACAAGCAACTCACAAACATCTTGAAGGCTCTTGATCATATTAAGGAAGAACTAGGAGATGATCCCACTTTCCTCACAAAGCTGAAGGAGTACATGGATACTCAGAAGACCACCTCCACCAACATTACTGAGCTTCTCAAGCTTTTTCAGGGGATGGATCTCACAACCATCAGATCTCAGCAAGCTTCTCTTCATCAGTCAGTCGCTAATTCCAAGGAGCACCTACACAACATATCCTCAGCCTTTGATCAGCTCTCAACAAAATATAATGAGCTGATCAACCACTACACCACCAAGGTCACTGAACTCACCTCCACTCAAAATGCAATGGCTGCCGAACTGACCACACTTAAGAATGAGACCTCTGAAACAAAGCAAATGGTCTCCAGTATCCTCTCTATTCTTCAGGCCTCTCAAGTTACCCCACCTCCTCAGTCAACAGGTGCATCCACTAAAGTTCCAGCACCTGTTAAGGGGGAGAAACTTGATGATCCAACTCCTCAACCTCAGTCTTCTGCACTTATTGTTGCTGCAAACCCTGAACAACCTGAAGCAGTAGCAACAGAAATCCCTGAGACCTCCACCAGTCAACCCCCTCCCATTGAAAAAGGGAAGGGAATCATGGTGACTGAAGATCCTCCTCAAACACAATTGGTTCCAGCATCAACTGAAGTGCGTCCAGACCCTGATGCACCATTTACGGTTAAATTGGATGGAGGAAAGACATTCTTTGGTACTCCAGCGGAAGTGGCCGTAGTCTTGCATGAATAGGACTTAAGAAGGGCTAAAGAAAAGGCTGAGCAACTCAATAGACCAATAATCTATGAGGTTGCCAAGGAGGTTATTAAGGAGACTGACAAGGACATCAAGGGGGAAGAATTCCTCAAGCTTCAGGCTGAAATCATTAAGGAAGCCAATGAGCAGGCAAAGCTCAGAGAAGAAAGGAGGAACAAAACCTATGAGAGGTATATGTGGCATATGACAAAGACCAAGGGAGAAGGCAAAATCACTGACATGACCATTCACCTCACCAACCCAATAAGCATTACGGTTCATAGGGGACCAAGAAAGTCTGAAGTTAATAAACCCTTCAGATTCTCAGAATATGGGTTAAGGGAATGGGACATGATGATGCCCATCCTCAGGAAGAAGCATGGCAAGATCGTTCCAAGCCTTCTCAAGACACTGAACGCCAAATATGAGGAACTTGAAAAAGTGGCTAAGAGTCTTGGAATAGATCATGAGAAGGCGCTTGCTTCTCAGGGACTGTCAATCCCTGAGCCTACTCAGAAGACTGGGAGGAAAAGAAAAGCTGTGGGTCAGGAGCCTGAACAATTCATAGCTGCTCTTCATTGCAACAGGATTCCTCCTCCAGGAGTCAAGTTTGTTCCCAACCTAGTCATCAAGGAGCCTGAGTACGGTATCTTCTTTGTTGATGAGTTTGACCAACCGGCCTTCCAGCGAGTCAGTGACATCAATCTAGTGGAAACGACAACTCTCCTGGCGTACAAGCTAATGGCACTTCAAGTGATGGGTCGTGAAAATGAAGAGTTTGTCAAGCTGTTGGATAGGATGATGAAAGAGCGACCTGACAATAAGGTGTTACTGTCGAAGAAAGCTAAACTGAAACTCTTGGGTATCTTATAAAGTTGAGTACGAGAACCCTGAGTATTATGTTAGATATTAGGACTTTGTAATGATATTAATAAAATTGATGGCCCATGTTTTTGTTATTTCAGTGTCCTTAATAGCTTTCTAGTATATTCAGTATGAGTAGAAGTCATTAGCTCACTCATAACTGATCAAAACACTTAGGCATAATTTATATCCAAATAGGGGGAGATTGTTGGGTCCGTCAGTACCCAAGGATCCTGAAAACGGGATTTGAATACAAATTACGCTAAGTGTTAATCAACCGAAAACATACTTAAGTCACTGAGTGAACAGTCACTTAGTGAGTTACCTTCAAGATGCTCAGGACAAGTCTAAGAAGAAAGACTCACCACTCAGTGAGGCGGAACTCCCTGATTGTTACTTGAGACAAAGAAGAAGGTAATGGGTTCAGTGAGTGTTGGACAAGAACTCACTGAACCCCAGTCTCCTCAACAACAATAAGTGATTAAAAACTGAAGACTGAAGGCGAAGACTGAAGAACCTGAAGCCTGAAAGAAAGGCGGGATTGAGTGGGAAGAGTTTGAAAAGATAAGGATAAGTCTTATCGGGCCAGTAACAAACCTTCCCTAAAGCGACTAAAAGTCAAGAAGTGTCAGAACTGACACTCGAAGACTTTTTGGCCCATTCCTATTGGTTCTTGAAAATGACAAATACTGTTGTAGTTGTCAGACATGCTTTGTATTCTTTTTGTATTTTAATCTTCAGTACTCTTTGATGTTTGTATATAAATAGCAACAGATGGAGAAAAGTGGGTTAAGTTTTGTGCATTAAAAGCTTAGACTTTCACAAAACCACTTTTCTCCTACAAAGAGTAACTAAGTCCCTGAGATAGCTCAGTGGGTCAATATTGTTACCACTCAAGCATAGCTTGAGTTTAGATAGGAGACACACTATACCTTGTCTATTCAATCCCAAGTGTTTGTTCTGCAAAACACTTGGGTAATAGATTCTTTGATTGATTTCTAATAAGAATTTAATCGTTGAAAAACTTTGTGTTTTTATATTTACGTTTTACTTATTTGTTATAATTAATCATTACATTAATCTCAGTCATAAACACAATTAGATTAACTTTGTAGTTACTTCTAAGCGTGTAAAGGGAACAACAATAATCTTCAGAAAAGAGTTCATCTAAATTCAATGGTATCAACCTGTCTCTGATACCACTTGAGAGGATTATAAAACACTTAGGATATTACTCCCTTATAATGTGTTTGTGATACTTTGAGATAATGTAGTTAAGTATGCGGAATCTACTCAACCACACTTAGAAGAATTTGATTGTATAATGGAACAGTAATGCTTGTATGAATACATAAAGTTTAACACCAAACGATTCAATATTATTCAATGATAATACGAGTGATCTCAATATCACTAGGGTTACAATGAACTTGAATCTTAACAATGTATTCGACTGATGCATGACTCGTGTATGTAACATCTAACCTAGGATCTCCTTTTATAGACTTAAGGAGTCCTTTACAAGATAAGTATTCTACCGTATAATTCTAACTAATTGTGATATACAAAAGATCTATTCCATACTTATCCTCTACAATATCGTCTAAAGCATTTATCCATGCAACAGTACCTTCAATACATACTAGCAGTACTAACTTATAGTTTGTACTGTTAGTTGTTTCTTCAGCAGTCTTCAGTAATACACTAGCAGTTTGTACTGTTAGTGTAATTCTCCAGCAGTACTAAGTTAGAACATTTAATTCCCAACAAAGCTTTTGTTATGGACCTTGGAGTTGTAGTATTTTTCCATTTTTGCTTTGCTTTTTGCTTCACGAATTGCTGCCTCCTCTCTTCTTTCTTCCAAGATATCCAAGTTGATTTCCAAAGCTTCATCGTTTGTGCTATATCTACCTCCGCCGTCCTCCACGTGGGCATTCCTATCTCAGCTGGGATAACAGCCTCTGTTCCATATGTTAACGCGAACGGGGTATCCCCATTGCTAGACTTAATCATTGTGCGGTGTGCCCATAGAACATGTGACAATTCTTCCATCCAATTGTTACTTCTTTCCTATAATCGAGCTTTGATCCCTTATCTGAGGCTTTGATTTGCTCTTTCTACTTGCCCATTAGCATGTGGATGTTTAACGGAAGCAAAGTGTTGCTTGATACATAGTTTTTCGCACCAATCTTTGAATGGTTTGTCTCAGAATTGTTTTCCATTGTCATATATGATTTCTCCTGGGAGTCCAAACCTGCATACTATGTTATCCCATACAAATTTCTTTATCTGGTTACCTATGATAGTCGCAACTGGCTTTTCTTCTATCTGTTGATCCCAGTTATATACTTGATCGAATTCCCTTAGCTTGTAAAGGTTTAGTTATGCTAGGTAAACTAACACAACTATTATAGAAACTGTGTTGTATTTACTAAGTTTATGCGGAATCTAAACAATAGTATTAAGAAGAACAATAACACAAGGATAAACAAACCAACAGCTTTAATATTATTAATACGAATACTCTCTTAATATTAGGGTTTACAACCTTGAAGCTATGAATAATACATATATAACTCAATGCCTTAGGACCTCCTTTTATAGACTAAGGAGTCCTAGTCGGCTTACAATTACTTTCTATACAAGATAAATCTTTAAAGAATCTTTTCTATACTTATCTAAACATTTTATACATATCTAACCGACTCTAATACTCCAGCAGTACTAATAAACACTTAGCAGTGCTAACTCTGTACTCTGGCAGCATTAAGTCTTCAGTAGTTGTAACTTAGTACTAGTAGTACTAAGTTTTCTTCTAGCAGCATTAACTACTTAGTGTATATTTCCTTGAAGTTCTCAGCAGTTATAATATACACTAGCAGCAGTAATGACTTAGAGCATTTTCCTTGTAATACCTGAGCAGTCTTAATCACATGAGCAGCATTAACACCTTGGAAGCTTTAATTCCCAACAATCCTCCCCTAAATTTGATATTTTCTTCTAAAATCATCAAGTTTCCTTCAAAGCTTTAACCATCACTAGGAGGATGCTTCCAAACACTTCATTGTTCATTCCTCAGTCTTATAATAAACCAAATAAGCTCATCTGCCATACTTTCATTCATTCCATATTCCATTTGAAGCCTACTTTCAAGCATCTTTCCTAATGTAGTCTTTGTGAGTGGATACTTCTTTTCAACCAACATATAGATATGTATAACATCCATTGTCAACTCATGAAGTCCACATGTATCTATCAACCTCCAGCTTATCACCTTCTGGTTATAGAATGGTTTTCTCCATACTTTATCTTCTACATGAGGTTCAAAGATATTCTTCAAATCACCCCACAAAATATAATCTTGATCAGATACTGGTTGCTTCAATGGTCTTGTTAGTCCATACTTCTCCTTAACAAGCTTCCAAAGAGTCTCCAAATCCTCTCTGTTAAAACTTCTTAACATCTGGTTAAACCTGAAGAAATATAAAACTTTCCATCAGCTCTTTTGATTTCATATACTACTTTCTTTATGCCCTCTTTATATATTCTCCAACCAACAATATTTGAAAGTTTTGTAGCCAGATGTACAACATCAATAGTTAGCTCTTCATCATCATCAGAAACCACTGTTATATACTACTTAGTATCTTCTTCTGTACCTTTGTCTTCATCAGCCTTTTGTTTATTATCAACTGATTGCTTTGGCTCTGTCTGCTCTGTTTGTTCATCTATTTTCTGCTTCTTGCTGCTATCAAGTTCTAATTCATCTCCTGCTCTCTTTGAACCTCCTACCACTTCATCTTCATTCATAGCAATGAAAGTGTTAACCCTTCTGAAAACTATGTCAAACTCTTCTTTAATTCTGTTGTAGCTCATTCCCTTGAATTGAGCTTGTTTCCATCCACCCATATTTTTCAGATAGGTCTGCATAATTTGCTTTTGTTGTGCTATGGTAGGCGGTTTATTCCTCTTTGCTTTAGTCCTCTTTTGAGCAAAGAACTTCTTCTGCTTGGCTAAGAATTTCATGAAGAGATTTGGTTTTTCTTCTAAGGATAGCTCTTCCTGTTCATCTTGCCACATCCTCTGGGCTAACATGTGATCTGCTTCACATTTTGCTTGTATGTCATCCCATGAGTTTATTAGTGCAAGACTTGCTTCTTCTGCATTCTGAGCTTGCTCTCTTCTTGCCTCTTCTTCTTCAGCAAGAAGCTCAGCTTGCACCTGTCTTGCAAATTCTTCATCTTCAATGAGTTGTTGTTGTTGTTGTTGTTGTTGTTGTTGTTGTTGTTCAATGAGTTGTTGTTGTTGTTGTTGTTGTTGTTGTTTTAGTGATAAGGATTTCTTTTTAGGTTCTTCAATCAGGATGCCTTTGCCTTTATCAGTTGAAGTAGTTTTGGTTTTATTGTTGATGCTGGTGTTGGCTCTTTAATCACAACTCCTTTTGCCTTAGGTCCTGTGCTCTTTAACTTTGTAAGTGCTTGAGCTATAGTTAATTCTTCATCAATTTCAGTAGCAATAGCACTAACTTCATCAGTTGTAATAGCAGCAGCACTAACTTCAGGCTCAACAGCACTATCTTTTTCACTAGCAACACTAACTGAAATTTCAACATTAGGGTGTTCGCAACCGTTACTAGGCTGCCAACGGCTAGGGGGAAGGCCGCCGGCGAACACCGCCACCAACCCCCTTGCCGCCAGCGGCTGGGGCTTTGGAATCTTGGGGAAGCCGACGCGGCATAGGAAACGATAAAAACAAAAAAATGACCATTTACATATAATTTTTATTATTTATAACATTATATATAAATAATAAATAAATAAAATAAGGTATGATTCCGAATCCTCCATAATCCTCCACTGCCAACACTTTAGGATTCTGAATCCTCCTTTTTTTGCCTGCCTCATGGCAATATGTGATTAGTCGGTGGGAATCCTCCCATGATTCCCAATCCTCCATTGCCAACACCCTTAACAACATCATTATCAGTAGCATTAACCATCAACTTGGCCACTTCAACCAACTTTTGTATACCAGTAGTTTTAACTCGTTTCACCTGCTCTTCCACAACAACTTTAGTAGCTTCATCCAAAACCACTTTATGCCCCATCTGATCAGCAACAAAAAACTCATCACTCTCATACACGTCAGCTACTAAACCTACATCTACCATTTCGGTATCCTCTTTTGAAGCCTTTTCTTCATTCCTCCCCTATTTGGGAGCATCCTCCCCCAAACTTTGTTCAGCTTCACTAGAGGATTCAATTATAAAAGTAGTACCAATCTTCTATAATCTTTTGTGTTTGTGTGTTCTTGACATCTGTCTTCCTTCTAGATACCTAACCCTTCTCTTAAACCTTGTAATTTCAGCACCTTGAGAAGATGTAAGCTGCTTGAGGTTAAGAACATTTTTTGACAGTTTTGTACAGGTTGCCATCAATTCATTTATAAGTTCCATACCGCCCTAAGCACTTCGGAGTGTGTTACCTCTCCTGAGTGGTGCATCATTGGTCATGTTAGACACAGCCTCATCCCTAGAATGAGCACTTGTGCCCCCCATGGTTTCTTGGCGCCTAGGGTTTCCATCACCTGAGTCAGTTCCATGGGAACTTGACCCATTAGATGTTACCTTGGATTGGGTCTTAGAGATGTTACCACTGTCCTGCTCTGCATCTAAGCTAGCACCAGTAGTGACCGCCCTTTCCAAACTACCACCCCTCTCCTTATGGGTAGCCTCATCTGCAACCATACTAGTACCAGCCTGAGGTAGCTGAGTACCCTTTTTATGTAAAGTCCTACATTTATAGGTCTCTTGTGGTTGTGAGGTAGATGGCAAAATAGTGGGTGTGTGATGGGTCTCAGTGGGGATGTCTGAGCCTTCACCCTGATTTTGATTTTGATTCTGCACCAACATTGTTTCAAACAATGGTGTGACAGTACCAGAAAAATCTTTTCCACTTCTTTTCATATTAGCAAAAAGCTTTTTAGAATGAGAAAGTGCTATAAAAATTCTTTTGTGAACAACCTTCTTTTTAAATTGCTCATTCAAAATCACTTGTAAAAACCTTGGATATATGTAATGTTTACTTGATGAACTATCCAAGTTCTTAACCATATTGTCAAAAATCAATTTTGAGAAATTAAACTTCTGTTTTAGTGCCAAGCAGAAGTTATATTACTGCTAAACTCATTCCAGGAAGTTGTTTTTGATCTTAAACATTGTAGGACAGTATGTATCAAGAATTTCCACTGTGGAGAGAAATTTGCTTTGAAAAATTTTAAAGAATCATTTTCCCTCTCATATCCCATCAGTGCAAGTTTTTCAAAAATTGTAGAGTGTGGAAGATTCTCAACACCTCCTTTATCTGCTAGTCGAAGAACTCTCCTAACAGATGATTCAGTTATGAGTATCTTTTGCCCATCTACAAGGGCATGTATCTGTACTTCATTATTCAATGTTTGGACCTTAGCAGTAGACCAAAACTGTTGAATATGTGAAATATATATAGTAGGACTTACAGTTAATGCATACCTAACAGGGTTTGCATTTAAGAAATCAATGATTTCTATAAATCCTTCAGACTCCTTAGGTTTTTGTAAAAAGGCAATGTTATTGTGAGTTTCAGCAAAAGTTAGATGCGACATTGTGATTGAATTGGGATTTGGAGGTTTTGCGATTTGATGATAAATTGAGTTAGGGTTTATGACTTGAGAGCGTTTGGGAATTATAAAAACTGATTAAGTAAATTATTGGTGGTTTTGAAACCCTTAATCAAAACTATTTATGAAACAGTCCCCTGTACTCTCAGAATCAGCAGCAGAAACCTAGCAGCATTAAGTTAAGCTTGGCTGTACTAACTTATATTTAGCAGCACAAACTCTGTTTCCACTCCAAACAGCTTATTTATCAGCACTCCAACACTTTTCTTTGCTTATCCTGCAAAAGATTAGTCCAAAAACACCAAAACACAAACAATAACATAGTTCACAATAATCACATCACCAATTATACTTAGCAGTTGTAAACACAACTAGCAGCAGAAACTAGCAGTTCTAAGTACAACTAGCAACATCAATTATACTTAGCAGCAGAAACAATTTATTGACTTAATAATAGTACTAATACTTACAAAACTTTACAAAAACACAAAGAGATAAGAGATTTTAAAGATTTAACATTTCAATACTGGCAATCAAAAATTGAAATCTACCCACATCAAAAGCTTTTGTGAGCAAATCTGCAACATTATTATCAGTATGAATTTTAACCATTTGAATTAACTTCTTTTCATTACAATCTCTTATAAAATGGTGTCTTATCTCAATATGCTTTGTTTTAGAATGATAAACAAGATTTCTAATTATGCACATAGTACTGCTATTATCAATAAAGATTTTGGTATGCATAAAATTGTACCCATAGTCTAGCAATTGATTCTGAATCCAGAGCACTTGTCCACAACAACTTGAAGCAGCAACATACTCAACTTCTGTTGTGAAATTATCAACCACAGTATGTTTCTTGCACTGCCATGAGATCAATCTACACCCTAGGAATTGACAATCTCCTGTTGTAGATTTCCTATCTAAGCTTGCACCAGCATAGTCACTATCAGTGTATGCTACCAAATCAAAATGTGAATCTTTGGGATACCAAAGGCCCAATTTAGGTTGACCTTTTAAGTACCTAAAAATTCTTTTCACAACATGAAGATGTGAAACTTTAGGTGTGACTTGGTATCTAGCATATGCACACACTGCAAACATGATGTCAGGTCTTGAAGAAGTAAGGTACATCAATGACCCAATCATTGATCTATACAAATGAGCATCCACTTCTTCACCATCTTCATCCTTGAGCAAAGGCTTGTCAGTGACCATGGGTGTGCTTGCTGCCTTGACATCTGTATACCCAAACTTCTTTAAGATCTCAGTCACATACTTATCTTGGCTGATAAATATGCCATCTTCCTTCTTCTTTACTTTCAATCCTAGGAAAAATGTTAGTTCTCCCATAGAACTCATCTGAAACCTTTCATGTATCAATTTCTCAAACTCAATGCATAACACCTTGTTTGTTGATCCAAAGATAATATCATCAACATAAACTTGAACTAGCAGAATATCATCTTTGTGTCTTCTGATAAACAAGTTCTTGTCAATCTTCCCTCTACAAAAACCATTGTCCAACAGGTATGTTGACAATGTGTCATACCAAGCCCTGGGAGCTTGATGTAAACCATAAAGTGCTTTTTCCACCTTGTATACCGTATCAGGAAAGTCAGGATCTTCAAATCTAGGTGTTTGAGAGACATATACTTCTTCTTCAATTTTCTCATATAGAAAAGCACTCTTCACATCCATCTGATACACCACAAAATCTTTGTATGAAGCATAAGCAAAGAACAACCTTATAGCTTCAATTCTTGTAACTGGGGCAAAGACTTCATCATAGTCAATCCCTTCTTCTTGTGTGTATCCCTGAGCAACTAATCTTGCTTTATTCCTCACCACAATACCTCTTTCATCTTTCTTACATCTGAAAACCCATTTAGTACAAATTGCCCTTTTTCCATTTGGCAAATCAACCAGAGTCCAAACTTCTTGTAGCTTGAATTGCAAAAGCTTCTCTTGCTTAGCCTCCACCCAGCTTGGATCCTGTAATGCTATATGTGCATTCTTGGGTTCTACTTGTGATAAGAAACAAGCAAATAAACAATTTTGAAGATCTTTGTGACTGTTTCTCTGCTTAAGAGATCTAGCAAAGAAACCTTGTTCCTTCAAATCCTTGGTCATTCTTCTTGTTTGAACAACATATTTCATATTTCCAATTACTTGCTCTTTAGGATGATCCTTGGGAATTCTGGTAGTTGGAATAAGATTGATAGGGATAGTATCATCCATGTTGTTTATCTCAGCCTCGGCACCAACTTCTTCATCATCAGTATCTGCATACATATTTTCCAAAGGAGGCATGTTTGGATCAAATGGATATTCATCCCCATTATCAACAATGCCAACCTTGTCCGCAGCATTAACAGTTTTATCTTTGGTAATGTTGTTAATGTTGTTTCCATCACTAACAGCATTAACTTCATTAGAACTGCTAACATTATCATCCTTCACTTGATCACCAAATTCAGTTGGAGCTTCATCATCCTGCTTTTCATTATCACTTGAAGACTTAACACCATCTTCTTTATCATCTTTTGGATCTTCATCTTGATCATCTTCTTCAGAACTCTTTGGAACTTTGGTTGAGATAAGTGGATCAGCAGTCCATATAGGTAGCAAGACATAATCATTTCCAGGTCCTGACTCCTTATTAACTTGACCTGTACTTTCACTTGTGTTTGTACCTACAAAATCATTAGACTGTGTACCTGCAACAACTAGAACATAATTCATTGTTTTGGTTAGTGCATCAATATCAAATAGTCAGTTTGGTCCACTCCCTGCAACATTAGGTGTACTCTCACTAAACCTAATATGCAATTTCTCTTCCACTATCCTGGTTCTACTATTGAACACCCTAAAATCTTTGCTATTCAGTGAGTATCCAACAAAGAATCCTTCATCAGCCTTTCCATCAAACTTGCCTAAGTGATCTATGGTATTAAGGATAGCAACAGGACACCCAAATGGTCTTAAAAAGCTTAACATTGGTGCTCTACCATGTAAAAGTTCATAAGGGGTCTTGTTATGAAGCTTAAATACTAAACTTCTATTTTGCACATAAGAAGCAGTATTAACTGCTTCAGCCCAAAAAGTAGTTGGTAGCTTAGAATTAGCTAACATTGTTCTAGCAGCCTTAATTAGTGTCCTAGTTCTCCTCTCAGCAACACCATTTTGTTGAGGAGTTCTAGCTACACTATACTGTCTCATAATACCCTTCACCTCACAAAACTGATTCATATCCCTATTTTTGAATTCAGTTCCATTGTCACATCTTATAACCTTAACCTTATGATTAACTAGGTTTTCTATCCTGGTAATGAAAGACTTAAGGATTCCACTAGTTTCATCCTTAGTTGCTAAAAAGAAAGCCCAAGTAAACCTGCTAAAATCATCAGTGGCAACTAGGCAATACATCTTTTTCATCAAACTTTTTACAAAGGTTGGTCCAAATAAATCTATGTGCAACATATGTAAAGGCTGATTTATAGAGTTCACCGTTTTGGTCTTACAAGACGCTCTATGTTGCTTTCCCTTCTGACAAGCAATACAGATTTCATCAATTTCAAAAACTTTTGAAGGTAAACCTCTTACAAGATTTCCCTTAACCAATTTATTCATTGTTTTGAAATTTAAGTGTCCAAGCCTTCTATGCAATAGCTTAGATTCATCAGATGTAGCCTTTGCAAAGAGACAAGTCAAACCTCCTTTGGAAACCATGTTCTCTAAATCAACACTGTATATATTGTCTTTTCTAGGAACCTTAAGCAAAACATGACTTTCATCAGTTAACTTAAAGTCAGGAGACAAGACAAAACATTCAGTGTCAATAAAAAGAACACTGTTCTTTTTGTCACACATTTGTGAGACACTAAAGAGGTTAAACTTAAGCTCTTTTACAAAGTATACATTCTCAAAATCTAATCTACCTTTCCCTGTGATTTTCCTTCCATTGAGATTACTCCCAAAGGCAACATATCCACCATCAATTGACTCAAAATCTGTAAGATAGGACATGTTTTCAGTCATGTGCCTTGAGAATCAGCTGTCAATAACTCCTTGATCTTGTAACTCCACCTGTGGATTGCCCTGCACATAAAGTAAGAAAATCAGTCTCTCTTGGGGACCCAATCCATTACTGACTTGGATCTGCCTTGTGCATCAATATAATCAAATTTCTTTAGGACAATTGATGCATTGTCATGTTTGGAACATGGCCTAAAACTTTTCTTTCTGGTTTCCAAACCCAACATGCTGAGGCCTTAACAACATAAAAATGATCCCCACAAACAGTATTAGTTACTAATTGTTGAATCGTTTATAGCTCGAGGTTGTTTAGACCTCATATTATCTAGGAACAATAACATTGAATAAATATGATAAGCAGCGGAATAAACAATAAGAACATCAATGTTATGAACAAGGTTTTTCATTCATATGATTCACATAATCACCACAATTCTAGATGATCAACTCTAGAACGGTTACTCAACAATAACAGGAATCCTAAGATCCTTGCAGTGAAAACCATAAACCCTAGACGTTTTTCTATGACAAAACGCCTAGACACACACACACTTTTTTAGTCAACTACATTGTTACAAGACTTAATTAAACCCTAGGTACCCAATGTCTCTTTATATAATAGAGACATCTAGGGTTTACATAATACAATAAGGAATGTCTTGTAAAAAGCTACATCTTTTGAAGAATTCCCTCTTGTCACTTTAAGTCCTTCATGTTTCATTCTTCTTGTTTTGTATCATCAAATCAATAAAACCCAACACTACTTTTGGCTTAGCAGTAGTAACTATTGCTTTTGCCTTAGCAGAACTAAATGCTATATTCCTTTGAATAGGTCTTGTTACAGATGAATGTGCCATTTTTAAAAACTATAACCTTGATTTAGCACCATTCACTGTTCTCTTAGTGGGAGCAGTATCAACTTGTCTAGCAGTATTAGTTAATACTGCTAATTTAGAAACATTTTACTTGACAGTATTAATAGATACATACTCAGATTTCGTTAACACTGCTCTTGGAACTATATTTCTTTTAGCATTTAAGCGAGTATTTTTAGAAAAACTTTGGTGATTCACCCTCCTAGCATAGTTCCAAACAGGTTTTTGATAGTTATGACAATCTTGTTGCAAGTGTTCAAAACTACCATAATAATTACAAGCTTTATTTAACATTTGACAATCACTTCCTAGTCTTTGAGATATCATGTTATTCCAATTCCTCTGATTCTCACTAGGACAGTGTGTGATATTCCTAGGTTGCTCAACTTGATCAACAATTTTCCTAATTAACTTACTACCAAAGTCAGGTTTGACAAACTTTATCTTTTCTACACTAGGCTTAACTATTTTTTTTCAACCTTAGGTATAGACTCAACCTTATCCTCATCATATGACTCCCAATCTTCAATAATTGGTGCATCAGAATACTTTCTATCAACTTTAGACTTTTCCTCATTAGACTTAGCATTACTACTCTCACCTACAGACTAATTAGCAGACTCAATTAAACAAGACAATTCTTTCATAGGAGGCATAAATTTCCCTGTAATGGGAGGGGGAACTTCATTATAGCCTATGCCACTACCTTTCATCATAAGTTGGTGCTCTATTATCTTGTTTACTCCTTCAGATGCATGTTCAAGCCTATTTACTTTACATTGAAAGTTATCTTTTTCCTGTTGAGCTATATCTTTTTCTTTCTGAGCTACATCAATCCTTCTTCTAAGTTCTGTGATAAGCTCATCTCTTACATAAATCTCGCTCTTTAAAACATTTATCTTTTCTACTAACTAAGTTTTATTTGTTTTAAAGAATTCTAGTCTTTTCTCTGCAGACTCTTGACCTACTTTATAACCTAAACAAAGCAACACAGACTTTCTTAAATCATCTACTAGTTGATTATTTTTAGCTTTAAGAGACTCAACAGCATCTAAGCAAGATTTATAAGAACAACCAGATTCATTAGATACCTCAGAGTCAGAGCTTGAAGAAGAAGATAAATAAGCCATGAATGCAAAGTTTGGTCCTTCTGCAGCTTGGTCACTCCAATCATATCCACCCAGGACATCACAAGACACCAAAGCTGTGGAATTAGTTTCTTCCACAGGCACAGTTTTCCTTGAGCTTTCTTCATTCTTGTAGTCTTGGCTCCTTGGTGCCCCGTATTCCCTAGCAAAGTGTCCCTTTCTGTGACAGTTGTAGCATTCAACCTTGGACTTATCAAACCCTATGTTGTCTTTCCCATTGACCTTGAGTTGTCTTCCAGTATTCTTCAAAAATCTCCTTGCCCTCATTGTTAACATAGCCATCTGCCATTTCAGATCCATCTCTTCAAGATCATCTGGATGAATCTGTTCTAAGCCCTCATGTACAATCTGAGGATTATTAGATTGACTAGACAAAAATGCATAGATAACAGCATCACTCAAGTTCTAAATGTTTGTAGAACTAGCAGCATTAACGTAAGTGCTAGCAGTAGTAACCCCTTGTGCAGTAGTAACTGCTTCATTGGTTCTGCTAGAGTTGTTTGAGGAGGACACAAAAGCCATGTTTTGTGAATTAGTACTTAAGCTAGTCCCTTTGACATCAGGTTCATAAACTTTGAGGTTGTTGTAAAGATCATCCAAGCTCATTGTGTCTAATTCATCCTTGTTTCTCCACACAACAACATGTGTGCTCCATTCAGAGGACAGGCTTCTCAAAAACTTTTGATTTATATCTTCCTGAGAGATCACTTCTCCCAACATCTCTAATTTACTTATAAGTTTTTGAAGTCGATCAAAGGTTTGATCTAGCATCTCAAAACCTTGAGCAAAAAAGTTTTCATATTGTTGTTTCAAAAGATTTTTCTTTGTCTTCTTAGTAGTAGCATTACCTCCAAACCTCTTTTCAATATCTTCCATTAGAGACTTAGCATCTTTAATGGAGTTGAACTTCAACTGATGCTCATTAGGTAAGGCCATCATCAACATACTTATTGCCTTAACTTCAAGTCTTCTTTAAGATTTTTCCTTAGCAGTTGTAAGAGGTACAGCTGTAGTAACACCTTATTCAGATATAGTTGTTTTTGGTTTTTCGTTTCCATTCTCAATGATATCCCAGAGTTGGAAATCAATCATCTAAATGTACTGCTCAATTCTCATTCTCCAGATCTCCTACTCATTAGCCTTGAGCATTGGAACCTTTGATGCAGTAACCATATGTGCAGAGTCTGAATCCATGTCTTGAGTAAAATCTAAACAATCTCGAGCTTAAACAGGTTCTTCTTGATCACAACTTCTAGATCACAAGCTCTGATACCACTTGTTGATCCCAGTTATATACTTGATCGAATTCCCTTAGCTTGTAAATGTTTAGTTATGCTAGGTAAACTAACACAACTAGTATAGAAACTGTGTTGTATTTACTAAGGTTTATGCGGAATCTAAACAATCTTATAAAGAAGAACAGTAACACAAGAATAAACAAACCAAAAGCTTCAATATTATTAATACAAATACTCTCTTAGTATTAGGGTTTACAACCTTGAAGCTATGAATAATATGTATATAACTCAATGCCCTAGGACCTCCTTTTATAGACTAAGGAGTCCTAGTCTGCTTACAATTACTTTCTATACAAGATAAATCTTTAAAGAATCTTTTCTATACTTATCTAAACATTTTATACATATCTAACTGAATCTAATAATCCATCAGTACTAATAAACATTTAGCAGTACTAACTCTGTACTCTGGCAGCATTAAGTCTTCAACAGTTGTAACTTAGTACTAGCAGCACTAAGTTTTCTTCTTGCAGCATTAACTACTTAGTGTATATTTCCTTGAAGTTCTCAGCAGTAATAATATACACTAGCAGCCTTAACCTTCATAAGCAGCAGTAACTCTATAACCAGTAGTAGTAATGACTTGGAGCATTTTCCTTGTAATACCTGAGCAGTCTTAATCACATGAGCAGCATTAACACCTTGGAAGCTTCAATTCCCAATACTATCCACTTTGTGCAGTAGTCAATGGCTACTATTAAGAATTTGACTTTGCCTGGGCCTTCCAGGAAAGGTCCGGCTATGTCAATGCCCCACTTGTAGAACGGCCATGGGGAAGTAATTGGGGTTAGTTTTTCCTGTGGGTTTCTTGGAATAGGTTTATGCACTTGACAATCTTGGCATGCCATTATCAGTTTCCTTGCGTCCTGGTGCATAGTGGGCCAGTAGTACCCTGTTCGCAAGGCTTTAGCTACTACAGATCTTGTACCTGCATGCATGCTACAAGATCCCTCATGAATTTCCCTTAGCACATAGTTTGCTTGAATTGGTCCGACACATCGCAACCATTTATAACGACGAACCGCTGTGACTTTCGTTTGACCGCTCTTGCTTTTTTTTGTTTCGCAGGTAGTGCTTCTTTTGTTAAGTACTCATAAATTAGGGTCATCTAGGTATCTCCTTATTCTTCCACTACTGCCAATACTTGTGTTTATTCTATTGATTTTTGCTTCAATTCTTCCACCAACACTTGTTTACTTAAGTGCGCAAAGGTGGTGGACGCCATTTTACTCAGGGCGTCAGCTTTTTTATTTTCGCTCCGGGGAATTTGTTTGATTGAAAACATTCTAAAACCGCTCACCAGTGCTGTAAAACCCCAAAATTTACACAATCCAAAATGACCAAAATACCCTTTAATTTTGAAATTTTAAGAACTAATAAAATACGCTATAAATTAAAAGTTGAGTTATATATCATGTTATGATATTTAAAACCTTGGGTTATAGATTTAACTTCATAATAATCAAATAACCAAATTAAATTTAAATGACTAACCTAAACTCGTATAAGCCTAAGTTACCTACAAACCTCAAGTCCTATGTAATCGTGTGTTTTACAACAAAAGATAAGGACCTAATTTTAGTCCCACAAATCACGCCAATAATCACTATGTCAGTTCAATCAAATTAAATACTTCCCTTAAAATCTAATCACATCACACGCTGCCATATCTTTTCTATTTTTCAAACCAAAGTCGTCCCATGTGTCCTTGATTTACATACAAACATAAACTAATATAAACAAGTTTCAAGACAACACTCTTTCACCAAGTATACGAGTGAGTTAGAACCCGATTCAGTTAATGATGGCGTTTCGGGTGTGTATTCGTGTGCAGACTTCGGTTTCATTGTTCTAGTCCAATCCGATTATGGGTCGCCATCATCGTTCGTGTTCGGGTGGTTCATTTTAGTCTCATTCGCTGAAGATAATCAGTTCGTGATTAGGAAGCAGTTGGGTTGCGGTTAGCCATTCGGTTACGTTGGGGTTTTGGGTTTGGTTGCGTCTCGTTAAATTCTGGTGTTAGTGTTCGTGTTCGATTTCGGTTTCGATCTAGCGTTTCGTTCGAGGTATACTACTCGTCCTTGTGTTCATACAATGTATACTGTACCACTCAATCTAAACATGTTTTGTTATTATATTTGAGTTACAAATCTAATCGTTCAAACCTGATTGTGATAAATTAATAAACGTTTAGATGTCATGAATGATCTAGAAATCATAGAATAATGTTACACGAGTTGCAATCACTAAATATTCGAATTTTCATACATGGTACGAAGAAGTAAACTTTATAATGATCTAATAAACGAAATAAATAAGAAGCGTGTGATATATGTGTTGCATGGAACCATGATTATTTAAACGCCTATGACAGTGAATTGTGTCGTGTGTATAACCTGTGTGTGTCGAGTATCTGTGGTCTGATTGGTATCTTTAATTCCGGCCCTTGTCGACCTAAACGTAACCCTAAAAGTCAGATATAATTAATCAGTAAATGAAGTGTGAGAGATCTAAAAACGTAGGTTGTTTTAACATGTGGGAACATGTAATTTTATGTGAATGTTTGTGATGCATGGCTCGTTAAAAACTTTTGTGAGGTGGGTGTCGGTTTAAAGGGTTTAAAACATGGGGAGTATGTCATCTTAAATCTGTATGAAGGTGTAGAAATCGGACCTGTTTGTGTCGTGTATATTGGAGTTATTTTTATGTCATGTTAACAGCTTGTGTCGACATGTATTCAATCTAACATAAGTCTCTAAGAACCTATTAATATCACCCTTTAATGAAGTGTATGAACTAGAAAACCTAGGCGTTATGATCATGGGTATATGTATTGATATGAAGGTTACAACATGCATGCTAAACGTTATCTTAAACTTATATGAATATGTTTATAAATCGGATTAAAAGTGAAATGTTTAAGTGTTTATTAAAGGCGGTTAAACCCTAATTGGCCATTCATGGTATTAATTTACAATATAAACCCTAAATTATGATAAGTTATCACATTTCACCCTAATTTGACTACTTATGGATATTAACCCTAAAGTTACTAATTATAGAAACCTGCTAAAAATAGAAAGTTACTAAATATGGAAAGTTGCTATTTTTGGAAAGTTACCTAAAAAGAAAAGTTACTAGAAATGGAAAGCCGACTAAAATAAGTAATCTGAATTAAATAAGCTTTTAATAAGACAGTCATGAATTTGTGTAGATTCGCTGAAGATGGAGTTTGCTTCCGATCTTTATATTTTCTGTTGTGTTTTCACTTGCGGTATAAGGTACAGATATTCTGACCTTCTCACAGGTTTCTCATGAACCCCTTTCTCTTTATATCTTGTTTTCCCTTGAACATTGCTATGTTTCCCCTGTTCTGTGAACTCTGCTATGATCCCTTTCATATTCTGATCTGTTTAGCTTCTATTTTGATGCCATTGCTATGATCCCCTTTGCTTTGAACCTTTTCTATTGATTCCTTTGTTATGACCTCTGATATGAATCTATGTTGTGAAAACCTTTTAATGATGACCTTGAAATGTTTTGAGAAAAATCATTTGTTTAAAATGATATTTATACTTTTATATGAAATTCTACTAACTTTTATGAAAACTATTTTTAAAGACTATCTTTATGAAAAATCGCTTGAAAGATCATTTTTATGAAAACTATTTTGAAGGATCATTTTTATGAAAACCATGATTAAAGGATTGCTTTAAATGAACTTTTGATAGGAACTTCTGAAATGAACTTTTGCCATGAACTTTTGATTATAAACCTCTGATATATTTTTCTGAATCATTTGATATGACCTCTTGTTCTGAACCTTGATCTGATGAACTCTGATTTGAACCTGATTTATTCTGAACCTCCGATATTAATTCTGAAATATTTGACATGAACCTTTTGACATGAACCCTTATATATGACACTCTGATTTTGATATGATATCTGACCCTGACCACGGTTTGATACCCGAGCCAACTCACTAGGCATGAGGTGTTCATGTCCTTGTCATTGATGCACCGATGGCTTGACTCTAGGGTAGGAGAGAGATGACCTATCCCGTCCCTGACTTTATTTTATCTGGCGTGTATTGGTAGACTCTGGCCACCTGGGGCGTATGGATGCATCCTAGATTTGATCTGTTTCTGTTATCTGTTATTATTTACTGGTTATATATATATCTCTGGTGACTGATGGTGTGTGCGATACACGTCTTTCACATCTCTGGGAGCTGATCACTCCATATACATTTGATACATAAGGTCACCCCTCATATTGTCTGGATACTTGAGAGGCATCCCCTCTGGATTACTGATATAGTTACATGGTTATGATATTTTTCTGTTTCTGGGCTCGTGGTGGATTACTGTTCCTTTTTTCTTTTTCCTTTATCTTATTTCACTTACTTATCCCTTAACTCTGATTATATCTGCATGACCGTTATTTCTGTTATATTGTACTTTTCTCTTCTACTGCTTTGTTATCGTTATATCTGTTCACTGAGCTCTCGTAGCTCAGCCGCATTTCTTTTCCTGCGGCAGGTTTTAGTAGGAAGCTGGGAATGAGTGGAGAGTACCTTGGACTTAAAAGATTTGATAGCTATTCCGGATTAGAGATGATTAGAAGTTATTATATTTTAGAATTAGTATTTATCGAAAGTTTCATTTGTAACCTTGTAGTTTTCTGTATTTCATTTGTAACCTTTGAGAACTCTTGTATTACTATAAATGTATGTTCTGTTTGATCTGATATGAAACCATTATTGTGATATCTTTACCCTTATCGGGTTGGGGTGTTACAAGTGCTCTTACATTTTCTAGGTATTGGATCATTCCTGCCTACTTTGCTACGTATGATCCATTGACTTGATTGGCCACAAGCCGTGAATCCACATTCGCCTGGAGGTTCTCGACACCTATTTGTTCTGCTATTCTCAGCCCTGCTATTAAAACTTGGTATTCTGTAACACCTGGTAATTTTCCAAAACCTTTTTCACTAGCCAAATATTTATTTTTGCATCACCTTAGCATTTAATATTTTTCCCGAGTTATGTGAGCTTGAGAAACGCGAGATATCTTTAGAAACGTGGACGTTATCCCTTTATTAATCCAGTACAACCTAGAAAGCACGAAACGAATCGATTTGCCAAATAAATTACCTTCGAGAAAGTTTTGCATATTTATACTCGTTTTTACTAGAAAAATTATTTCGTAAACAATGGCGCAAATTTCATAAATTTTCGCGTCCGTTTAGTACGTTAAATAGGTCCCGAGGCGTTTATTATAAAAGTTTACTTAACTTGGCAAAACACCCCCTCCGCTCACCATTTTCACTCCCACCCTCTCACTTTCATTTTTCCAAGAAAGGCCCCTCCCATCCAATAAAAATGCCCCCACTCTCTCTCTCTCTTCTCATAAAACACACACACACCTCACCACTTCTCTCTCCATCTCTCTCACCTCGCCGGACCACCGCCGGCTGCCACCTCCCGTCATCGCCGAAATAAATTTCGGCCAACCTTAAAAACTTCCCAAAACGTAGATCAAGACCCCCTTATCCTTTCTAGAGCATTTGAGCTCACGAGGATCTCGTTTGATACTCGAACGCCACCACACCGCCGCCACAGTCCACCACCACCACCATTTCAACCACCTCTCTTCCTCTCTCGGTAAAACCCTCACGCACACCCTCCCCTTTTATTTTAATAAAACCGAAACCCTAACCCTAAAGTTTTAATAAAATAATTTTTATTGCAAATCTTTTATTAAAACCTTTTGTTTTGCTTAAAAATCTTGTGGATCCGTTTGGCTTGACCTCGACTCGGTCCGAGTCACTCGACTCAGCCGAGTCAACTCGCGAGTCGAGTTGACTCGGGGTGAGTTATGGTTGTTTTTTGATATTTTTGGCCTTGTAACTCGTTTGGATTTTTGAGATGGATTTGGGTGTTGTTTGGTTCGGCCGAGAGATAAAAACCCACGTAGGGTTGAGCCGTGACTCGTGGTGAGTCACGGCGAGGCTTAGAATAGGTTTAGGTTGGGATATGTTGATGTTGATGGGTTTAGTCTCGGTTTAGTCTTAGCCGAGGGTTACGACTCGTGTGAGTCGAGCTGTGACTTGTGGTGAGTCTCGGCGTGGGGTTTTGTTATTGGTTATTTTTGTTTGTAGTTGAGTTTTGGATTTCGTTTGGTTATGGAATTTTTTGTTTGAGCCCGTGAGCCCTACGGCTCGGATAGAGTCAAACCGTGACTCGAGGTAAGTCACGGAAAGTGTTGAGTTATTTAGTTTAGTCGCGAGTCAACTTTATATTAGTTTTGTCGTTTATTTTATTTTTCGTTACTTATTTATTTATTTGTTTATCGATATGGTGTTTCGGGATAACATTTGGATAACATGGGATATGATTTTGGACATTTGACTTGGATATGTATTGTTAACCTATGCTTGGATGAGAATTGGACGTTATTGGATTTACGATATTAGCCGATGGACCTTATGGACGATTTTGGTACTTGAGATGGAAGAGTATGTTAGACTCATAAGAATTTAACATATTTGGACCCGAACATACACAAAATGGTCGATAAACTTGACAACTAATATATACGCGAATGATAATGTCTAATCATATATTTAACTTGTAAATGTGACGATAAAACTTATATTCAAGAGTCGTAACGACTTGGAAATGCTTTATGAACAGACGCATCTTGTCCAAATTTTGATAAAACCTTTTATAACTAGATCATTTTAATATCCAAAAACCTTTGTAACTTTACGTTCTACTTTCTAAATCATGACGTTATATCAACTATTTGGGAAACGGGTAAATACCGAAACTACCTATTGATGTTTTCTCCTCGTTTTTCTTATTTTGTTCTTTCTTCTTATTCTTATTTCTTCTTTCTCTTCTTTATTCTGTTCTTAGTATCCGTTTGTGTTTGCCGACTTTTATTATTTTAACTTATCGTATCCACATGAATCTTAAATGTTTATTTCTTTCAAATGCCATTGAAACTAAACCTTTTCATTTCAAATACGAGTCTTACTTTATAAATCGCTTTGAGGTTTGATTGCTGAAACATATTATCCACTTATTAGGTTGTGCTGAGGTTCATTTGTTGTGTTGTACCATCTGATCATTTGTGAAATCTTGTTTCTCTACTACTACTAAGGTATGATTCATAGCCCCACTTTACTTTTATATTTTTTATAAACCCATGGGGGAGATATATGCTATTTACTTTTCCTGAACACAATTGTTTAAATGTATGCTTTTCCTAACTAAGATGATATTGCTAAGTACCGACCTTGCCGAAAGCAAGTCCCTAGATCATGAACCATTAATCACTTGCGAGTGAGCGCGAATATAGGGATATAGGCCTATAGGATTTGACCATCCCGCCATGTTGACTAAGTCTGGTCCGCATGTGATGTACTATATTCGATTTATCACTAGGTATCTGGCAAAGTATCTAGCTTCATGGCAACTATTATATTATGAATTTCGCGGTTACTGTCGACTTACGCCAATGTTATTTGGTGTCGGTTAACGTTTCGCGTGTCATGAGCTTAGCAATTGTTTGACGCTTACCTAATATATGTATTTGTTACTTATATCTTCCAGACTTGAAAATCTTGTGTTCAACTATTTATTTTAAACCTATGGATTTCACTCAACCTTTGTGTTGACTTTTTAAGCATGTTTTATCTCAGGTAATTGATGCATACTGTTCTGGCACTGGGAGTGGCATGAAGATTATCGATGGCTTTCGGCTTTTACTATCTATCTACTTTTTACTATCTTTTTACTATCACTTATCATTCAAAAACCCCCTTTTGAACTATGTCTTTTATTTTTGCTGCATATGATGTTTGAGAATCTTTTGAACTCTAATGTTTATTTATAATTCGAATGATATGTTTTTATTAAAACGGCTTGTTATGAGGTCGTTATCTATGATTTTGACTGTTTTACCTGAAAGTAATACCCTAAACTATGTTCCGCTGCCATATTCCGAGTTGGGGGTGTTACATATTCTGCTTCGTCGTTGGTTGCTTCGAAGCTAAACCTAAAAGCATAGGTAAACTTCATTCCTTCCGAGTTGGTGAGGATCAACCCAGCTCAGGAACCATCTATGCAAGATGATTCGTCCATGAACAAGGTCCACGGTTCTGGGAGTTTTTCTTCTTCTTTCATTGTCTCGTCCGAGGCTTCGTCCTTCGGACGCACTACTATGAAGTCTGCCAAGATCTGCCCTTTTACTGACACCCTTGGTCTGTAGTATCATATTCGCCCAACTCTATACTCCATTTTTGTAGTCTTCCTGGTACTTCAGGTTTTTGACAGTATCTACTTAATTGGTTGGTCAGTGATCACTATTATAGTATGTGCTTGGAAATATCTCATTAACCGTTTGCTGGCGTGCACCAGAGGCAGTACTAGTTTTTCCGTAGGAATGTAGTTGATCTCCGGGCCTCTCAAGGCACAACTTACAAAGTAGATTGGTATTTGCTTAGTTTCCCTTTGTCATTAGCAGTGCACTCACTGCTTCCTTTGCTGCCGCAAGGTAGATAATGAGTTCTTCTCCTTCCATTGGTGCTGTTAATGTTGGGAGATCTGCTATTATCTTCTTCTTATTTTACTTAAACACCTCCTCCGCTTCCGCGGTCCACTGGAAATTGCTCTTTTTTGTGCATTTTTTGAGTGTCTTGAAGAAGGGTAACGATTTCTCCGTGGATTTAGCGAGGAATCTATTTAGGCTTGCTAACTTTCCATTTAGCTTTTGTACATCTTTTAGACATTTGGGAGATGGGAGGTTTAGAACGGCTTCTGCTTTATCTGGGCAAGCTTTTATGCCTTTAGTGTTGACAATGTAACCCAAGAATGTTCCTTCCTCCATACTGAAAGTACATTTCTTAGGCTTTAACTTCATGTTTATCTTTCTCAAGGTTCGGAATGTCTCCTCAGCATCTCTTATTATCTCGTCTTCCGTAAAGCTTTTTATTACTAAGTCATCCACATACACCTCCAAATTTCTGCCAATTTGTTTGTAGAAAGCTTTGTCTACCAGCCGCTGATATGTTGCTCCTGCGTTCTTGAGTCCGAACGGCATTTTTTAGTAGCAAAATATCCCTTGATTTGTGATGAATTATTTCTTCTCTTTATCATCTTATGCCATTTAAATCTGATGATAGCCCTTATATGCATCCAGAAAACATTTGAAGGGGTATCCGCAGAGGGATTCCACCTTCCAGTCTATTTTTGGTAGCGGATAACAGTCTTGCGGACATGCCTTGTTTAGATCCTTGAAGTCTATACACATTCTCCAGCTGTCGTCATGCTTTTTTACCATTACTAGATTAGCTAGCCAACTGTGATAGTGTACTTCCTTCATAATGTCGGCTTCAACAAGTTTCTCGACTTCTTCTTGTATTGCCTTACTTCTTTCTAGTGCCTGACCTCGTTTCTTCTGCCTAACGGGGGTGCACCCTTCGCGGACGTTTAGGTGATGTTCCGCTATATGCCGTGGAACACCCGTCATGTCCGCTGGGCACCAAGCAAACACGTCCAGGTTGCTCCTAAGCATGTCACACAATTTCTTTCGACCTTCCACCGTTAAGGTAGATCCTATAGCCACCGTTTGCTCCGGATGTTCTGGGTGAATTACAACTTTGATTCGTTCCTCCACTAGTTGGTTGATGACGGGAGGCTGCCCTTCTGGTCCGGAGACCATTGTGCATTCAAGCGGGATAATCTTGTTGCTTCGCAATGTGAGTATTCCTCCTTCTACTGGAAACTTCAGCATACCATGAGCCATTGATGGTACCGCTTATATTTTTCGAAATCTCGGTTGTCCTATTATTCCGTTGTAAGGTGATTGCGACCTTACTATCTCGAATTTCATCCATGCGGAAGTTGAGTGTTCTTCATCTCCTATTCTTACCAGAAGTGTTATCTGCCCTATTGGCCATATGACTTCACCACTGAACCCGATAAAGGGTGCCGTAGCCGGGACCATTTGACTTCTTATTTCTGGCCGGAGCCGTTTGAAACAATGTTCGTACAGTATTTCGGAAGCTGAACCTCCGTCCACATACATGCGATGTATGCAATGGCCTCCAATTTCTACTTCAATAATCATTGGGCCTTCGGTTCCTTCATCACTCCCTAAGGGTGGGAATGAGATCTCTGGGTCAGGAGAGAAGCTTTGTGTGATTTTTTGTCTAGCTACTTTTTGCCAAGAGCGCACCATTAGAATTGCTGGCGCCTTATCCTTTGCGGATGTTTCCCCTTTTTGGCTGTCTTTGGCTGGTCTTTTCCGCTGTTCTGCTTCAGCTCCTTGATCACATGTGATAGTTTTCCGTTCTTTAGCAGTTCTTCTATCTGCCTTTTTAAGTGCATGCATTCGTACGTATTGTGCCCTACATCGCCATGGAATTAGCAGAATTTATTGCTATTCCTTTTTTCAATCAGAGTTGTCATTGGAGGTGGGGGTTTGAACTTCGCCTTTTCCCAGAGCTAAAATTTCCTTTGGGGATTTAGAGAGGAGGGTGAATCTATCTTGCCTTCTTTCCATTCTTTGTTGGCTCTTAAATCCCCCTTTCCGAAAATTTTGTTTTTGACCTCCCTCCTGTTGCTTCCATGGCGGAAGTGATTTCTTCCGTTCTTGATTTCCGGCCGCCACTTCTCCCCTGAGGAAGGACGTAGTTACCTTCATCATTTCATCGACAGACTTTGGGTTGTTGTCATGCAGGCATTTAATCAACTCTGGGTTGGTTATCCCGTGCATGAATCCCGATATTTTTAATACTTCTGATGCTCCTTTCACATCAATGCTCTCTCTTTTGAATCTTTGCACGAAATCCTTCGTAGACTCTCCTTCCCTTTGTTTAATATGATGAAGTTCCACGGGATCCTTAATGCATTTCTTCTGCTGAAGGAAGTTTGCCAGGAATGCTTATTTCATCTCATCATAGCTGTCTACGGACTCTGGGGGAAGATTGATGAAGCGAAAAGTGTACCGCTTTTAGGGGGTCATTTAAGCCCTAAATCGTATTTATTTGATCAAATATTGCCCTAAATTGTTCCTTTTGTCATTTTAGGTACTTTGGAGAAGAAATCTGAAAAAAGAAGCATTTTGGACGTTTTTGAAGCATAAAAGTGAAGAAAACGACAAAGTCTCCAAAGCTGCTGGAAAAGTACACTTGACGGCGTCAAGGATTGCTCCTGACGGCGTCATGGCTTGGCAAAAGAGGTGGATATGAAAAATACACGTGACGCGCCTGAGAGTTTTGCAATGGAAAGTCTGACGGCGTCACCCTTTAAGGTGATCAAGGCCATCACGGTTTAAGTTAAAGAGAGACGGCGTCAAGCACATTTCTGACGGCGTCAAGCCTTGATAGGCCAGAGCGGATTTTGGAGGACTAAAGAGGGACGGCGTCAGGAAGACCATCCGGGAACCCTAGCCACGGCGAGGTGACGGCGTCAAGATCTACAACGTGACGCCGTCAGCCACTAAGTTCTATATATAGTTTTGCAATTTTTAGTCATTAGTGTGCAACTTTGTGAGGAGAAACCCTAAGACGAATTTCTGCCATTTTTAAGGGTTTTCATACCCTTGGATCTCCCATGTTTAATTGAAGATAAGTAATCACTTAATCAATCAATATGTCTATGTGTTGTTTGATTATATCTTGTTCTTGTCTTTTAATTAACATGCTAGGCTAGATTTATCTTGTGTTTGCTTAGATCTAATGAAACCTAACTATTGATTATTGGTTGTTAGTGTGTTATCAATTGTATTGGATGATTGTTTATCGATGTTAGGCTTAAGAAAACTGGCTAACCTCCTATACGGTAACTTGCTTGAACGTCTTAAGAAACATGAACCAATGCGTACTAAGGTTTTTTATGGTTGTATTTAATGCATGAGCGAATTCTAGTGATCCCATGTTAGGAGCTTCCTAGCCGGCTCGACATAGGAGTGAAGTAGGAGCTTGTAGAGTTGGGGAAGTACGTACGCCACCCCACGATTGGTATTAAGGAATACACCCGTCATCCACGCAATTAATACACACTAATCAACCGGTAAAAGATAGTTAGGGAGTAAGGAAATCTAAGTAAACACATTTCTCCCCATATAAGTTTCACAACCTTTTCATTTTCAGTTATTTTATTTTATTTGCATTTGTAGTTATTTGGATTAGTTGACTAGCAACTAATTCCGCCCACTCCTTCAAACCCGAGATTTTACTTGCTTTCATAAAATTATAAAAATACAAAAAGAATCTTCCCTCACCCTTAGACCAATTAGAGTAGTTTTTCAATCCTAACGACACTATTCCCCTAAAGAACGATCAATCCCCCGGTACTTGCCACTTCACTATACTACATCGGTCAGGTACACTGCCTGGTGGGGATTGCAAGCCTCTTGAGATCCCTCAAGAGGTAAAACCTGTTGTAAGGTCGCAAAACCACGCATCAAGTTTTTGGCGCCGTTGCCGGGGAATAGTTATTGTTTAGGTTGAATTTTTATTTTATTAGGTCTACTCATTATATTCCTTTCTAGTGAGATTTTTATTTTATTTTTCTAGATTTTCTTTAGTCTATCTTTTTTCTTCGTTTCTTTGTTCGTAACCATTACCATCCGACATCATGGAAGGTGGTAATATCCTTGATCCCAACAACCTACCACCACAACAACACCCACCTCCTAGAGCCCGTACCTTAGGAGACTACTCTCGTCCTAGCCACCATGGCTATCGAAACACCATTGAGCTCACTCAAGGAGCCAATGTCACTCCCTTGCGATCCGACACCATCCGGTTGGTGCACAGCGGATGCGCATTCCATGGACTTCGTTCCGAAGATCCTAACCAACATCTCAAGGACTTTCTCAAAATCGTTGATTCCATAGACCTTGATGTTTCCACTCGAGAGACGACCCGACTGCGTCTCTTTCAATTCTCTCTGCGGGACCAAGCTAGTCAATGGCTAGAGCGTCTACCCGCAGGATCCATCACCTCTTGGGATGATCTCACCACTCGTTTCCTTGCTCAGTTTTTCCCACCAGGAAGAACTACCAAGCTAAGGAATGATATCTTGATGTTCCAACAACGTCAAAGCGAAACCCTCTACGAGGCATGGACTCGATTCAAGGACTTACTCCAAAAAGTCCCTCACCATGGCATAGAACTTTGGCTCCAAGTCCAAATCTTCTATGACCATATCAATCTCTCTACGAGGCAAACCATTGACCAATCGGCTGGTGGTAAGCTACGTGATCTAAGTGCGGAACAATCATGGGCTCTCCTAGAAGATCTTGCTCTTTATGACAACGAAAGTTGGAGTGATCCCGTGATTTGAATAAAACGGTCAAGGCAATATCTTTGCCTTCGAACAATTCAAGCACTTCCGACCGTAGGATCATAGAACTTGAAGACCAAGTCAAGTTTCTTATGAAATCCTACGAGGCTCCTAAACCTTCAAGCCAAGTGAACAAAATCACTTCTTCATGTGAATTATGTAGTGGTTCCCACGACACTCGTGATTGCATGGAACTCCCCGAACAAGCTTTTGTGGACTACGTATCCTCGCGTACCGACGGGGCGGGAGACAAGTGGTACACTTTCAAACCCGAGCCAAACCCCTACGGTGATTCATACAACCCCTCATGGAAAAATCACCCAAACCTTAGGTGGAAACAAAACCAAAACGCACAACAAACCAATTCTTCCAACCCACCTAATCGTTTCCAATCAAGCGGTTCCAACTCGAACCGTACTTTCAACAACAATCCTTCCAGCAATAGTAGTACCAATAACTTTGAAGGATTGATGTCCCAATTTTGAGGCATCTCAAGAAGCTCGTTTAGCCAAGTTTGAATCTGAATTCAATCAACAACAAACGGAGATGACCAATAAAATTGACAACTTATTGAAAGCCCTCAATAACCAAGTGCTATCACCCCCACATAAGGACGCTAGGAACACAAATAGCGGACCCCAAGTAAAAGACCCCTCTTCATCCAAACACATCCACTTCGTCAACATTGTCACTATCAAACCAATTGATAGGAATGAGGATAATAGTAAACCTGAGGATGAGGTTAAGAAAGTCGAGGTTGATAAAGAAGTTAGGAAAAGTGAGATTGAAGAAGTAGATGATGATGAGGACTACTTCAATAGGCTACCCACTAAGGAAGAGCGCGCATATCATAAAGACTTATTCGATGACCCCGAGACACCATACTTCCTAGGTAGACCAATTATAAAAATAGGCGATCCTTCTAATCTTAACATACCATGCAACATCGGACATTTGCATGTGTGGAAAGCTTACATCGACCTTAGATCGCCCATAAACATCATGACTAGAGCCCACTACAACTTAATAATGAAAAATCAACTTGGGTATAGGATGTTCCCTGATAAGGGTTGGATGAGTAACTTCACGGGAAGAGTTAAGGGATTACCGGTTTATGTAGGAAACTTCACCTATGTCACCGACTTTGTAATTGTAGAAGATATCCGCCCAATAGTCGATGCATCCTTAACTCAAGTAGTTTTTGGAAAACCATTTGTTGAGGTCTCTAGAATGACTTATGAACCTTCCTTTGGGATAGTTAGATTTAAGGATGAGACCGATGAGGTAAACTACCAAATGCCATATAAGATAGAGCAATTCCAACACTTGTCAAATGTTGAGAAGGAGCTTAAGCAAGCGGTCTACTATAGGAATGATGAGGATAGAAATAAAGGAGTAGACTATGTTATGGAAAGGATATCCGGTTTCTACAAGGATTGTTTGAAATTAGGACCGGAATATAAAACCGGAAATGAGAATGGCCTAGGAACCGTGACCAATGATGGAATCACGTAATGTACGTGACTTTGAGTCTAGCTACAAGACTCGTTAATAAAGAAAAGCGCTTCTTGGGAGGCAACCCAAGCTTTATTTGCTTTGTGTGTTTATTTGTTTGGTTGTTTGATTTTATTTGCTTCCGTATGTGTGTTTAATTTTTATTATTATTGATTCATGTTCGGAACTAAATTGTGAAAATGCTTTATCTTGTTTTTAACTTCGTCTTAACTACATATAAAGGTATTTTGCAAAAGATAAGTGTAAGGGAAATCCAAATCGGTTTATTAGAACAAATGAACATGAATCATAACAATAATAAATTAACATACATATTAGTATTTGTTTGAGTCAAATGCTTGTATCGAGTCATAATGAGATTTTGCAGGATTTTCAGGAAGTAAGGTATAGGTTTTTTCCAGAAATTTTCCGGAAACTTAACATGAGAATTCTGTCAGATCATTTCTGACGGCGTCAGGCATTACAACCTGACGGCGTCAGGTTTTAATTTTCTGAAATTTTTGAAAGTTTTGTTTTCATAAAAAGTTTTTATTAAATCTCTAACTTATAAACTCCAGGAATCTGCAAAATTATCATTCCACAAGCATTATATCCTTATATAGAATTTATCCCACCGATGTTATGCAGGTTTTCGTGTTTGTTTTCTCAGGTTTAACAGGTTATTTTGGACAAGGAGATGTATGTGGAATCAAGCTTTTGGCGATGCTTTAGTCTTGGAGCTTCTACATTCCCTTGGAAGAAGATCTAACCATGTTACCTCTTTATCCACCAAACGAATCAGGGGAGTATTTGTTTTCATTCTTTTACCTTATTTACTTTTACATCTTGTTATTTGAACATTAGGGACAATGTTCATCTTAAGTGTAAGGGGGGGGGGGGGGTAAAGTATAATACTTTAGAGAATACAATTACGCTTGATTTTTATTTGTTTAATGGTAGATGTGTAATAAAACTGAGATAAATACCTGTTAGGGCAATTTTAGTGCCAAATTTAAAATTTTTTACAACATATAGGAGTGAAACTTTGATCTTAATGAGCGTCTCATGGATAGGAATTATATGACTAGCACAAAAACTGTACGACTAAAAAATTTTCCACCCCAAATATGTGAGGTTCGCCCCTAGAATTGGTAGGAAAAGCATTTATGCTATGATGTGTGTACCGGTAGCACTTAGATTCTAGAACTTGCGTTAAGACCATTCCGAGGCCACAAGTGAGACTACATTCGTGTAGTTAGATTTACTACATGATAAGAGGCAGTAGGATTAACCCATTGTTTTACACCTTGTTTTTTGTTATAATTACATTGGCTACATTGGTCAAGTAATTCTCCCACACCCTTTGCGTTGTACTCATTTTTAGTACACGATACCCCTAGTACACCCCTCAGAGCCTATCTTTTCATTTCGACCTTTAAGCATTTTACTTAAAGGAAGAATTTGTTACACCCCACTTAAATGTACACCCAAATCGCCTTAGCCTACCTTGTATGCACTCATTTTTAGTGCATTATTGTGACAACATTTGTTTAAACCCCAAGTTAATTATCTAATTGATTACATGGTTGCTAAGTCGAGTCATATCCTTGTACATAATGTTTTGGGACGATTGGGACTCATGGGTAAAGTACTAGTGTAATGGAGTAATAGGGAAGAACAACATTATTACCCCCATATGTGCTAAATATTTTAAAAGTACTCCAAGTGTTTCGATTATCTTAATTCGAGTCATTGGAATAGTTATTTGTAAAGTTATGTAAAAGTTCAAGTGTAAGGGGAATGCAACGCCCATATGATGTATTATTTTGGATGGTAGGGCAAGAGTGTATGGAAAAAAAAAAAAAAAAAAAAAAAAAAAAAAAAAATCAAGAAAAAAAAAAAAAAAATGAGAAAAAGAAAAGTAGAAAAAAACATACGAACTACCATCCCGTTTTATTTTATGTTTTTTTTATTTTGTTTTTTAGCTTAAGTTGAGTCTAGTCTTGGCTTAGCAACGCCATATTGTACATGTAATTAATCAAGATCTTTAACTCGCCACCAGTAAAATATCCCTTATCCAACAAAACCGTGTTTATCATATCCCTACACCTCACGTTATAACCCGTTTAAAAGCCCTCTTTGATAGTTTATCTTAGGTGCTTACGCCTAGTGGAGAAGGTTTTTGATCCTTTCCCAAGCCTATGGTAATCTATTTGCTATGACAGGTAGTGAGAGATATTATCCGTTTTCTTTTATGAGATTTATTTTGATGACACCTGAGAGATGTGAGTATCTAAACACTACTTGTGAGGTGCTAGTTTGTAATCTCCGTGCTTATTATGATTAAAGTGGAACGACTATTTGTTGTAATTACTTTTATATTAGCATTAAATGACCCCTAACTTGTATTTTGATTAGAATAAAAGCGCATTTGCTTGAGGACAAGCAAATCTCAAGTGTAAGGGTATTTGATGAAGCGAAAAGTGTACCGCTTTTAGGGGGTCATTTAAGCCCTAAATCGTATTTATTTGATCAAATATTGCCCTAAATCGTTCCTTTTGTCATTTTAGGTACTTTGGAGAAGAAATCTGGAAAAGGAAGCATTTTGGACGTTTTTGGAGCATAAAAGTGAAGAAAATGACAAAGTCTCCAAAGCTGCTGGAAAAGTACACTTGACGGCGTCAAGGATTGCTCCTAACGGCGTCATGGCTTGGCAAAAGAGGTGGATATGAAAAATACACGTGACGCGCCAGAGAGTTTTGCAATGGAAAGTCTGACGGCGTCACCCTTTAAGGTGATCAAGGCCATCACGGTTTAAGTTAAAGAGAGACGGCGTCAAGCACATTTCTGACGGTGTCAAGCCTTGATAGGCAAGAGCGGATTTTGGAGGACTAAAGAGGGACGGTGTCAGGAAGACCATCCGGGAACCTTAGCCACGGCGAGGTGACGGCGTCAAGATCTACAACGTGACGCCGTCAGCCACTAAGTTCTATATATAGTTTTGCAATTTTTAGTCATTAGTGTGCAACTTTGTGAGGAGAAACCCTAAGACGAATTTCTGCCATTTTTAAAGGTTTTCATACCCTTGGATCTCCCATGTTTAATTGAAGATAAGTAATCACTTAATCAATCAATATGTCTATGTGTTGTTTGATTATACCTTGTTCTTGTCTTTTAATTAACATGCTAGGCTAGATTTATCTTGTGTTTGCTTAGATCTAATGAAACCTAACTATTGATTATTGGTTGTTAGTGTGTTATCAATTGTATTAGATGATTGTTTATCGATGTTAGGCTTAAGAAAACTGGCTAACCTCCTATACGGTAACTTGCTTGAACGTCTTAAGAAACATGAACCAATGCGTACTAAGGTTTTTTATGGTTGTATTTAATGCATGAGCGAATTCTAGTGATCCCATGTTAGGAGCTTCCTAGCCGGCTCGACATAGGTGTGAAGTAGGATCTTGTAGAGTTGGGGAAGTACGTACGCCACCCCACGATTGGTATTAAGGAATACACCCGTCATCCACGCAATTAATACACACTAATCAACCGGTAAAAGATAGTTAGGGAGTAAGGAAATCTAAGTAAACATATTTCTCCCCATATAAGTTTCACAACCTTTTCATTTTCAGTTATTTTATTTTATTTGCATTTGTAGTTATTTGGGTTAGTTGACTAGCAACTAATTCCGCCCACTCCTTCAAACCCGAGATTTTACTTGCTTTCATAAAATTATAAAAATACAAAAAGAATCTTCCCTCACCCTTAGACCTATTAGAGTAGTTTTTCAATCCTAACGACACTATTCCCCTAGAGAACGATCAATCCCCCGGTACTTGCCACTTCACTATACTACATCGGTCAGGTACACTGCCTGGTGGGGATTGCAAGCCTCTTGAGATCCCTCAAGAGGTAAAACCTGTTGAAAGGTCGCAAAACCATGCATCAAAGATCGCCTAACCAAACCCTGGCGGATCCAGTTAATGTGGAATTAAACATGTGGCACCAAACTGGCATGGCCCAGCGTTCGACTTTGGCTGCTGATTGAAAGATCTTAAGATGATCTTCCGGGTCTTCACTTCCGTCATACATTTTGACCTGAGTTGGCAAGCGAGTTCTTTTTGGTATTTCAAAGTAGCGATGCGAGGAGTGAACGGATCAGTTTCCTTACATACCCATGGCTGCGCTAGGTCATCATCTTCAATGCTCGATTTCTGCCTTTTCAACCTTGACCTCCCATGTCTGCCGCCTCGATCTTCCCTTTCGGACGGGTCGTCCCTCCGTCGGGAAGATGCTGCATGGCTTTGATGCCTTTCGGAGTCACGAGAACAGAAACTCTGGTAGTAGCTTTCTTCCCTTCCTCCACCACTACGGTAGGACTGGTGCCAGGAATCTTGTGAGTACACGGATGCACTTCTTTCTTTATCTCTCAGCCTATTAAAGATGCCTTTTTCCAATCTTTTGAACACCGTTTTTCTTTCCGGACCTCTCCCCCTTGGTGACCTCGACCGGCCATTCCTCGGGTCGGGGCTTCCGTACATGCTTCGGAGTCGTTTAGCTTCAATTTCTTTCTGAGATCTTTTCCTCTGTTAGGTGTTCCAGATTCGGAATGTTGCGACGTTTCTTCAAAGGTAAGACGAGCTTTTATCCCTTTGAGCTTCTGTTGCTGTATCTTCTCTTGATGGACTTTCTCAGCTATGATTGGCAATATCTGGTTGTAGTTCTTGTCACAATAATCTTGGATAGCTGTGTCAGGCGCAGGTCTACCTTGATCTTCCAGTGTTGTTTCCTTTTTCTTTCCTACCGTATTCCGCACGGCGGACGTGGGTACGAAAAAGGCAGGGCCTGAATGATTGCTCATGGTGAGTATTTTCAAGAACGCAGTTGTGCACTGGTCCCACGGATGGTGCCAACTTGTTAGTGCAAAATGTGTTACGAGTATGGATTGGGCTTAGTTTGCGTACTGGGCTGCCTTGGTGGACCGCCAATGAGTGAAATTTTCACTAATTCAAGTAATGAAATGATTCCCTGCACAAATGAAAACAAACCGTTAGCCTTACCGTGGGGACGGACCCCACGTTTAAGCTCCTGCGTGAGAGTAAGTGTGAAGGATTATACAAACACTTGGGATGTGAATCTTAATAATGTGTTTGGGATATTTAAGAATGAATGTGCTTTAGTACGCGGAATTTACTATAACACACTTAAAAGAAACAATATGGTGGTGAGTATGTAAACGTGAGTTATAATGAACAATGAACACAACTTTAGTAACACAAAACGATTCAATATTATTGATGAAATAATACAGATGATCTAACTATCACCAGGACTAAAAAGTAACCTTGAATCTTTGATTTGTTAAGGATTTGTGAATTAGTAACTAAGTTACTTAGAGAGATTGTGTTGGTTCAGGTTATTACAAGGTTATTGGTTGGACAAGAGATACTACAAAGGTGGTAACTAAGGGATCCTTTTATAGGATAAGGACACCTTATTACAAGTTGTCAAGTTGTGTAATATAATAAGATATTTGGACTTTTCTAGCCTACTATTAATTACAACTTCCAATGTAAATTACTCTGTATATTCTTCTGCACAAACATGGAAGACTGAACTACTTCTACATAACGTGTTACATTGTACAAAGACTAATAATACAACAAATATCTACAAATAAATATCTATCAAATTGATCATCAACTTGGCAGGACCTTCATCAACTAGCAGTACCTTCTCACCCAGAAGGTACTGTTAGTGTATCTTCAACTTCTTCAAAATCAACTAGCAGGCTCAACACTTCATTCAGCAGGCTCTTTGACTTGAACATTTTATTCCCAACAATCCTCCCCTAAACTTGTTATTTCCTTTAAAATACACAAGTTTCTTATGAATAAAATACATACCTTGAGGATCTGAGGGAACTCTTCCAAAACCTTTACTCTCTGTTCTTCCTTTTTCTTTCACATTGCTCAAAAATGCTCATCAGCAAACTTTGAACAACTTCTGACTTTTCTTCATCTTTATCACATCTCAACCTCTTTGAAATCATGGTTGTAAGAACTTCATAGCTCAGAGGATACTCTTTTTCAGCCAACATAAAGAGCTCAATCCCACTTTGTGTAAAAAGATGATGAATACTGCTAAGGTTTAGAAATTCCCATGTGGTTGTAGAATCATGATATGGAAACTTCCAATGAACATCTTTTGGATTAGGATCATACATCCTATTGAACTCTACCCAAAGTTCCTGTTCCTTAACATCAGTGCTAGAATTTGTGTCTAGCCTAATTTGAACTAGATTCCACAATTCTTCTAAGTCAGCTCTATCACATGCTCTAATCAGATTTTCAAAATTCTTGAAGATAGCAGTTTGTCCCCCAACCCTAGTTATTTTCCATGACTTTCCTGATCTATCATGGTGAATCTCCCAATCAATAATAAGGTATCTAGACCTAATTGGATCAGCATGTATAATTGTTGGCAAAGTAATTAACATTTTACTTACTTGCTCTGAATCCAATTTTGCTTGTTTCTTCTGTTGAGCATCTTTCTTTTTCATAGAAGGCTTTGCATCAGATGGGATCTTGTAGTAAAGACTCTTGTAGCCATTTAGATAGAGGAAGTACATTTCATCAGCAGATTTCTTCTTCAGTTGATATTCAGTCCAATTTGCTTGACTTCTTAGAAACCTTTTCATGAAAGTTACTTGATCTTTCTGAGATGAGCCCACCTTAAAACCTCTTTTCTGACTTTCTTGAATCTTTTGAAAAATATCATCCAGAGCTGCTTCTTTATACTTTTTGTTGATAAAAGTTTCAAGCTCTGCTGTTTTCTCTTCAGTAGAAAGATTCTTGTCATCCATAATTATTGCTGCTTGACCTCTTACAATTGGATCATTGGCAATAATCCATTGCATCTGTGCATCAAATTTTTCCTGAGCAGCTTGAGTGTCAAGAAGAGTCTGAGCAGCATCTTTTTGCTCTTGCATTTCTGCAAGCAGTCTTGAAGCTTCAAATGCTTTTTGCACTTCTTCTTCATGAAGCCTTTTGGAGACTTCCTCATCTAAAGCCGCACTTGCTCTGTTCTCTTCAACTTTTTGGGCTTAGGTTCATCTTCAACCATAATGTTCTTGCCCTTATCTTTTGGTGTAGGTTCTTGAGATGGAGCAGTGGATTGCTCATCAGCAATAAATAACCTCCCTTGAACAAACAAATCCCTTTGAGGCTCTGAGTCCCTCTTTCTTTTGTACACATGATCAGTAGTACCTTTGTAGTCCATAGCCAAAAGCCTCTTAATCCTAGCAGGCTCTTTTGAACTAGCAGGCTCTTGCTCTGCACCAGCAGGCTCTTCATCATAAACCTGAGTTCCTTCATGAAAATGAAATTGAGCCTCCTCTTCATCTTCTGAACTACCCATCCTCCCCTTTTTGGAAGAGTGACCCAAACTTTCAGCATCTGATCTTGAAGAACTAGATAAAACAACCTTTGAAGATCTTTTACCCTTTAGCAACTTCACTTCATTCTCCAATTTCTTAACCCTCTTAACTAACATGATGTTGCTCTCAGAAAATTTTGTGTTCTGACTTTTAAGAGCATTTTCCAAGAGCTTCACCTTCTCTTTTAGTTCTTTCACTGTTTGAGGAGATTGGGATGGTGATACATGATGTGATGGTGTTGGAGGTGTTGCAGATGGTACTGGTGATGGGATTGGTGATGAAAGATGAGTTGGTGATATGTAACCAGGTGAAGAACTTGATGATGGTGATTCAGATGATGGTGTTGGTTCTTCAGCATGTTGTGGTAACATTTCATCAAAAAGTGGTATTTCTTCCCCATTGAAACCAATTTTCATGTTTGAAAACACCTTGTGTGAAAGTTTTGGTGTTTCATAAATAGAGTGTGGGGGAAGTAACAAATGTTTTGATTTTGTGATGATGCACTGAATAAATCTTGGATACATCAAAAACTTTGTTAGGCTATCCACATTTTTAACCAATCCTTCAAAAATATGTTTGGAAAAATTGAATTTTCTGTTTGTTGCCAAGCAAATGAGAGCAGTAGCCATGTTTTCACTAAATTGCTCCCATGAGGTTTTCTTTTGGCTTAAACAATGAAGGATTGTATGGATCAAAAATCTCCATTGTGGAGTAAAATGCTTTTTAAGAAAGGTGAGTTTAGTAGAATCAGCATTATACCCCATTCTTTCCAAATTTTCAAAAATTTCAGTATCAGGCAATTGACTAATACAATCTGAATCATCCAAATGAAGATGTCTTTGAATGGATGACTCAGCAAGAGTCAAAGTTTTGCCATCCACTTTGGCTTTTATCCTTTGGTCTCCATTTTCAAAAGTTTCAATTTTAGCTGTTTTCCAAAATTGTAAAATTTGAGATTCATAAATAGTGGGATTTACAAGTAAAGCAAACCTGATGTAAGAATCATTTAAAAACTCCACTATTTGATGAAAAGAGGCATTATCCTCAGATTTTTCCAAAAATGCTAACTAGTTGTGACGTTTAACAAAAGTTAGAATAGCCATGGTGAAAATTAATGAAAAACTTGATTAGGATGGTGGGATTTGATGATGGTACTGGTAGAAGATGAAGGGTGAGTGTTAATTGTGATAAGGACTGATGAAAGATATTATGAGAGTTTTACTTTTAACCGACAATAAGAAAATGTATAATAAGTAATTGAAAAGGCGGTTAAAAAGATCTTTTATATGTGAAATATAATATAATATAACATCAGTAATTTACAGAACTACCCCAACGGCTAATTGTAACTACCAGGCCCAACGGCTATAATTTTTATCTGACAGGCTCAACGGTTATCTAGCAGTACCATTTTACTCTACCAGTACCAAAATTTGAACTACCAGTACCTTTGAAAGAAAATTTTACTTGGCAGTCTCTTTGAAATTTTAGCAAAAATCCCTTATAGTTTTTAGCAAACTATCAGCTATCAACAGATTTGATTTGTCTTTACCAAAAGCTGTTTGCTTATGGACTAGTTAACTATTTACTGTTAAGTATGGTTAGTTAAATACCATATAGTTTTTGGTAAACTATCAACCATCAACGGATTTGATGTGTCTTTACCAAAAGCCGTTTGCTTATGGACTAGCCAGCTCTTAAGTTTGTAAAAACTTGGTGAACTGAATACCAATTCCATATTGACCTAAAGATGGTGCAATTTCCTTGGATGGAGGAAATGTAAGAGGCAATGATGCTGTGTATCTTGGATGCTTGGTTCAACAAGTGAAATCATCTATTAGCATGCCTTTGCATTGAAACTTTCCTTAGTTTGATCTAGATAGAACTTTCTCCTTTAGGAATGCTTCATCCCTTCTGAATATTTGATCTATTCTTATCATTTTCAACCTCTACATCATCTTGTATGCTCTTGTCTTCTCCTTCCATATGTTGGTTTTTCTTTCATTATGGTCTATTATTTCCTCCCCTGAGAGTGTTACCTCCCCTGAGATATAAATAACTTATATTTCCCCTTTTCATTGAAAGATCTCTTGTTTTGTTATCAACCTGGAATTTGTTAGTTGCAGACCAAAAGAGCAAAGTGCAAAGCACTTGTTTGATAGCATTGTAAATATTTAAGTAGCAAGATGAACATAACATAGCATACTTTATACTAGCAAGACCAATTTTGAACTGACAGTACCTTTTGACTAACTAGCAGTACCATGTTTAAAAGCCAATACCAGTTATTTTATGTACAAAAACACATGTTTTTCAAAGATTAATCATTCCAATACCTCCTACTAGGTATTTGAATCTACCTAAATCAAAAGCTTTGGTGAGAAGGTCTGCATAATTCTTTTCAGAATCTATTTTGACAACTTGTATTAACCTTTTCTCATTGCAGTCTCTTATAAAATGGTGTCTGATTTCAATGTATTTTGTTTTTTAGTGTTGAATTGGATTTTTAATGATACAAATAGTACTGCTATTGTCAATGTAAATAATGGTGTTAAGAAAATTGTACCCATAGTCAAGCATTTGATTTTGGATCCAAAGAACTTGCCCACAACAACTTGCACCAGCAACATATTCTGCTTCAGTTGTAGAGTTGGCCACCATTGTTTGTTTCTTGCATTGCCAAGATATGAGTCTGCAACCAAGAAATTGACATCCACCAGTTGTGGATTTTCTGTCTAGGGTTGCACCAGCATAGTCACTATCAGAATAAGCCACCAAGTCAAAAGATGATTCCCTTGGATACCATAGACCCAACCTAGGTTGACCCTTGAGATATCTAAAGATCCTTTTGACTGCTGTAAGATGAGAAACTTTGGGATGTACTTGAAACCTTGCACATACACATACTGAGAACATGATATCTGGTCTTGATGATGTAAGGTACATCAAGGACCCAATCATTGATCTATAATTTTGCAAATCTACATCTTCACCCTCAGCATCTTTTAGTAACCCCTTTTCTAAATCCATTGGTGTACTTACAACCTTAGAATCAGCAAACTGAAATTTCCTTAGGATCTCTGCTACATACTTATCTTGGCTGATAAATATGCCTTCTTTTGATTGTTTTACTTGGAGACCCAAAAAGAAAGTAAGTTCCCCCATGGAACTCATTTCAAACTTACTATGCATAAGTTTTTCAAACTCTACACACAAGTCTTGGTTTGTGGATCCAAAGATAATGTCATCAACATAAATTTGCACCAGCAAGATGTCTTTCTTGGTTCTTTTGATGAACAAAGTTGGATCAATCTTCCCTCTTTGGAATCCATTTTCTATTAAATAGAAAGCCAATGTTTCATACCATGCCCTAGGAGCTTGGTGTAGACCATAAAGAGCCTTGGTAACCCTATACACCTTTTCTGGATACTCTGCATCAATGAAGCCTGGAGGTTGAGAAACATACACTTCTTCTCAAATAGTACCATATAAGAAGGCACTCTTGACATCCATTTGGTAAACAGTGAAGCCTATGAAAGAAGCATAGGCCAAGAATAGCCTAATTGCTTCAAGTCTTGCAACTGGAGCAAAAACCTCTTCATAATCCACCCCTTCTTCTTGAGTATATCCTTGGGCCACCAATCTTGCTTTGTTTCTGATCACTATCCCCCTTTCATCTTTCTTGTTTCTGAACACCCATTTGGTTCCAATTGCCCAGTGACCTTTGGGCAAATCAACCAGTTTCCAAACCTTCTGAAGCTTGAATTGAAGAAGTTCTTCTTGCATTGCTTCAACCCAACTTGCATCATCTAAGGCTTTGTTAATGTTTTTGGGTTCAACCTGTGAAAGAAAACATGAAAACAGGCATATGTTGGCAACTTCATGATTCTTTTCTTCATAGATAGATGAGATAAACCCTTCTTGGTCTGAAGTCAAGACTTGAGATCTTGTTCTAACACCAGAATCAATGCTACCAATCACATCATCAGTGGAGTGATCTTTGAGAATTCTTGTGTTGTGTGTTGTAGGAACTTCATAGGTAAATGGAAGATTGCCAATCCCCACTTCTTCTGGTAAAGAATCATCTGTTTGAACATTTAATGGTTCAGCAGTACCAATTTGTGAACTGGCAGTACCATTGTCATTTGCACTACTTTCTTGATTCTCTTGACCCTGAGTTCCATGATCATCTTCAGTACCTTCATTTGTTGTATTTGAAGGTTCTTCATGACTTGAAGATAAATCCAATCCTTTCCAAATTGGCATCCAGATGTAATCTTGATCTTTAGGTGTTTCAACATTGTCTTCAAAACCTGCATTATCATTAGTATTTGTACCTGCAACAGGCACATAATTCATAGATTCTGAAAGCCTATCAATGTCAAACATCCAATCTGGCCCAATGCCTTTAACATTTGCTAGTTTCTCTTGAAACTCTATGTGCAAATTTTCTTCCACTAGCCTAGTGCAACTATTATACACTCTATAGGCCTTACTTTGCAAAGAATACCCTATCATGTAGCCTTCATCAGCTTTCCCTTCGAATTTTCCTAAATGATCTTTGGTATTGAGAATAGTGACATGACATCCAAAAGGTCTCATAAAACTTAAAGATGGTGTTCTACCAAAGAAAAGTTCATAAGGAGTCTTTTTATGTGGTTTAATCACAAGAACCCTGTTCTGCACATAACAAGCAGTACCTACTGCTTCAGCCCAAAATGAAATAGGCAACTTAGAGTCTACTAACATTGTTCTAGCAGCCTCTATTAGTGTTCTATTTTTCCTTTCTGCTACTCCATTTTGCTGTGGGGTTCTAGCTACACTAAATTCTCTTTTTATTCCTTTTTCTTTGCAAAATTCATCCATAACCCTATTCTTGAATTCTGTCCCATTGTCACATCTGATTACTTTTACTTTCTTATCAACTTGATTTTCTACCTCAGTTATATAAGACTTAAGTATTTCACTAGTTTCATGCTTAGATCTTAAAAAGAAAACCCAAGAAAATCTGCTGTAATCATCAGTAACTACAAGACAATATTTTTTACCATTCAAGCTACTCACATTAGTAGGACCAAAAAGATCCATATGAAGCATGTATAAAGCTTGAGAAATTGAGTTATGGGTCTTGGGCTTACAAGAAGCTCTATGTTGTTTGCCCTTTTGACAATCAACACAGGTTTGGTCATTTTGAAAAATCTTTTTGGGTAAACCTCTTACCAAATTATATTTTGCAATTGTATTGATTATTTTAAAGTTTACATGACCAAGCCTTCTATGCCAAAGCATAGATTCATCCAATGAGGCTTTTGCTACTAGACAAGTTAAACTCTCCTTAGGATCAATGTTCTTTAAATCAACACTGTACATATTGTTCCTTTTTGGGATTTTAAGAAGAATCTGACTTTCATCAGGCATTTTAAAATCAGAAGAAAGAACCATACATTCATTTTCAGTAAATAGAATATTGTTCTTTTTGTCACACATTTGTGAGACACTAAGGAGATTAAACTGTAGCTCTTTCACAAAGTACACATTTTCAAAATCTAATTTACTGGTTTTGATTGTACCTTTACCAGTAATCTTTCCTTTGATTTCTCCCCCAAAGGTAACATATCCTCCATCAATTGTTTTGAATTCTGTGAGGTAAGACATGTTGCCTGTCATGTGCCTTGAACATCCACTATCTACATATCCTTGATCAGCAATATCAGTTGAATGTTCCTGCACATATATAGACATATTAGTTTTCTTGGGGTACCCAAGCCATGACTGACTTGGGTTTGCCTCTTGCATCAATGAAAGCAAACCTCTTTAGGATTGTTGATGCACCTTTTGATTGGAGTGGTCTCCATATCCAACATGCTGAGGACTTAACAGCATTTTCCCTTTTAATCCATTTTGTGGTCTTTGGTCTATCAGTACCAATTTTGGCAGTACCATTTGGTCTAGCAGGACCTTTTGGTTTTGGTCTCCAATCTTGTGTTTTAACCACAAATTTCTTTTCAATGGGACTTTTCACAACTCTTGGTGCATGTTTGAAAGTATTTCTTGCACCCTTAGTAGTTGGTTTTGAATCAACAGGCTTATTTGGTCTAACAGTATGATTAACTTTTGGTGTGTTAGACTTCACAAAACTTTTTCTGGGGTTTGTTCCATTTGTTTTAGACCTTGATTTACTCCCAGAAACCCAATTGTTACAATAAGCATGAGTATGATTAAAACTACCACAGTAATAGCAAGCCTTATTGTACATAACAAAATCATTACCAAGTTGGTGTGACTTAAGATTGTTCCAATTTCTTTGGCTACCTCTAGGTTTGCTATTACACTTAGCACAGCATTCAACTGTTTTCAGAACAGCTTTAGCCTTAGTCTTAACCTCTACTCTTTTAGGACTGACTGGTCCTATTTTGTTTCCTTTTATTGAAACAGTCTCTTCTTCATCATCATCAGATGTCCAATCTTCAATAATTGGAGCATCTGAGCTCTTATCAGTGAGCACCTTTTTGTTAGGGAGTGAAGCATTACTAGCACTCTTAAAAGGTTCACTTTTCTCTACAGGTTTCTCTAGTGATTTATTGGTGATTTCATGTAAACCTGATTCTGCAAGATCTAATCCTGGGGGACAAGGAATTCCTCTATAAGGAGGTGGACATGTCTTGTATCCTATCCCAGATTTGATTCTCTTGTTCATTTGATTTTCAACTATGCTTCTAGTACAGTCAGAAGCAGTTTCCAAAGTGGTAACAGTTAGTTGAATATTATCCTTTGCCAATGTCATTTTAGCACACTCAGTTCTTAACATATTTATTTCAGCATCTTTCAAAAATATTTCCCTGTTAAGAATGGCTTTAGGGTCAGAAAAAGTGAGTTCATTTTCCCTAAAATGGATTATCTGCTTCTCAAGTTTGGCCATACCACACTTATGATTAACTAGGTCTTGATGAGTTTTTCTTTCTTCTACTTTCAGTTCATCATAAAGTTTTATAAAAGTTTGTAATTCTTCAAAAGCTTTACAAGTATTAGAACATTTAGTAATTTGTACCTCAGGAGTGGAGAAAGCCATCAAAGCTAATTCATCTGAAGTTGACTCCTCTTCACCCATAAAACTCCAATCAAAACCCATCCCATCAATAGCTACCATATCTTTAGGCTCAGTGATTTCCACAGCCTTGCTCTTGTTCTCAAAGCTTCCTTTCTTCTCAAAGCTTCCCTTGTTCTTGTTCTCAAACCCTCTTCCCTTATCATCCTACTTCTTTGGTCTTCTACACTCTCTTGAGTAGTGACCCTTCATGTGGCAGTTGTAACACTCCACTTTGGACTTGTCATACCCAGCAGGCTCATTACCATCTATGATAATCTTCTTTCCAGTCCTCATCAGTAACTTCTTAGCCCTTATGCTCAGAAGTGAAAGTTGCCACTTTATGTCCATTTCTTCAAGATCATCATCATTGATCTCTTGAAGATCTTCAAAAGTCAATATGGACCCATTGTGTTGTGATGTCAGGAAGGCACAACCAATTGTTTCATCTAGAATTGTTTTGGTACTGCTAGAAGTACTGGCAGTACCAAAATTTGTGTTGGCAGTACCTTCTTCTCTACCATCTTTTTCTTCATCTACAACTCTTGAGGTGCTTGGAGATGATACAAAAGCCATATTTCCTGAGCTTGAACTAGTAGTCTTTTTCACTTCATGCTCTACTATTTTGAAGTTGTTGTAGAGATCATTAAGACTCATCTGATCAATATCTGGTTTGTTTTTCCAGACAATGACATGCATGGACCATTCAGAGGGTAAACTCCTAAGAAATTTGGAGTTTAAGTCTTCTTGAGATATCATCACTTCATGAATGGCTAACTGACTCGAAAGCTTTTGTAGTCTATTGAACATGCTGTCCAAAGACTCATTTGTTGTGGCTGCAAAGTTTTCAAACTGATGTTTGAGGAGAGTTTTCTGAGTTTTCTTGGTGGCATCATTTCCACCAAATCTAGCCACAATAGCTTGAAAAAGGGTTTTAGCACATTTGTACTTGTTGAAGATCAAAAGCTGATCATTTGGAATAGTCATGAGAAGCATACTCCTGGCTTTAAGATCATTTCTCTTTTGAATTCTTTCTTCTGCGCTTGTTGGGTTTACTTGCACATGTGTTACTAGTGCATCGTTTACTGTGGAGGTGGTGATTGTGGGTTTGAATGAGTTTCCTTCTTCAATAATCTCCCAAAGTGCATAGTCTTGCACTTGGAAGTATTGTTCTACCCTCAGTCTCCACATATCAAACTCATTTTGTTTGAGTAATGGAAGTTTTGCAGCAACATTGGTTTGAATGTGTTCAACGTCCATTGTTCTTTTAAATCGTAAATATCAGCCTAGCTCACTTGTGAATGATTATACAAACACTTGGGATGTGAATCTTAATAATGTGTTTGGGATATTTAAGAATGAATGTGCTTTAGTACACGGAATTTACTATAACACACTTAAAAGAAACAAAATGGTGGTGAGTATGTAAACGTGAGTTATAATGAACAATGAACACAACTTTAGTAACACAAAACGATTCAATATTATTGATGAAATAATACGGATGATCTAACTATCACCAGGATTACAAAGTAACCTTGAATCTTTGATTTGTTAAGGATTTATGAATTAGTAACTAAGTTACTTAGAGAGATTGTGTTGGTTCAGGTTATTACAAGGTTATTGGTTGGACAAGAGATACTACAAAGGTGGTGACTAAAGGATCCTTTTATAGGATAAGGACCCCTTATTACAAGTTGTCAAGTTGTGTAATATAATAAGATACTTGGACTTTTCTAGCCTACTATTAATTACAACTTCCAATGTAAATTACTCTGTATATTCTTCTGCACAAACATGGAAGACTGAACTACTTCTACATAATGTGTTACATTGTACAAAGACTAATAATACAACAAATATCTACAAATAAATATCTATCAAATTGATCATCAACTTGGCAGGACCTTCATCAACTAGCAGTACTTTCTCACCCAGAAGGTACTGTTAGTGTATCTTCAACTTCTTCAAAATCAACTAGCAGGCTCAACACTTCATTCAGCAGGCTCTTTGACTTGAACATTTTATTCCCAACAGTAAGTAATCATGTTTTGTCAGAGAATATGTATGTGTTGGGATGTGTGAGAAAGTCATACCTCGCAAATGTGCTGAAAAGTTGCCTTTTATAGGCGAGCTAAATACTAGGGTTTCCTAGTATTTCGCTTATTGTTGTTAGTGGCCAGAGTGGGACCCTTTTCGGGCAAGGGTCCGTAGCTTAATCATGATTGCGGATACAGATCATCCTCCGCGGCAATGAGCTGGTCCGCAAGCGTACTACGGAAGTGTTGCTTAGATGATCTGCGTGCGTCTTTGTAAGTCCGAGCCGCCCCTTGCTTGTTGTTGGGCTTCGGTGGCGTCCAGTGTTTTTGTTTGTTGGGTCGAGGCCCAACTATGTATCATACAGTCCAGGCCCAATAGACCTTCTATCTGTATTATATGTCATCAGCAAATGAAAACCACAGTTACTTAAAATCTATTTACGTCTCATGCATTATCTTCACGTGACAGAATTTAATAGAGTCACAACTCCATAATTAACAGATGCATGTTACTTTTATTCTTAAAAATAAGATAGAGGCTACTTCGTCATGCAATTAGATTAACGAACACGCTATATCTTTGAGAACTAACCTAATCAACTACTAACTATAATACTATTCTAACAAATAATCTAACTTTGAAACTACAAAGATTCATAACCGACGGTTTGTGTACCAATGACAATCTTTTGTTGTGTAAGAAGTTTTTCAAGACTCCAATCAAATAATTGTGAGTCTAAGCCCGGCTTAAGATGTGTGAGATAGATTTGTTGTAAATATCAAAGTTGCAAAATTCGTGAATCGTAGTCGGTGGGCCGACCTCATCGGTTTAGGCGGGATTAATTGGATTGGCATTTCCGAGAAGTTTATGGTATTTTTGACGAGTTTTTTGTATTTCCTGTAAATTTTAGGTATTTACGGCAAGATTTGCCTTATACCAACAACTTGTTATAGACATAAACATCGACTATAAGTTATTAAAACGAAATTTTGTCCTATTTATGGTATTTAGGACAAGATTTGCATGTTTCTGATAAGTTTGGCCACCATTGACCAATTTGCACTGCTCCTAGACGGCGACTAATTAGCCTTGTATACTTTTTTTTTTCAACAACACTGATATATATTATGAGATAGTTGCCCTTTATAAAATAATGAGTAAACTCCAAAATACATCCCTTTGGTTTACCCAATTTCGCACCATACATCCAAAAAAAAATTTTGCAAAATATACATCCCTCCGTTAGTAAAAGTCAAACACAATACATCCCTCTGTTAAAATAAGGACAAACGGCGCAAACCATTTCCCCGTTATCTCCTAACGAGATAGAAAATGTTTACACCGTTAGTCCTCTGGGTTAACTCTATTTAAACTGTTAGTCCTTTTTTACGTTTTCGTCTGTTTTTTTATGTTTTCGTCCGTTTTTTTACGTTTTCATTCGTTTTTTTACGTTTTCGTCCGCTTTTTTACGTTTTCGTCCGTTTTTTTACGTTTTCGTCCGCTTATTTACGTTTTCGTCCATTTTTTTACGTTTTTGTCCATTTTTTTACGTTTTCTTCTGCTTTTTTACGTTTTCATCATTTTTTTACGTTTTCGTCCGCTTTTTTACGTTTACGTCAATTTTTTTCGTTTTTGTCCCTTTTTTTACGTTTTCGTCCATTTTTTTACGTGTTCGTCCCTTTTTTTATGTTTTTGTCCCTTTTTTTACGTTTTTGTCCGCTTATTTACGATTTTGTCCTTTTTTTACGAAAAAACTGAAAGAAATGAGAAAACGTTAAAAAAATGGACGAAAACTAAAATAAGCGGACAAAACGTAAAAAAGGACGAAAAACAAAAAAAAAAAAAGGACAAAACGTAAAAAAAAGGACAAAAACGAAAAAAAAAAAAGACAAAAACAAAAAAAACGGAAGAAACGTAAAAAAAGGGACAAAAACGAAAAAAAAAAAATAAACGAAAAAAGACAAAGAAAAATCGAAAACGTAAAAAGCGGACAAAAACGTAAAAAAGTGGACGAAAATGTAAAAAATGGACGAAAACGTAAATAAGCGGACGAAAACTTAAAAAAACGGACGAAAACGTAAATAAGCGGACAAAAACGTAAAAAACGTACGAAAACATAAAAAAGCAGACGAAAACATAAAAAAGCAGACGACAACGTAAAAAAAAACCGACGAAAACGTAAAAAAGTGGACAAAAACGAAAAAAATGGACGAAAATGAAAAAAAACTGACGAAACAAAAAAAAATGGACGAAAACGTAAAATAGCGGACGAAAACATAAAAAAGGACGAAAACGTAAAAAAACGGACGAAAACGTAAATAAGCGGACGAAAACGTAAAAAAAGGGGCGAAAACGTAAAAAAACGGACGAAAACATAAAAAATGACTAACGGTGCAAATAGAGTTAACCCAGAGGACTAACGGTGTAAACATTTTCTATCTCGTTAGGAGATAACGGAGAAATGGTTTGCGCCGTTTGTCCTTATTTTAATGGAGGGATGTATTGTGTTTGACTTTTACTAACGGAGGGATGTATATTTTGCAAAAAAAAAATTTAGATATATGGTGCGAAATTGGGTAAACCACAGGTATGTATTTTGGAGTTTACTCTAAAATAATTATAAAAAAATTAACAACCTTTAATTTGTTAGCTAATAAGGCCTATAGGCCCGGCCCACTTGTTTAGGCTCATTTAATAGTCAGGGTTTTGTCTGTGTCTTTTCTATTTAGTGTATTGTAATGTTCAGTTCTTTAGTGAATCTGATAATAATACTATTTCCCTCTTTGATTTCTACATGGTATCAACAGCTAAGTTGAAGATGAAGTAGAAGAAAAAGAAAGAAAAAAAAAAAGTTCGGATTAGTTTGCATAGATATTTATTTTTTCAAGTTTTGAATTAATTTGGTACTGTTCGCAACATTAGTGTTGTTGGATCTGCACGAAGAAGAAAAAAAAAGAGAGATAAAGAAAAAAAGAACAACTAGTATAGTTCCATTGGTTCCTGCCATTGAATGATTTGCTTCCTTGTCGTCCTTGTTGACTAATCTACGTTGGTAAGTTTTCATTGGTGGTAAAAGGTTAGATCATGAATATTATTTAAGTGATTGTTGACTAATCATGAATATTATTTAATTGATTATGAGAGACGAAGAAATAAATTGATCCAATCTATTTGTAATTGGGATTTGTTTGTTAGTTATTTTGGTCATAGACTATGTCGGTTTCGCATACGGATCAATTTTGTGGAAACTGTAGAGGGGGTGAATACGGTTCCATTTAAAAACTTAAAAACTTTTGTATCAAGCATCCGATCAAGTGTGACTTAATATGAAAAGTATCAACACTAGTCTTACTAGAACTAGTGATAATATAAAGCAACAAGTAAGGCATGTCACAATAACACAAACTTATACATATTATAAATAATATGTCATGATACAAACACAACTAAAACAATGTAAGCAACAAACTACACAAATATAAATGCAACGCAAAATATAAATGTAAAGCTATAAATGCTAAAATAAAGCGTAAAGAGATAAGTAAATAAAGCGCAAACCGGACACGAAGATTTATAGTGGTTCGGTCACGAAGCTCCTCTTCGCGCTACTCCACTCCCCGAGTACCCAACTCGAGAGTTACTTCACTAATCAACAAGCTTCCTTGTCAGCGGAGAAAACCATACAACATTGCTTACAATATTTTCCGACACTAATCAAGATGTCGAGTTCTTCTTCGGGTACAACCTAACCCATTATATTTTATGGCCCAACATAACAAACCTTGTGTTTTAAGGCCTAAACACATAAACCTCGTCGCTTACATTATTTTTCGACACTAAGCTAGATGTCGAGTACTAATCTAGCTAGTACTAATCTCACTCACGATCAACCCGATCCTCACAAATCATACAAGCTACAAGATCCACATGATCTACACTCGATCTACCCGATCTACTCACGATCTACTCACTATCTACCCGATCAACACGATCTACACGATCTCCACGATCTTCACTTGATCTACCCGACCTATACATGATCTACATGATCAGCTCAATCTGCACGATTTACATGATCAACCTAAGTATGGTGACAAAAACTTGATGTACGACGACATACAAGAAGTGCGTAACAAGTGTTACGAGTGCACTAAACTATGACTACAACACTTTGTATCTTTGTGATATTATGTGTTCTTCTCTTGCACTAGTATAGGAATAAAGGTGATCACTTGAATGGATGATTGGATCACTCTTAAACAAAGATAAACTAACTACATGATCAAAGAAAGGGGATTGGAGTGGGTGGATAAAGAACATAAGGTTTTGTGTGAAAAACCTTACAAAAATGTGTAAAATGGTCCACTATTTATAGGCAAAAGAAAAAACTAGCCGTTACAGATCGACGGCACCACTAAAGTTCAGACGGCACCACTAAATTTAACGATGCCATCGTACAATTAGTGGTACCGTCCGTACCAAAGACGCTCCCCTTTTTGTTTTTAGTGGTGAAGGTTTATTTGGGGATGTTTAGAGCTGTTTTGGGGGGGAAAATAGCTGTTGGGATTTTTAAATTAATTTTTCAAAATAAAACATTTCTTTTTAATTCAAAAATAATTTGTAAAATGTATTTTTGAAAAAAATGTTTTGTCACATTAAAAATGTGAAGTCTTTGAACAAAAATTTAATCCTTTGATCATTTGTGATAACGCTTAAATCTAACATGTTTCTAGTAGCGTTATTTGTGTTTTTATATGTGTTTTGTGGTTATATTTATATGCTTTTGTTACTTAATCGTACCAAAGTGTGTTTGCGAAGTTTATGTAGCCAAAAACAGGAAAAAGGATGAAAACGATGCAAAAACGAGGAAGAAGGAAATATTTATGATTTCATGAAGATTCTTGTGGCAAGTCCCGCACCAAAAGGTACTTAGAAGAGTAAAAGTCCATGTAGTCAAGTTAATGAGTTTAAAGATGAAGGGAAAGATCAAAGAACCAAGAGCTACGAACAAGAAATAAGTCAAACGGCAAAAGACCAAAAAAGAGTAAATCAGCAAGCTCCATCCGATCGGATGCAGCCCGCATCCGATTCGGATGGAGGTCAGTTTTGAAGACCAACCGATCGGTTGGATGAAATACCAATCGGTTGGATGTCGTCTGATTTCCAAATCTTCATCATTAAGTCTTGTGATTGCTACACATCCGGTTCTAGGACCTTCTAATCATAATAATGGTCTAATTAACACTACTTGGAGGACAAGAGATGCATTAATGAACCAAGACCTTTGGTTGGAGTATTATAAGGACCATTTGATGAGTATTGAACACATCAACACATAACTATCAATAAACAAGGAGAATCCATCAACCACTCATCACATACTCTTAAATTCGTCCAAAAAGTCCAGGAACAAAAGGAGAGTCGAAGTCCAATTCATCTCTTGTGAGAATCATTGCCTTTTCACTTGTAATCTTATTTTCAATCATTGTAAGACTCTCAATCATGGTTTTTAATGTTCAAGGTTTTAAGATTATGTTTATGTTTGCTATGAGTGGCTAGTGCCTTTGTGCACTTGCTTAGATGATGTGTATTACCTATTGATTGGCATATGATTGTGATAACATGTTTTAATTCAATTTCAAGTCGATTCTAAGAACCAATTGTGATCAAGTTTCATAGTGACATTTGTTGGTCAAGTTTAACTAGTTGCTAGTAATTTTAAGGGTCGAGAGAACTATTGTTATTCAACTAGTTATAATCATTTTTCTATGAATGATTGTTGTCATCCACTATTCTTGATTAAACAAAGAAACTTAATCGTGATTGTAATGAAAATGCTTTTGTTTATCAAAACGGATTGATTGTAAACCATTTCAAGGGTCGAGAGATTAATAGTTTATTATCAATTGTGACCTTTTGTCTATAATCGGTTACCTTTCGTATTGACCATTTCTTAAGCTTGTTTGATTAGACAAAAGATTGTTTTTGTGTTTAAGGTACACCAACTTATGAACCTTGAATTGATCTTGAATTGATTGGTTGAACGTAATGCTTGTTTTTATAAACTAAGATCTTGACGAAGGTTTAATTTGTAGAAACAATAGATTAGTCACCAAACTAATTATCATAACCAACATGTTATCCAAAGTTATCACAATCATATTAGTCAATTGTAGTACACTAGTCTAAGCAAGTGTAGTCTTTAATCATTTGACTTTTCATATTATTATTATTATTGCTTGTTTGAGAAATTTGCTCTTAACTTACAATTCGATTCACTACACAAATCCCTGCGAACGATCCCGACTTACCATAAAAATCTTGCTACAACGGACGAGTATACTTGCTCGTATGTGTTGTTCTTAGATTCGGTAATTCACCCTTATAAATTTAAAACTTGCTCGAACCCGACACATCAAGTTTTTGGCGCCGCTGCCGGGGATTTTGATTGTGTTTCTGTAAGTTTTAGTCCATTTCTCACCTAGTTAGTTTTCGTAAAAAAAAAAAAAAAAAAAAAAAAAAAATAAAAAAAAAAAAAAAAAAAAGTTTTACCGAGCTGAGAATCCGATCGGTTTCACATCCATCCGATCGGTAGGCACTTCCATCCGATCGGATTCCTTCAAACCAATTTTACCGAGAGCATCATCCGATCGGTAGACCATTCTATCCGATCGGTTGGTCAGTTCTGATTTTTTAAATTGTTTTCGTTCTTCGCTCGTGTGTTTAGACATTGCCTTGATTCTCTGGGGAATTGTATGAACACTCGATCAACTGGAATAAAACCAATTTCACCTTTTTCAGATCCCGAACATTTAGTCCGAAGACAAAGAAAGAAAAGAAAACCCTTTGTTCCATTAGCCAACCGTATACCGAGAGTACCAAACCCACCGTTTGAAAACCTTTTTGAAGCCAAAGTCGTTTATAATCCATTCACTGATCAACTTTTTCCCGTGGCTGACGATAGACCCATGTGGGAAGCCAACCGAGCCGTAGCACCCACTCCTGGAGCTGCTATTGTTGCTGTCAACCTAGGTGACAATTTCACCGTGAAAGGTCACCATCTTTCTATGATCAAAGACCGTCAATTCGATGGCCGTTCGAGGGCCGATCCTCACAAACATATTGCCGAATTCATTGAAATCTGTGGCATGTTCCGATATGGCGACACCAATGTGGATGCCATTAAACTCAAACTTTTCCCGTCATCACTTGCTGGAGATGCAAAAGTGTGGTATAACGAATTAACACCCGGAATCATCAATACTTGGGAGGAGATGAGGCAAGCTTTTGTAAGCCGATTCTTTCCACCTGCCATGTTTGACCGACTCATGGGAGAAATTCGTGCTTTCACACAAAACCCTAACGAATCGCTCGTCGAAGCCTGGCTTCGTATGAAAGATCTACTTCGAAGTTGTCATGGACATGGTTTAGGACGAGGAACCATTATCCAAATCTTCTACCATGGACTTGATGAAGCATCTCAAGGAATTCTTGATGCTGGAGGAATTTTTCTTTATAAGACCCCTAACCAGGCATACCAATTGCTTGAAGACCGAGTTCTTCTCAAACTCGACTGGTCGAAAGATGCCAAAACCAAACCTTTAAGAAAAACCGTTGCTTTTGTCGAAAGTTCCGATTCATCTAAACTCATGGAGAAAATGGAAACCTTGGTTTCCAGAATCGATTCGCAATACAAAGATCTTAAAGGAGAGATGAAAGAAATGCGAGATGGTTGTAACAACTGTGGAGGTAATCACCCGTCTTCAGAATGCGACGATCAACCTATGGATCAACCCAAAGAAGGAGAAGCTAATTATGTCCAAGGAGGATACCGTGGAGGAGGATATCGTGGAAATTATTACGGACGAAACTCTGTTAGTTGGCAAGATCGTCAACAACGGGATAACAACCGTGATTCTCAACCAAGAGTAGACAACCAGACCACACAAAACTCTGACAAAAAACCCGAAGAAACCGATTTTGAAAAAATGATGAGAGAATTCGTCACAGCTCAGAAATCAACCAACGAGTTTGTCAAGAATCAATTTTTCAATCTCAAAACCAAAGTTGAGCAAGGTCAGAAAAATCATCAAGCATCTATTCAGGATCTTGAAAACAAATTTGGTAGACTCTCTGATCAAATTTCTTCCCGACCATCAGGTTCGTTGCCAAGTAATACCCAAACAAACCCTAAGCCAACATCATCTGGATCGAACGATAAAACTTATCGTCCACCACAGACCAGAAATGAGCATATCAATGCTGTATTCACAAGAAGTGGCCTTTCTTATGATCCACCACCCAACCCAAACAATACCACGATCATCAATGATGATAGTGAGGATGAAGAAGAAGAAGCCAAGAAGGAAAATACACCAAAAACGCCACCCAAACCCAAACCACCAGTTAAGGCTTACACTCCAAAAATTCCATATCCTCAGAGCCTTAAGAAAGAAAGAATGGAGGAGCGTTATAAGAAGTTTGTTGAAATAATCAAAGAAGTTAGACTCAATGTACCCCTCATTGATGTGCTAGCCGGAATGCCCAATTATGGGAAATTTTTGAAAGAACTTCTTAATAACAAAAACAAGTTGGAGCAAATATCTGCTACTTTTCTCAATGAAGAATGTTCAGCCATTGTTCAAAACAAAATTCCACCGAAACTCGAAGATCCCGGAAGTTTTCTGATTCCGTGCATATTAGGAAACAACATCACATGCGATGCTTTAGCCGATTTAGGTGCAAGTATCAATTTGATGCCCAATTCTCTGTATTCGAAACTTTCCATCAACACCCTGAAACCCACAAGGATGAGTATTCGATTAGCAAATCATTCTTATCAATATCCTGTTGGTATTGCTGAGAATATGCTTGTCCAAGTTGGTAAATTCATTTTTCCCGTGGATTTTGTGATCTTAGAAATGGAGGAAGATAGTAGAGTACCCCTTATTTTAGGAAGACCTTTCCTAAACACCGCTGACGCGATCATCAAAGTAAAAGGAAAAGAACTGAATCTTGGAGTAGGAGAAGATAGAATCACCTTTTAAATCGATAAAGCAATGCAAAATCCATATTCTAGTGATGACACTTGTTTTAACATTGATGTAATCGATGAAGTCACTGAGGAAGAATTGGATGCATTACTTGAAGATTCGGATCCATTCATGACTACTTCAGAGAAAATTAGTGAAACAAACTTTGATAAGGAATTCGCTGATTTTATGGAAGTAAAGTTTGAAGAAGAAGAAGAAATAGAAGTTGAAGAAGGAGAAATAGAAGAAGATTTTGAGGAAATCGATTTTAATGATCAAATGAGGATCAAAATATCACTTCAAGAACCACCAACTGATCTTGAGCTGAAACCACTTCCCAAAAATCTTGAGTATGCTTACTTGGGAGATAATTCGCTACTTCCAGTAGTCATATCTTCGTTCCTCAATGATAATGAAAAAGAATGCCTCATTTCCGTTCTCAAGAAGCATAAAAGAGCTTTTGCATGGAAAACTTCTGATATCCCAGGAATCGGTCTTGATTTTTGCAAGCACAAAATCAATTTCGAAAAAGATGCCAAACCAGTTGTAGAAAGACAACGTCGACTCAACCTCAACATGAAAGAAGTTGTTAAAAAAGAAATCATCAAACTTCTTGATGCTGGTATTATTTACCCCATCGAGGATAGTCCTTGGGTGAGTCATGTTCACTGTGTTCCGAAAAAAGGAGGAATGACTGTTGTGACCAACGAACGGAATGAATTAGTTCCTACTAGAACTGTCACAGGATGGCGAGTATGTATTGATTACAGAAAATTGAACAAAGCCACCAGGAAAGATCATTTTCCTTTGCCTTTCATGGATCAAATGCTTGAAAGATTAGCAGGGAACAAATACTTTTGCTTCGTTTATGGTTTTTTCGGATATTTCCAAATTCCTATTGATCCGGCTGATCAAGAAAAGACTACATTCACATGTCCCTTTGGAACTTACGCTTACCGGCGTATGCCTTTTGGATTATGTAATGCTCCCGCGACTTTTCAAAGATGTATGATTGCTATATTCCAAGACATGCTTGAGACGTCTATGGAAGTTTTCATGGATGACTTTTCAGTTTTTGGAAGCTCATTTGAAGCTTGTCTTTCTAATCTAGATAAAATGCTTGAAAGATGCGAAGCTGCACATCTTGTTCTCAACTGGGAGAAATGTCATTTCATGGTGACTGAAGGAATTGTGCTAGGACACAAGATTTCCAGCGCAGGAATAGAAGTTGACAAAGCAAAGATTGATGTCATAACCAAATTACCACCCCCAACCAACGTTAAAGCCGTTAGAAGTTTTTTAGGACATGCCGGTTTTTACCGTCGTTTCATTAAGGATTTTTCCAAAATATCTCGGCCAATGACGAAACTTCTAGAAAAAGATTTTGTTTTTGAATTCAATGCAGATTGCATGAAGGCATTCAAAACGTTGAAAACCCAACTGACTAGTGCACCCATTATGGTTTCACCTAATTGGTCACTACCATTCGAGCTCATGTGCGACGCAAGCGATTTTTCTGTTGGAGCTGTATTAGGACAACGAGAAGAGAAACATTTTCGTCCTATATACTTTGCCAGCAAAACACTCAATAACGCTCAACAAAACTATACGGTTACGGAGAAAGAATTGTTAGCCGTTGTTTTTGCTTTCGACAAATTCAGATCTTATCTTGTGCTTTCAAAAACAATCGTGTTCACTGATCATTCAGCGTTAAAATATCTGTTTGCCAAACAAGATGCCAAACCGCGTCTTATTCGATGGATTTTGCTACTCCAAGAATTCGACATCGAAATCAAAGATAAGAAAGGAGCAAAAAATTTAGCTGCTGATCATCTGTCTCGTTTAGAAAATCCAAATTTGGAAGAGTTAAAAGAAGATGAGATTGACGATTATTTTCCGGATGAAACCCTCATGACTGTTGATACAGTAGATGAGAACGAAATTCCTTGGTTTGCAGATTATGCAAATTATCTCGTTGGAAGAATTCTAAAGAAAGGATTAACTCATGCACAATGAAGTAAATTCTTTTCAGAACTTAAACATTACTATTGGGAAGAACCCTATCTTTTCAAAATGTGTCCCGACGGGATGATAAGAAGATGTGTTTATGGTTCCGAAACGAGAAGAATTCTTGATGAATGCCATCATGGCCCGACTGGGGGACACTATGGTCCGTCCACCACCGCCAAAAAAGTCTTTGATGCTGGATTCTATTGGCCAACCATTTTTAAAGAAGCCCATACTCTTGTTCAGAACTGTGATGCGTGCCAAAAATTCGGTAGTCTTTCTCGAAGAGATGAAATGCCACAAAAGAGCATTCAAGTCTGTGAATTATTCGATATTTGGGGAATTGATTTCATGGGACCATTTCCTAAATCACACAAATACGAATACATTCTCGTTGCTATTGACTACGTTTCCAAATGGGCAGAAGCTGAAGCTTTACCCACCAATGATGCACGAGTAGTTGTTAATTTTCTCAAAAAGCTTTTCGCTCGTTATGAAATTCCTAAAGCCTTAATAAGTGATCGAGGAACCCATTTCTGTAACAAACAAATGGAGAAAATTATGAAGCGATGCGGAGTTCATCATCTTTTCGCTACAGCTTATCACCCACAGACCAGTGGTCAAGTTGAAAATACCAACAGAGCCTTAAAAAGGATACTCGAAAAAACGGTTAAAGACAATCCCACCGTTTGGTCGAGGAAACTAGATGATGCTCTGTGGGCATTTCGCACGGCTTACAAAACACCAATTGGTACAACACCATACAGACTTTTGTATGGAAAAACCTGTCATTTTCCGTTTGAAATCGAACATCGCGCTTACTGGGCACTGAGAAGCTGTAACCCAGATCTCAAAATAGCTGGAGAAAAGAGATTTTTGCAATTGCATGAACTCGATGAATTAAGACTCCAAGCTTACGAGAACTCCAAGCTTTACAAAGCTAGAACCAAAGCCTATCATGACAGAAAGCTAAGAATCCGAAAAGAATTCAAAGCTGGAGACAAAGTTCTGCTTTTTAATATGAAATACAAGTTCAAAGCTCCTAAGCTGAAACCGAAATGGTTCGGACCGTATATAGTGAAACATGGATTTCCATCTAGATATGTTGAATTGCATGACAAACATGGTGGAAGTTTCATTGTTAATGGGCACCGAATTAAATTGTATTATGACAAGGAGCAAATGAATGAAGTTTCTATCAAAGAGATTCCGCCTGAATCGGAATATGAAGCTATAGCATTTATGTCACCTTTCCCGGCCGATTTCAAGAAAAACACTCCGTGGGTCGAGGATTCTGGTTATATCTATGATGTTCTTCCTAGACCATGGGAGAAAATTAAATTGGAAGACATAGATGAAACTGGAGAAGGAATAGTGATAGGAAATGTGGTGTATGTTCCAAAATTCTCAAAGAAGAATCCAGAAATTGCACCAACGTGAAAAGGAAGTTCGAGTCCGGCTGATGACTCGTTAATAAAACAAGCGCTTCTCGGGAGGCAACCCGTGTGTTTTCATTTTTATTTTTATTTTCAAGTGATGAAACCCCAAAGTTTTTCTAAATTGCTTAGTTGAACTTAAGTGTAGGGGTGTATCACTAGCTTATAATAAAACAAAAAAAGTATTTCGTGTGTGTTTCTTTTGTTTTAAGATTACTGCAGGTAATGATTGCGAAGCTGGGATGCTAGGATCAAGAATCACCCTGAGCAGAAAATACGGTTTATTCTCTTATTTCCCTATTTTGTTCTTTGAAATCGTTTATCACATTGAGGACAATGCTTAACTTAAGTGTGGGGGAGGGGGTGAATAGGAAAATAAGAATAGATTGTATGTTTCGAGTTTAATTTAAAATTTTGTTTGCCCTTGTAATCTCGTTGTTTGTCATTTTAAAGATTATATATTTATCCACTGGTGAACCAGTAATTTTTGAAAATTCGAGATGTGTCCCGATTAATATTGCAATCCATTCTGGGATCGATAACATTAGCTAGCACATATTATAGCCCTTACCACTAAACTGTGAGGATTTAAGCCTGTTTCGTATATAGCATACATCTTTTATGCTTAGATCTTTTGCTATGAGTGTGCCGGTGATTTTATTTATTCTAGAACTTGTACTTGTAAATCATTACGAGACCGTTGTGAGATCACATTTTTTGTGATATAAGTGTATATGCGTGATAAGAGGCAACCTTAGGATTTAACCCGAATGGCCTTCCATTTACATATAATGATATATTAAGCTAGTTACATTGGCTAGTTTACCACTCATATGGACCCATTTGTTAGCGTTTATCTTTAATGCTAGATACCCCTAGTTACACCCTCCGAGCCTATCTTTTTCTTTTGATAAAACCCAAAAAAATTCAAAAAGATTTTACACCTTACCCCTAGTCAAGTCTTGGTTGGTTGCTAGCTATTTGGCAAGATGGATGTTATGTGGGAAATCATGAAAGTTCGAAGAAAGTTGCAAACTCCAAAAGTTGTGAAGTCATCGCAATTAAAAAAAAAAAAAAAAAAAAAAAAAAAAAAAAAAAAAGTCATCGCAACTATAAGGTGACAAGAATGAGCCAATGGGCTAGTGAATAAAGTATGAATCAAGGAAGTATGGAGTTTCTCGCAAAATGGCATGATAGTGGTTTGTAATAGCTAGTAACATTCGGTTAATAGACTTTGACTAGTTTTTGTTTTTATCATCAAACCTCTCTCAAATATATCCCATGCCTTATCCTACCCTTTTTGACTTTGTGAAATTATTAAATGTATGGACATGTAGTGACCATCCGATTTCTTGAGGAATTGACTAACATTGTTAGCGATTTGGGGCGTATTTTGGCGACCATCCGTTATGTAAGTAACATTGTTAGCAAACCAAGGTACAATCTAGTGACCATCCGTTATTTGGTGATGCGAGAATTCGTTGTTAGCGATCTATTATGTTTTGCATGAGATAGTGGCACATAAGTCTGATATTGCACCTAATCCTTAAACCCGAATAAAAGTCCTCTTTGACATGTATACTTGGCGCTCACACCATTCGGTGTAGTTTTGTTTCTTGTACAAGCTTATGGTAATATTTAGATCATGACTGAGCAAATGAGTGTCATTCCTCTTATATACTCCACCAATCGTACAAATGAGTGTTTTGAGTGAATTATAGTTCATTTCCCTTTCGTGAGGTGTTTAGTAATGTGTATCAAGCAAGAAAATCATTTGGGTATTGTCAAATGTCTCGATGCTTCAACCATAAAAGCTTAAAATGATGAATCTAACTTGTACTCGTGCTTGATAGATTTGCATCACATTTTTTCCAATCATTTTTGTATGCCATGTGGATAAATGTTTTTATTTCTAGATTTGCTTGAGGGCAAGCAAAGTTCAAGTGTGGGGGATTTGATAATGCTTAAATCTAACATGTTTCTAGTAGCGTTATTTGTGTTTTTATATGTGTTTTGTGGTTATATTTATATGCTTTTGTTACTTAATCGTACCAAAGTGTGTTTGCGAAGTTTATGTAGCCAAAAACAGGAAAAAGGATGAAAACGATGCAAAAACGAGGAAGAAGGAAATATTTATGATTTCATGAAGATTCTTGTGGCAAGTCCCGCACCAAAAGGTACTTAGAAGAGTAAAAGTCCATGTAGTCAAGTTAATGAGTTTAAAGATGAAGGGAAAGATCAAAGAACCAAGAGCTACGAACAAGAAATAAGTCAAACGGCAAAAGACCAAAAAAGAGTAAATCAGCAAGCTCCATCCGATCGGATGCAGCCCGCATCCGATTCGGATGGAGGTCAGTTTTGAAGACCAACCGATCGGTTGGATGAAATACCGATCGGTTGGATGTCGTCTGATTTCCAAATCTTCATCATTAAGTCTTGTGATTGCTACACATCCGGTTCTAGGACCTTCTAATCATAATAATGGTCTAATTAACACTACTTGGAGGACAAGAGAGGCATTAATGAACCAAGACCCTTGGTTGGAGTATTATAAGGACCATTTGATGAGTATTGAACACATCAACACATAACTATCAATAAACAAGGAGAATCCATCAACCACTCATCACATACTCTTAAATTCATCCAAAAAGTCCAGGAACAAAAGGAGAGTCGAAGTCCAATTCATCTCTTGTGAGAATCATTGCCTTTTCACTTGTAATCTTATTTTCAATCATTGTAAGACTCTCAATCATGGTTTTTAATGTTCAAGGTTTTAAGATTATGTTTATGTTTGCTATGAGTGGCTAGTGCCTTTGTGCACTTGCTTAGATGATGTGTATTACCTATTGATTGGCATATGATTGTGATAACATGTTTTAATTCAATTTCAAGTCGATTCTAAGAACCAATTGTGATCAAGTTTCATAGTGACATTTGTTGGTCAAGTTTAACTAGTTGCTAGTAATTTTAAGGGTCGAGAGAACTATTGTTATTCAACTAGTTATAATCATTTGTCTATGAATGATTGTTGTCATCCACTATTCTTGATTAAACAAAGAAACTTAATCGTGATTGTAATGAAAATGCTTTTGTTTATCAAAACGGATTGATTGTAAACCATTTCAAGGGTCGAGAGATTAATAGTTTATTATCAATTGTGACCTTTTGTCTATAATCGGTTACCTTTCGTATTGACCATTTCTTAAGCTTGTTTGATTAGACAAAAGATTGTTTTTGTGTTTAAGGTACACCAACTTATGAACCTTGAATTGATCTTGAATTGATTGGTTGAACGTAATGCTTGTTTTAATAAACCAAGATCTTGACGAAGGTTTAATTTATAGAAACAATAGATTAGTCACCAAACTAACATGTTATCCAAAGTTATCACAATCATATTAGTCAATTGTAGTACACTAGTCTAAGCAAGTGTAGTCTTTAATCATTTGACTTTTCATATTATTATTATTACTTGTTTGAGAAATTTGCTTTTAACTTACAATTCGATTCACTACACAAATCCCTGCGAACGATCCCGACTTACCATAAAAATCTTGCTACAACGGACGAGTATACTTGCTCGTATGTGTTGTTCTTAGATTCGGTAATTCACCCTTATAAATTTAAAACTTGCTCGAACCCGACACATCAATTTGTCAAGTTTTAAATTTGCTTCTTCATATCTTGAGTGATTTACGTCGGAATGGAAATCTGCGACTGAGTTGAAGCATACTTGAGACTTTGAGAGATGTTGATGTAAGTATGCATTGTAGATTTGTATTTACAAGTAACTTGCGCATTTTACGTTATGCATTACAAGTTACATGTTTGACATTATTAAAACCGAAGAAACCGTTTAGTTTAAATATCGTAATATTTGCACTAACAAATTTGGGTTTTTGAATAGAATAAGTCGTTTGCACTTTTAGTTTGATTACGGAAGAGGCTATTGGTATTAGTATTGGATCGGTATCGGTATTGGTATTTAGTAAGCACGGTTATGTTTTTCCGGTTTGCAATGGATTATTGTTGGCTTGTTTGGTATTGGATTAGGTTGGTCATGGTGATGTTATAGTCTTAACTAATCCGACTATGTCTTGAGTAGTTATGTGTAGCATCTCGACATCAACAACTTTTTTTGGTTTTACACGCGGTTCTGCATCTGGCTTCGCCTGATTTTATCTGCATCTGTCTAAATATGTCTGTCTGTACCTGTCTGAATCTGCACATGGTTCTGCATCTGGTTTCACACGTGGTTCTGCATCTGGTTCTGCCTGGTTTTTTCTGAATCTGAATCTGAATATGAATCTGAATTTGAATTTGAATATGAGTCTGAATCTGAATCTGTTTGTCTGAATCTGCTGCTATCTGAATATGTCTGCTACCTGAACCTGCTCTTTGTCTACCTCTGTTTTGTCTGCTGCTTCTGCAATTCGTGTACCTCTGTTCGGATCTCTCTGCTGCTGAATTCGCATTTGTCTGTTTGCACTCAAGGACATTCGCATTTCGTTTGTTTTTCAATTTTAGTTTATTTTGTGTATGACAAACTCCCAATGTTCACTGTTGCGGCATTGTAAGTTTGAGAGGGGGTGTTAGCTAATAAGGCCTATAAGCCCGGCCCACTTGTTTAGTGTTGATGCAAATAATGTTCTAAAAAAGTTATTTATATCTTTCGATAACTTCACGTTTTGATGATAACAAAATGTGAAAACACTTTACGTCAAAATTAACGTAAACAAGTTTTTAGTCGAAAGATCCCATTTCCACGCATATCACTCTAGGTATGAACAAACAAATTTACAACTTGACAAATGATCAAATAAGTGAATTTGTGTTTCAAACTTCACATTTTTAATGTGACAAAATATTTTTTTCAAAAATATACTTTACAAGTTATTTTTGAATTATAAAGAAATGTTTTATTGGAAAAAATAAGTTTAAATATCATAACAGCTATTTTTCCCCCCAAAATCAGCTCCAAACTTCCCCAAATAAATTTTCACCACTAAAAACAAAAACTGGAGCGTTCTTGTCTGGCACGATACCACTAAATTTAGTGGTACCGTGTGACATTTAGTGGTGCCGTGTCTCTATAACAGTCAGAATTCTTCTGCCTATAAATACCAGCCCTCTTCACAGTTTTTGGGCATCCTTTTTCACACACAACTTTCTGAGTTTAAAACTCTTATCACATCTTTTCTTCTTGATCATTTAGTTTAGTTTTCTTTTGTTTAAAGAGTGATCCAATCATCCAACCAAGAGATCACCTCCATTCCTCTACTAGTGCAAGAAAAGAACACAAGGTATCAAAGAAGATACAAAGTGTTGTAGTTATAGTTAGTGCACTTGTAACACTTGTTACATACTTGTTGTATCCTAGCATACTCCAAGTACATTTTCTTTTGAGTAGTTTGTGAGAGTAGATCATTGTGACCTTGTAGAGATCTTGGAGATCTCTTATAGCTTGTGAGTTGATCAAGTGGATCAAGGGTAGATAGGGTAGATCGAGTCAAGAAAGAGTAAATCATTGTGATCTTGTCGAGATCTTGGAGATCTCTTGTAGCTTGTGGGCTTTTGTGTTGATCAAGAGGATCAAGGGTAGATCGGGTAGATCGAGTCAAGTGTGTTGATTGTGTGAAGTAGTAAGGATTGAGTGGATCGTGGTAGATTGGTACTAGCTAAGATTAGTACTTTACATTTAGCTTAGTGTCGGAAATAAGGATAAGCGACGTTGTACAGTTTTCTCCGCCTGGAGGGAGCTTTGTTGACGTAGTGCTTAGAACACTTGATTGTGGTACTCGGTGAGTGGAGCAGGGCGAAGTAGAGCTTCGTGACCGAACCACTATAAATCTCTTTGTCCCGGTTTGATCTTTCCATCTCTTTTCTTTATATTTATTGTTTATATTAGTTAATATTATTTAGTGTTCATATTGGTGTTGATTGATTTCACAAAAGAATCGAATCAAAGTTTTTCACAAGTAAAGTTTTAAAACGAATTAAAAACTGGTAAAACTATTCAACCCTCCCCCCCCCCCTTCTAGTTTTCTAAAATTGGTACCAGAGCCACGTCAGTCAAGATTTTAAAATAAATTGTATTTTAAAACTTGAATCGATCAATGGATTTCGACAAATATCAAGAAGGGCAATCTATGCAAAGACCACCACTTTTTGAAACCGATTGTTTTATATATTGGAAAACAAGATTCGAAACGTATGTGAAATCAAAAGACATTGATCTTTGGCATATTATTACCGAGGGTGACTTTCAACCGATTCAAAAGAATCCGAAAACTAAAAGGGATGAAATAGTTCCTTATAGTAAACAAAGTGATGAACTTAAAAGAAAATTAGCCATAAATGATGAGGCTAAAATGATGATTTATAATGCTTTGCCGAAAAAGGAGTTTGAAAGAATTTTTATGTGTAATACGGCAAAAGAAATTTGGAAAACTTTGTTAGTCACTCACCAAGGTAATAATCAAGTCAAAGAGAACAAGATAGATCTTCTTGTGCAACAATATGAACAATTTTTCATTCCGGAAGATGAATCTATTGATAATGTTTTTGCTAGATTTAATACTATTATTACTAGTCTTAAAGCTCTTGATGAAGGTTATTCTAGCAAGAACTATGTTAGGAAGTTTCTTAGGGCTCTACATCCCAAATGGAGAGCAAAGGTCACAGCCTTTGAAGAGTCAAAGAACTTGGCGAAATTATCACTTGATGAACTAATAGGAAACTTGAAGGTTCATGAGATGATAATCAAGAAAGACTCCGGCATAGTCAAAGGCAAAAGCGAGAGAGTTAGATCTCTAGCATTGAAAGCCAAAAAGGAGTCTAGTGATGAGGAAAGTTCGGATTCCGATAGTGAAGACGAAGAGTATGTGTTAGCCGTTAGAGACTTTAAGAAGTTCTTTAGGAGAAGAGGTAGGTTCGTTAGACAACCTCGTGATGAAAAGAAGTCATCAAAAAAGAACCGAGATGAAAATAAAGGAAAGAGTGATAGGAGATGTTTTAGATGCAGAGATTCCAATCATCTCATAGGAGAATGTCCTAAACCACCAAGAACAAACAACCAAAGAGCTTTCATAGGAGGCTCTTCGAGTGATAGCGGTGAAGAAGAAGAGAAGAAGCCCAACGACGAAACATGTCTAATGGCTCAGGCTTCAAATGAGATACATTCCGACTCTTCTTATTATAGTGACGATAATTCGTCAATAGATGATAACATACTATATGATGAATATAATAAGCTATGTGAAGTAAGTTCTAAAATTTTAGGTAGAAACAAAACACTAAAATTAAAATTGCATGAACTCGAAGTGCAACTTTTAGAACTGAAAGACCAAGTAAAAAGACTTGAGAAAAATAAAGAAGTTGACGTTGAATGTAGATCATGCATGTGTCTTCGAGTACAAAATGAAAAACTCAAAGAAAATGCTTAAAGGATCATTAAGTTTGAAAAAGGGACAAAGTCACTTAATGATATGCTTGAAAATGTTAGGTATAGTGAACATGCCAGAGTGGGCTTAGGATTTGACCCAAACAAAGCTTCTACAAGTGATACTAAACAAGTAAAGTTTGTAAAGCCTAGAGAATCTGAAATTGTAGACGACGGTACTACTAAAGGTACAGATGGCACCACTAAAATTAGTGGTACCATGGTACCGTCTGGTGCTAAAGTCAGATCTGGGTCAACTTTAAAAAGTAACTTAAGTCCTAAACTGAGTCACATAGTTATTAATAATGTAGAAGTACCTATTGCTAGTAAGAAGGAAGTAAAAAGTTTTTACAAACCTTTGTCAACCCCCGGGCTTGGTTTTGTAAAACCCGATACTAGATCAAAGACTCCTCCACTTAGAAAAAAAATGTTCCTAGACCTCGTTCAAGAACTCCTCAACCGAGAAGTAACTTTAGGAGACACAGTTATCCAAGCAACTATCCCGTAACTTGGAATAACCGTCAACTACAAAGTTACTTACCATGGGAAATTTGCCCTCCGTTCCAACATCCTAACCAAATGCAACTAATGCATGGGATGTTTAATACTAACAACTTTGGACCCATGAGATATTGGGGACCAAATGTTTGAATCTTTATCTTATTCAATAGATATGCTTAGGAATCAACTTGGAGCCCAATGAATGGGTCAAGGATAGTGGATGCTATAAGATATGACCATATTGATTGTGTGCTTGATTTGGGTGGCCTTGGTTCATGGAAGATTAGATCCATGGTTTAAGTTAGAGAGATGTTAGAGAGAAGGTAGAGAGATGTAAAGGGAAAACTTGTAAAATTAGATTGAAGTGTGAGAAGTGACAAGAGTTCCAACCCTTCCCAAGTGTGGGAAGGGCTTTATATAGTTACTAATATTGTGCCCCTAGTGGGCTGTGGAGTGAGCTGACAGTGGGGAAAGCCCCGACCCACTCCACAAATATAAATACGACTAATACTATTAATACTTATACTAATATTACTATGCTAATATTAATAAGCCTATGAGCTATGTAAATGCTAAATAGATACTCGGGGTGACCGAGCCTTCATCTGAATATTTATATTCCTAGCAATCTCCCCCTAAGGGAGGTCACCCCGGAAATAATAACTTGAATTCTAGCATTTTTTTCTTCAGATCATGTCTTCATAGCTCGTAGTCTTTGATTCTTCAATGTCTTGAAACTTTGTGCTTTCAGCAGTAATCTTTTGATGATTGATCTGTTGTCTTGGATGATCTTTGAGAATTCTTCGAGTTTATCATCCAACATTTGTCTTCAAGTCATCTTTCAGCAGTATGTTTCCATGTGATGTGATAATCTTCGAGTCGACATGCTCACACTATTTGGAGTCATGATCTTCAGTATCAGAGTTTGCAGAAGCAATGTTGAAGGTCTTTTAGGTTGATCATGACTTTGTTGAATTACAATGATGATGTAGTGTGAACATGTGGTAGAAGATTGGCATCTTGTCTGCAACCAACTACAACCGCAACCAGCTACAACATCCAATAGCTACAACCGCCAGAAGTTCCTGCATACGACAGTTAGCAATAAAACGTCCGGTACTTACAGGTTCGTACTTCGAGATTGTTAACAGCATAGTGTGAAAACTCTCTCTAATCCTTACCAAGACCGTTCCTAATCGAAAACCCACAGAGGGCTTTTTAAGATCGTACCGTAGTATATCAACGATTAGGTGAGTCGCTGGAGATCACTCCACGACTGTAGACCGTTTGAAACCGCCGCGATCACTAAGCGTAATCCACAGGGAATTACCGAAGTGACCTGCTTTCAGGGCTGTTTGATGTTGACCCTGGCAGGAATTTCCATTCAATCATTGAGAATTACATTTGTAAATTCTCTCATAAATGTTCTGGCAGATTGCTAAGATCTGCGTAGGACTCATAAGTTTACAACTGGTGTCCTTAATGTTGAACAACCAGCGTAGAAATAATTCGTGTTCCTATGAGATCTTTTTATGTATCTCGTGGCTTTAGACTCTATTGTGCGTTTTGATTTGGTGATCGGAGGCTGAAGAGGACTGCCACCTTTTCAATATCATCTAACTCGGAGTGAGAGAGATGATAGAAATGTATTGAACTCCGTGACAATTGAAACAAGAGTCCTTTGAGGGACCATGAGTGGCTAGGGAGGGTTGTGCAGCGTATCACTGGGTCCATGATACTTTGTCTTCAATGCTAGCAATCAACTTAGTGATTCTGACAGCATATGTATTGACCCGGTTTCTGCCTAAAGTGTAAGGAGGGCTTCTTTCTTTTCACCCTTTATCTTTACATTTCTTTTTCATTCTTCAACCCCTTCAGTGCTTACCGAGACTTCATTACTAGAACCTTGTTGGGTTTGTTCCAGTACTAGCTCCATCTCAGTCGGCACTCTTCCCTTATCCATTTTTCTCCTTTTTTAATCATACCTAAGGACTTCTACACTAACTAGTGGATTGTCCCTGGGTAGATCCCTCCGGCTCTGGCGGGATCGTGGGAACTTGAGCCTAACCTAACCATCCTTATAACTCCATACATTCATTAAAATGGTCAATCTTTGGTGTACTTCCACGATAGCCATAAACCAAATCTTTGAAAAATCTCTCAAAGTGTTCATGATTCTGAAACACATTTTTGCAAACACTTAAGAGTTTTATATTTTTCAAATGCTCCCCCTCAACATGTGCTCGATAGATTGTTTTATAAATTTGCACATATTAGGTAGAGCTCGCACTTTTTGAATTGATCAACTTTCAGTGAACATGACCGATTCGAGACACGCTTACATCACTGGTTAGACCAGCTTGAAATTATTACCCGTCCTGGTCAAGTTCACAGAAAGTTTCTCGAAACGGTACACTCTACTCAGACACATCCTTTTCGAGACACGCTTACATCACTGGTTAGACCAGCTTGAAATTATTACCCGGCCAGGATATGTCCTTTCGATTGATGACAATTTGTGTTTCGTCAATTCATTGGTTACGTCTGAGTCACGATCTCATGCGGTGCCAAATCCTTTTTGTCCATTTGCTCCCCTTCAATATGTGCATCAATATACTAAAGAGTTTAGCACATATGTGAGAGCCTAACGTTTAATTCCAAAACATCACATTTTCATCAGGTTTCATATTTAAATCACATTCTCTCCCCCGATCAAAAATTTCAAACCTTTTGAGATTTGTGATCCCAATTGATTTAACTAAGTTAGAAAATGTGGGAGAAATGTGTCCGATTTAATGTAGTCTGATGATGAAACATACTATGCTCCCCCTTAAACTAAGAGGGAGATTCACTGCTTATTATGCACAATTCGACAATTATGACACAAATGATATTGACCTTTTTGCGCAGATGATGTAATCACCCGCTTTTCTGAGTGAGTCAGTGGTCAACATCGCTTATCCATCCACCAACAAGTACGTCCAAAAATTGTAGATCCCCACTTGGCGAGATCGGAACAAATATTGCTTTGTTTTACTAAAGGTGGTGGTGGTGATGACGGTGTTGTTGTTGTTGTTGCTGCCGATGTTGTTGTCGTGGTGAATTCTGAGCCAATCAATAGAGTTTGAACGTCTGATCACATGGTTAGAGCTGGAACTGGCACATTCATATTGGCTATGGAATCTGCATAAGAATATCAACACAGATATACATACATACAGATACACTGTTACTTAATAGCTACCCTTCAGCAGCTTGCCACATTATAATACCAAGTTCATCTTATAATCAAACCACAATCAGGAAATACGTCAAACCACTATCTATCATGAAGAGCAATTAGCAATCATGAACATGGCAATTCACACAGATTTCAATATTCAATTCAGGATCTTAGGAACATGATTCAAACATGTTAGCTATATACCTAAGCGAATCCTGAGAACATATGCACAATATCAACAACAATTAAGCAGCAATTGACTTAACAAAAGTCAAACAACATTTGAAACTCATTCATTCAGATCATACAAATGTCGTTGGAGTATTCAAAAACATCAAACACAACTGGTTTTCTAACTTCTTTTAGCTTTTGAGTCTTAAAGTACTTAGGGGATTAAACGAGGATTCCAAAGTAACACAAATGAGCCTTCTAGATACATAAAGCTAGGAAACTATAAGCAAGTTGCACATAATGTCCTAAACTTTCTAGCAACTAACATGTTTGGCCATTTGATATAAAGTTTTTGCAAGATCCTCTTCAACTAATACCCCATTACCTACAAAACCATTTCTAACAAGTATGAGTTAACCAAGAAATCCATTTGATGATATAAAATTTGAATTCACTCTCCCCCTCAATCAATGACTCGTATTCTAGTTAAAGATTTGTAGTCGTTGATTGAGTGACAAATTTTATGCATAATCCAAGTTTAAACAGATTTCATACAACACATATTCACCAAGTGTCTCACAAATAATTTTCAGAAGAATCATATAATGAAAACTATTTGTATGCAAAGAAGATTTCTCTTCCTTTACCAGAAATGATGCACTAAAACGTACATCAGATCGAAGAAACATGGATATAAAGTAATCCATGCCCAGGTGAACATCACCCAGTTGGAGGAACAGCCGTCTTTTTGGCGACGTGCTTTCCCCATTGTGAAGCGCGGGTTGCTATCTAAAGTAATAGCAAGCCATTTAGACATGTTTTAAGAATCCATTTTAACTTCTGCTCGAGCTTCATTTAAAGACCCGTGCCATTATTGAATGACATTTCTAAGTCCGTAAATGTTATCGATAAACAGAAGACATGCCTAGGTGAAACTATTTTTGGTTTTTTCTAATTTTTTTAATTTTTATGGTTTTTCTGATTTTACGTTTCTCTATTTACAATTAGCAAGATTTCTATATATCTATTTACAAAAATGGTATAAGATATGAAAAAGAATGTAAGAAGCAAAATATATACAAGGATACGAACCGAAAACCATTACTCCTCAGCTTCCAGAATATCTCCGCTGCCAATCTGACTTTTCATCGCTTTACTTGTTGAAGAGTAATGTGAGCACATTTAATTAGGGATTAATTTAGACTTTTCACTCTCCCCTAATTAGTGCTCTCCCCCAATCTGACAACCTTTCTGATGAACACCCATAATACAAAGAAGACTTTGGATGAACGCCCATAATATGAAGAAGTCTTTTGATAACTAAATGCATGTCGTCTTTAGTCTTCTAACACATAGTGAAGAATGTAGAATAGACTGTAGACTCGACCTTCTTCAAGATTGCCCAATATGGAGGAACAGAATACCAATCATCTTCATCTCACCAAATGCCTTCCAGTAACCTTACATATAACCCATCAGCCCGCAGCGTACACATGAGACGATAACACACAGCAGAGAATGAAGAATAGACTGACGACTCGACCTTCTTCAGTCTTTAGTATAACACCAAAGTAACAAGTTGAACCACTGATCATCTATAGTATGTATCCATCCTTGGATATTAAGCCCTGATCACGTGAACCTGTTGTGCGTCCTTGGTGTACACATTCTCTCTCCCCTGATGGTTACGATTAATCGGAATCATCATCATGATGTGTACATGCAGCGTAATGAAGTGTACATGAAGCATTGACTAGAAACCCTTTGTTGCTGATTGTACCAGCCCGTGAGACGATGTCGATTAGCATTCCATGACCATGTTCTTCAACACCTTGATAGACGGAGGAAGATGTAGTGTTGGAGAAACATGGTTTGCACGACTCCTGAACTGACGTATTCAGGAGTCGTATGACCATTTCTCAATCATCAATCAACATGTAGATTATTCACCCTTTCCCCCCCTCAAAAATTGCATATGCCTGCCAACTGCAATTTTTGATGATTGAACGAGTGAGTACGAATACCATCAGCGGTAAGTAGCTCCACTTGACGGTTCTTGAAGACTGACATGTTGTTTATTCACCATTTCCCCCCCTCAAAAATTGCATATGCCTGTCAACTGCAATTTTTGGTAGAACAAGTGAATAAGAGTATACTCCAAGGTGCGCCGATCCACTTGAAGACTGAATAAGCACGGAAAGAGCATGAAACTTGTTGATGAGAATGGCCATAAATAAGAAGATTTCTCTTCTTCTAAAGATAAAGCGCACTTAAGCGTACACCTTTCTTTTCTTTGATGAACGGGGCCTGAAGAGATGTCAGCAGACGCCATAATGATGAAGAGCGAGGCCTGCACTGATGTGTACAGACGTCATAATGATGAAGAGCGAGGCCTGAACTGATGTATTCAGACGTCATAATCTCTCTCTTTACTACTTCTCTCATCTAACTCGTTACTAACCCCATTATCATTTTGTCGGCTTGATGTCGTGACCACTGATGTAGAAAACCCAATATGACGAACTTGATACTGAAGTAATATAACCCGAACTTGTGACTTAAACTTGTACTAATGCGTGACAAAGAGCGGTGTAGAGACATCGTGCTACATCGAATCCCTAAGTGCTCTATACTCTTCAACCAACCAACCATCAAGTATAAGACGTACATCACCTCTTGGATATCCACAACTTCGTGTGACACTGAGCACTACAACGTGACTCCTTAAAGTGATAGTTATTTTGCAATAGAGAGAAAGAAAAAATAACTAGGTATCCAAGTCCTCGTCATTGTAAATGTTGAAAGTTCGAACAAGGATCTCGAAGAATCTTCATCCAACCTCCCTGATATCTTCAGATACTAAGTACACGCACCCATGAAATTTTACTTCAGCCTCAAATAAATCATAATGAACTATCCCCGTAGTCACATCTTTTCGATTAAATGCCCCGATCCAGCCATTTGTGAAGTTATAGCTGAACTTTGATAATGGTTTTAACCCGATCATGGTCAAGTGTGCATAGTCCATCATCACGGGATTTTACAAATCTATGATTTAAACCGAGAAATAAGTTCTTTCGCGGGATTTTACAAAACCAAGAAGAAACCGTGAGACAGGAACAGATTGAATGTGGCATGACTGATTTGATTTTGGTGAGCATCAGTTTGGGTTAAGAATATCTTGTGAGAATTACTGAGCACATCACAACTTTTAAAACCTTCGTCCAACTACCCAACCTCGTACACAAACAACTAATTGTGACCACTTGCTGAAGGAAACCCGATATACCAATATTGCAAATGAAGTAGAATTACTCAAATTTGTTACCTAAGCTTGCACTGTTGTTGGAAGAACGGTGTTAAATCTCTAAGTACTTAATGTTATCCTGACAAAGTATGAGACTTTCATCACCTCTTGCGATTATCCACAACGTCTTCTACGTGTGACACTGAGTACTACAATGTATCTCCTTTAAGTGATCGTTAACCAGGTCTTCAACCATCCACCCCGACTTCTGGAAACTAGATAACCCAAGTCTTCAACTTACATCTTAAGCACGAGCAAGTTATCATTGAAATCATGCATCCAACCATCCCTGATTTCAAGATAAAATAGGTAGACTCTTTCGTGAAATCCAACCTCACTCTCAAGCAAGGAATACCAAATTAACTTCGTGATCATTTTGTGCGGTTGAATAGTCGAAGGGAGAAGAAATGCGCTAATTCTTAGCAGTGCCCATGACTCATAGTCAGTCCAAACAAACATAGCTGTCTGACCCAGCTGCTTGGATGATATCGGTGCAGTGCATGGAATAGTTGTCGTACTGTGTACAGGATTTTACAGTTCTTGAGATTTAACCGAGAAGTAACTTCAAGAACAAACTGCACAACAGTAAGTATCAAGTTGATGAAATCTTAGGCAATTTGCTAAGACCCAAACCACTTAAAGCTAAACCACTGAAACTGGAACCACCATTCAAACTTCTGGAGACTGAACCACTGAATCCTGAATCGCTACGATCTGACCCGCTGAAACCGGAACAGCTAAGATTCAAACCGCTGGAGACTGAACCGATACGATCTGACCCGCTGTAACCGGAACCGCTAACATTCACATCGCTGGAGACGGAACCGCTAGGAAACTCGCGCTAATTCTCCCCCTCAAAAAGGGCATGAAATGACCTTTTTGCCAAAGCTGAGAGTCCGTGATGTTTGAGAATTTGTCAGGCACAATACATGGAAAGAGACAAATAAAATTACTGCAAAGACGATGATGATTAAGACTCTCTTGTAGTAACCCCTTGCTTGGCTCCTCATCAACGGTTTAGTAGATTAACAAAGTCACTGAAGCTCATAATATGCCAAAACCGCTTGATGAAATGTGTATAACTTAAGAGTGAGCAAACGGTTAAAACACATCTCTAACCACATCACCTCCTGTCTTTAAGTCTGACCACCTCTTGAGAAGATCTTGTACTACAATCCCATTAGAAGCTTGAGAAACAACAATCACTTGATGAAGCTTGAGAAAGGACAAGTCCGCGACTTATACTTGCACTAAATTTGTGATTTAGAACCTATATTGAGCACAACAACGTAACTCCTTTAAATATAGGTAGTGATATATACCCAACCTTCCATCCTTTATTGTATATATCCACTTCTTGAACATCCAAGTCTAATCACCCTAAATACGCTCGAGCAAGGGTCATCAAACATCGTGCATCCATCCACCCCGAGATGTTTGAGACACTAAGTACACCAACCCGTGAATTAACAAACCAACCAAGTTACCATAACTTCCCAATTCCTGCCGATCTCGAAGCACAAACTTATCCCGAAAAAAATAGTCAAACCCCGTAAGTTTTATTATGTCAAAATTCATGTCCAGCCTACTTGTCCAAAATTAATTTGACGGGATTTTACTACTCTTGAGATTTAAACCGATAAATAGAATCTTTCGCGGGATTTTTTTAAATCAACAAGAGAAACCGTGAAATCAACAAGAATACCCAGGAGTGAATTGCAATACTGATCTTAAAAAAATTCAAGTTAAAGAAGTCAAATCTCAACTTGATCAAATCGCAGCAAGTCAAGCCACAGTTTGTCAAATTGCAACAAGTCTAGTCGCAATTAACCAAATCGCAATAAGTCAAATCGCAAGTGTCAACTCGCAACGACAAATCGCAACTGGTCAAATTGCAGTAAGTCAAATCGTAATAAATCAAATAGCAACTTGTCAATTTGCAATTAATCAAATCGCACATTGTCACCTATAACTTAAATCGCAAAGATCAAATTGCAGGCTCGCTCAAGTCGTAGGCATCAATAGGACAACACAGCCAAATCCACAACTTAGAAATCACGTTGCCCATCATATACCCAAATACTAGCCTTGACGTAAGAATCTTCGCGAAGATATTCGTAACAACCAAAATAATATACTTGGACCAAATAGTATACCATGATATTCAACATTAATCCAGTTGAAAACAAGTTGATACAACTATTAGGAATTCATATATCATATCACATTCACAACCCAATGTCTCAAACACCCAATCCGTGAACCATGGCAGCCCAACAAACATTGATGCAAACAAATTTCAGCCCAAATGAATTGTAGCCCACTTATACAAGAGCGATCTGACTCAAACAGAACAAACCCGATCCATTACTCATATCCCTAATTATTTTGTATTAATACCAACAACCCTAATCCTAATCTTAAATCATGCGCCCCCATCCTCTCCTTCAACACACCCAGCCACCCAACTAATCTAAACCCTAACTCATATCATCCATCAGCCCCTTTTGATAATTTCTTAAAGAAGGTTAACCCAGTCAACCACAGATCAAAGCTAATCCCAAACACTATCGCAAACCGAACCCTAATTACCCACTTGTATCAGTTTCATCGACACATGAATTAACTTCACATATAATCCCACCTGCTACTAGATGTCGACAAGAACTACTCAAGATCGACTCAATATTCGAGGCTAGAAATTATCATGAAAGCTTCAAGATCCTAGGGGTTCAAGGTAGGTAATTAATACTTGTTTAGTTTTTGGTTATAGCCGAATACAGACACGAATGAGGATGAGTTTGGGTGGATTAGGTTAGATGTGAAATGAGTTGTTGTAATATGATTCGATCAGGTTGATTGTTGTATCTTCGATTCGAATTTGATTTGAATAAAAGGACCAGATTTTAGATGCTCTTGTAATCTATTGTTTGGGTCAGTAGTTGTTGTAGATTTGTTGTGGTATCTTGTCGGGTTTGTATCAAACATTGGCTGTTAATTTGTTTTAGTGTGTTGTTGATGTTGTTGACTCGAATGGTAGTATATGAAATTAGTTTGTTTACCTTGAATGAATTTGTTGTTGTGACTCTTGTTTTATGGATTTGGTTTTGACAAACAAGGTTTGACTTTTTGCTAACACCACAATTCGCAACCTATAATTTTCATCATAGATTCTGTCCACCAAGTCGCCATAAATCTTTTAGACACAACCCGCAACATAGCAAACTAATATTATGGACACAAGTCGCAACTTTCATCCAGACACAAAACGCAAGCCACAAAACGTTAGCCATTCGAGACAAAACGCTATGTGGGCAAATGCTAACCATTTGAGACAAAACGCTATGTGCGCAAACTGCATCAACAAACAGACAAAACTGTCGCTCTCGTCCTTTTTTCCTTTTGCAGCAACACTCCAAACATCAGTCCCAAGGAGACACTAAACGCAACTTCTTTGTCCAAAAACAGTGCACAAAACGCAACTTTTGCAAGACACAATGTGATGTGTCGCTTTCACCATTTTGTCACCATTATCCATTTTTGGCTACCAGCCAAATAACACAAATTCACTCACAACAGCCAAGGAGATTGACACAAAACGCAACTTAGAACATCCATCAAAACTTGCCACCAAGCTGTTGTTTAACCAAAACAAAAGAGAAGCAAGCAGCTGCTACATAAACCAAAATCATAGTATGGACAAAACAAGGATATACGAGTTTAATACACTTAATGGCACGAATAAATGAACCACAAACCAAAAAAAAAAAAAAAAAAACCTTCTGCTGCTACATAACCAAACGTATGGGCTTGAGACAAAGAAAAATCACTAAGGCCCAACATTGTATATTTTTAGCAGCAGTATTCGAACAAATGGACAGCAGCAAAAGAGATATGCCCAACACACAATATGAAGTGATATTCGAACAAGTATAACACCTCAAATCATGACAGCAAATTGACATACTTGAACAGTGTTCGAACCAAACAACAAAAATAGAGACCACAAATCTAGGCACACACACAATCAATTCGAACCTAACCATGGCTCTTGATACCACTTGTAAGATATGACCATATTGATTGTGTGCTTGATTCGGGTGGCCTTGGTTCATGGAAGATTAGATCCATGGTTTAAGTTAGAGAGATGTTAGAGAGATGTAAAGGGAAAACTTGTAAAATTAGATTGAAGTGTGAGAAGTGACAAGAGTTCCAACCCTTCCCAAGTGTGGGAAGGGCTTTATATAGTTACTAATATTGTGCCCCTAGTGGGCTGTGGAGTGAGCTGACAGTGGAGAAAGCCCCGACCCACTCCACAAATATAAATACGACTAATACTATTAATACTTATACTAATATTACTATGCTAATATTAATAAGCCTACGAGCTATGTAAATGCTAAATAGATACTCGGGGTGACCGAGCCTTCATCTGAATATTTATATTCCTAACAGATGCACTAATCATATGACGGGTAGCCGAAGTCTATTCTCATCATACAAGGCTTACAACGGAGGTAATGTCACTTTCGGTAGCAAACTTAAGGGCAACATCATAGGAAAATGTACGATTACTCAAAACTCCCTCACTATTAGAAATGTTGAGCATGTAGATAACTTAGGATTTAACTTGCTTAGCATTAGTCAAATGGTAGACAATAAGTGTAGAGTTATATTTTCCCAAGAGGGTAGTGAGATCACTAAGAATGGCAAGACCATAGGCAAAGGAGTTAGGAAGAATGGCTTATTTGTCATGAAAATAGGAAATAAGCCTCAGGATAAGATTTGCCTAGCAACCATAGATGACAATTCCACTCTATGGCATAGGAGACTAGGTCACGCCAATATGCGTTTAATACAATCATTGGCGTCTAAGGAACTAGTTAGAAACTTACATAAGATTAAGTTTGATAAACACTTTTGTGACGCTTGTAAAGTTGGAAAACAAGCTCATTCTAGTCACAAAGCTAAGAATATGGTCTCGACCTCTAGATGCCTAGAACTCCTTCACATGTACTTATTTGGTCCATTCGCCGTACGGAGCTATGGAGGAAATTACTAGACCCTAGTAATAGTTGATGACTACTCTAGGTATACTTGGACTATATTTCTTAAGAATAAGACACAAGCTTTCGAAGAATTCGAAATCTTTAGTAAGAAGGTCCAAAATCAACTAGGGTGTACAATAGTCTCAATTAGGACGGATCATGGTCGGGAATTTGATAATGAAGTGAAATTTGGAGTATATTGTGATGCTAATGGTATTACACATAATTAAGGAATCCAAGAACCATCCAAGAACCAAGAACCATCCCATTGAAATAGTTGAAGTTGACGAAGTTGTCAACATTAAGGAATCCAAGAACCATCCCATTGAAAATGTCATAGGAAACCTAAACCAAAGAACCCTTAGGTCACAAGCACAAAACAAAAGTAATTTCTTTTGTTTTATATCAACCGTAGAACCTAAGAATGTCGGTGAAGCAATTAAGGATGAAAGCTAGGTAGTTACCATGCAAGAAGAGTTAAATCAATTCACCGCAAACCAAGTTTGGGATCTAGTACCTCCACCTAAGAATCAAACCATCATAGGAACTAAGTGGGTGTTTAGAAATAAACTCGACGAAAATGGCATCATGACTAGGAATAAGGCAAGGTTGGTAGCACAAGGCTATAAACAACAAGAAGGAATAGACTACAATGAAGCTTACGCACCCGTAGCTAGATTAGAGTCTATTAGGATACTCCTTGCCTATGCTTGCGCCTTAGACTTTAAATTATACCAAATGGACTGAAAAGTGCATTTCTAAATGGTTATACCAACGAGGAGGTATACGTTGCATAACCTCCGGGATTCATTGATTTTGAAAAACTGAATCATGTTTATAAACTCAAGAAAGCGCTCTATGGTCTCAAACAAGCTCCTAAAGCTTGGTATGATAGACTAAAGGCATTTTTGATTGAACATGAATATACCATGGGAATGGTTGACTATTACACTTTTCAAGAAGAAACGAAATTCACAACTCATCATTGTTCAAATATATGTCGACAACATCATATTTGGCTCAACTTGTCCAGAACTGTGCGATGATTTCTCTAAGATCATGCGTAATGAGTTTGAGATAAGCATGATAAGCGAATTAAATTTCTTCCTAGGTCTACAAATAAAAACAAAAACTGGAGCGTTCTTGTCTGGCACGGTACCACTAAATTTAGTGGTACCGTGTGACATTTAGTGGTGTCGTGTCTCTATAACGGTCAGAATTCTTCTGCCTATAAATACCAGCCCTCTTCACAGTTTTTGGGCATCCTTTTTCACACACAACTTTCTGAGTTTAAAACTCTCATCACATCTTTTCTTCTTGATCATTTAGTTTAGTTTTCTTTTGTTTAAAGAGTGATCCAATCATCCAACTAAGAGATCACCTCAATTCCTCTACTAGTGCAAAAGAAGAACACAAGGTATCAAAGAAGATACAAAGTGTTGTAGTTATAGTTAGTGCACTTGTAACACTTGTTACATACTTGTTGTATCCTCGCATACTCCAAGTACATTTTCTTTTGAGTAGTTTGTGAGAGTAGATCATTGTGACCTTGTAGAGATCTTGGAGATCTCTTATAGCTTGTGAGCTTATGAGTTGATCAAGTGGATCAAGGTTAGATAGGGTAGATCGAGTCAAGAAAGAGTAGATCATTGTGATCTTGTCGAGATCTTGGAGATCTCTTGTAGCTTGTGGGCTTGTTTGTTAATCAAGAGGATCAATGGTAGATCGGGTAGATCGAGTCAAGTGTGTTGATTGTGCGAAGTAGTAAGGATCGAGTGGATCGTGGTAGATTGGTACTAGCTTAGATTAGTACTCGACATTTAGCTTAGTGTCGGAAATAAGGATAAGCGACGTTGTACGGTTTTCTCCGCCTGAAGGGAGCTTTGTTGACATAGTGCTTAGAACTCTCGAGTGTGGTACTCGGGGAGTGGAGTAGGGCGAAGAAGAGCTTCGTGACCGAACCACTATAAAACTCTTTGTCCCGGTTTGATATTTCCATCTCTTTTCTTTATATTTATTGTTTATATTAGTTAGTATTATTTAGTGTTCATATTGGTGTTGATTGATTTCACAAAAGAATCAAATCAAAGTTTTTCACAAGTAAAGTTTTAAAACGAATTAAAAACTGGTAAAACTATTCAACCCCCCTCTAGTTTTCCACATTTAGGTTCGTTTAATGGTTAGGGTTTTGTCAGTGTCTTATATATTTAATGTATTGTAATGTTCAGTTATTTAGTAAATCTGATAATAATACTATTTCCCTCTTTAATTTCTACATAATGATATACAGACAATTCGATTTCAAATGTCAAATGGAGTTACACAAGCGTGTTTGTATTGTACTTGTTAAATTTCGTTTCTTAAAAGTATTTCTTGTCGTTGAAGTGTTTGTTACTATTCCGTGCTACCAAGAATATAATCACTACAAAATCTTTTATCGAAATCTGGTGTGCATAAAAACAGCCTAGACATGTGTCATCATGCTCGGGATGAGACAACGGTGAAGAGGTGTAATTTTTGGAAAGAATTGAGATGCCTGCGAGGAGATATGTCCAATTATATGACGTTTGGGGAGTAATAAGTTATTACTCTCTCCGTCTCAAAATATAAATTCATATTGAATTTTCAAAGTCTTTTTATTCCAATTTTGACTTTAATTTTTTTTTTCGTGTTATATAATACTTGACGCAAAATATATAAATGGATTTGTGTTTTAAATGTTTTTTCATTGGTATACTTTTCATCAAAATTATATAACACGAAAAAAACAATTAAGGTCAAAGTCGAAAAAAAAAGACTTTGAAAAGTCAAAATGAACTTAAATTTTGGGACGTGGACTAAAAAAATGATGAATATGTGAAAGAAAATAAATGTGCAATAGGTTTAAAAAGGTAAAAATGGCGTGATTTGAGTCCTAGTTTTAGCAAAATATGATACAAAGTTAAATAAAGTTACAAACAAGTGTCATATTCGGTTTACAAAATTCCAAGTAGATATTTGTGAGAGCATGTATTTTGTTTCAGAAATATTTTCTTAAATGATTGCACATTTGCACTATCTATACTAATTTATATTGTATTTGGGACATTTCTCAAATAAAAGGCTTAAAATTTTAAGCAATACATTTATTAATAATGGAAAATGAAGTTACATTTAGAAATTAAGTATCTTAAATTTGTAGACTTTTAACAGCCCTACAATAAATACCTAATATATTTTATTTTTAAAACGCCTCTAGAATGACAAATATATGTTATTATACATGTGGTACAAACTAATAAAACACACAAAGCTTCTTACAATTTATATGAAAATAAGTTGATGGTACATATGATTTTAAAAACTGGATCGGACCAAAAGGTTCAACCGGCTTAATCGGAAATCGGAGTCACCACCAGTTCAGTTAGCCAATAAAAGCCGTTCAAAAATAAACCTGGGAGGACCGTCGGAAACGGTAAAAAAAAAATTAATCGTGCCGAACCGAGATCATTTTCTTCTTATTTTTCTCATGTTAATTGAGAATTTGAGTTACCACCGGTTCAGCTACCCCTGTAATTAATATGTTTTGCAAATACATCCCTGACTATATATTTTTGATGCATTTGAACAGTTTGCTTCAACGGTAAATCCTCCCCTTAATAGCCCCTAAGCCCAGGATCGAACCTGGGGAAATCCCTTACACAAGACTCAATTTGAGAACTTGTGACCAACTCCTGACTATATATCATTGATGCATTTGTAACCATTGACTTTATATGTTTGAGATATTTCAATATTAATTGTAGATCTAGAGAAACAGCTATATATAAGTTTCAAACAATTAATGGAGAACATGAGAGTATGCAACAAGAAAGAAAGTATGAGTTTTAATAATACTTGTAGTATGCATGTACGATGGAGCAACATCCGAAAGAGGGAAACCAACTATGATTGGTGTTTGGTGGACCATAATAGTAAGAGCAGGAGGTGTGGTCTCCTCATGAGCTCGCCACATTGACGTGGCACACTCGCCACCAATCGCCACCGTACCGCCCTTGCTCCTCACCGTTTGCTATTTCCACCCTCCTCGCCTAAACGGCGAAGCAAAACACTGGCAATCCAAACGTTTGGTGGGCCCCAATTATTAATTCAAACGGTTTACCGTTTCTTTTTTTCTTTTTTCTTTTCTTCTTTATAAAAAAACAACTTAACCCACTTCATTTAAACACTAAAAATACCATAACATTTACACACTATTTTTTTCACACAATTCTAAACAAAAAACTACCAATAATCTCTATATCTCTACATGCAAAAAAAAATGTCTCAAAATCCCAACGACAGCGGATATTTTAAGAACCTTCTCACGTCAAACCAACAATAATACGGGAGTTCTTCAAACCCGTCGACCCCATCGTCATAAAATTATAACTCCTCGTCGCCATAAATTCCTCCATATGGTACCTAATTGAATCCGGAGGCAATTTACCTAAATCAACAATATGCGTTTCAAGGATTCACAAATCACCCCAACAACGATTTTCGGCACCACAGTTTTTTTAACCCGTCACAACCTTTACAGTGGCCTCAATCTCAACCACAACAACACTTTGAATCACAACCATCAGATTCACAATTTAATGTACCACAACCCCGTGAACCGCCCAAATCGCGAGGAAAAAAAACGATGGCCAAAAAATCAAAATTATCGTGAATTTGGAGGCGGACAATGAAGATGACATGGAGGAACCGACGCGTGTGACTACGCGTTGGACAAAGGAAAAAGAAAAGCTGCTAGCAGAAATTTGGGTATAAGTTTCCCAAGACAAATATATCGGAAATGACCGTTCTGATGATTTCTTTTGGAACCAGATTATTGTCATGTTCAACAGTCACCCTAACAGTTAGCCTAACCGTAGCAAAAATATTCTCACGGGTAAATGGACAAGGGTTAACGGTGATTGTTAAAAATTCAACGCTATCTACAAATATTTGCAGCGTAGAAGTGGGAAAAATGACAATGATCATGTCGAGAATGCAAAGACAAACATTTGCAGCGTAGAAACGGGGAAAATGACAATGATCATGTCGAGAACGCTTTGGTGGGAAAAAGTTCATATATGTTCACGTGTGGGATATTTTGAAAAAGTGCCCCAAATGGGATGCGGAGGAACCGATTGACATTTCATGTCTCGAGGATATATTCGGTCCTGACAAACGTCCTCGTCCCAACGGCGCCTACAAAGCTCGATCTTCAAAGAAATCCAAGTCGACGGATACGTCGAGCTCCGAGGGGAGTCAAACGAGTTCTTTTTCGGGACATTTATCGGATACTTATACGCGCAAAGCCGAACTTCAAATGGCTGCGTGCGAGGCTAGGAGGCAGAAAGAAATGGGGTACTTGGAGATGGAAGAGTTGAAGTTTCTCATGCTTGATCCCAACTAGACCACACAGGATAAGGCCGCTTTCATTCGCAGGAAACAAGAACAAATCATGAAGAAACAAAATCAACAATACGAGGAAAATGCTTAAGTTACGTATTATTAATATGTGTTGTATGTTTTTTAGTATGTGTCGTATGTTTTTTTTTCGTGTCATTTTTTTTTTGTATCGTTATTTTAAGTTTCGTATGTTTTTAATATATAGTATTGTATTTTTAATTTTAATGAAATGAATTTTATGTTATTTGAAAAATTGAATAAAAAAATAAAATAAAAAGTGGTGGGACCCAAATGAGTAAGTTGTCCTTAGTTGTAATAAGGGGTTGTAGAATAGGGTTCGTTAAAGTGGCGTGGCACCCCGTGGGACCCAAATGAGGAGGAAAATCTCCTCACCACACCTGCTCTAATAAAATGCTGTTAATAGCCAGTGATAATGTGAAGACAAAAACAAAGTCGCTGCTTAAAAATGTGAAATATTGAAGGTTGTGTAAACTTCTATTTCCTAACCTCACTAACTAAATCTATAAATTTATATTCAAATTAATCTCACACCCAAATGATTTTTTGTTATTAGAAACAAATTAACCTAAGCTAATATTTAACATTCATCAAAATTATGTAATACAAACTTAATTAAGATTATTTATTTAATTGTATATTGTTAGTTTTCGATTCATGTTTAAGATAACGAGGTTGGATACCCGTGCGTTGCGGCGGGGTGTATGTATATGTAAGTTAGTCTTTAAAAAGGGGGTAAAAAATGAGTATATTGCGTTGTAACAGAATATGTCGTAAAGTATAAATCCTCTGCATAGCATTGTTGTTTTTTACGGGATAAATGAAAGAGGTATTATATATTTTGTATTAAAAAAAATATAGTTATATATTAAAAGTTGAAGGGTATGAAGTGGCTAAAATGTATAAGTTGGGATCTATATATCAGGGTTTGCCACAAAGATCAGAGAAACTTGAATGGCGTTTGGGTGTCGGTCCTGGAGCAGGCCCTACGGATCTAAAAGAAAAACTATGGTTGTGAGTGATAATGAACAGGGTGGAGCACCAAATTAGTAGGCGGGGCAGGGACGGAGCGGGTAGGAGGAACAAACGGGTTAAATGAATCCCGCGCGACTGATGGGTCAGAATGCATGGTGGAGACACAGCAGAGAGAGCAACAGATTTTAGCTGGGTTGAGTGCCGTTTTGGAATTAGCTCGTGCAAGTAGGCTTAAAAAACAGCACCATGCTGGTTTGATGCAGCTTAAGGATTAGGGTGTTTTTGTTTGGTTGTTGTTTATTCTGTTAGTTGCAGGTTTGTAAAGTAACGGTTGTTATGAATAAAAGCTTAGTTTACTTTGTGTTAGTCGGTTGTCGATTATTGTTACTGAAGGTGTTTTTTGGTTTGTTTATGGTTAATTGAGCTTGACACTAACCATACATCAATTTTAGCATTATATAAACAAATTGTTATGAAAGAGTACAATAATAACTTATGATATGAAGGAGTGTATAGGATGACAACAAAAGAATACTTATAGAAGCAGCTTTGATGATATTACATAACATAAAATATCTTAACATACATAAGGTGTTTGTATGGAAGCGAAATTCAGTCCGAATGCTACACAAAAAATTATTATTTGTGCAGGTGGAGCATAAATATGTTCTAAAACATATTGCTAGCTAACAACATTTGGCAAAAGTTTTAATTGCATAAGCAAAGTCGAATATTTCTTACAAATCTAGATCCTGCACTCTCATCTCTGACCTTCTGGTAGACTCCTTTTTTCTAACATTTGTGGGCTTTGATTGCTGTTTTGTTGACGCTTCTATTCAGTTCCCCATTCAGCTTTGGTGAAATGCACATGGTCGGTGATCAGATCCTTTTGTGGGACTGAATCTGCCCAACATGCATAGAATGATTTTAGTTTGTATAAAAATGTAGACCAATTAGATAAGCAGATAACCATTGTAATAAATACATAAACCAAATGAAGGTGTCTCTTGCCAATAGTATAATGAGTGATGATCAATGTATGTCGATAAAAAGAAAGCTCAGGAGAGACAAAAATATTCAGAAAGTATCATTGATGGATGCATCGACCATGCGAATACAGTAATAGGTCGAGTCGGTCTTTGTACATCCATCACCAATCTGGCTATTGAATATATAAATTCTGGTAGTGAATGATAATGCATGATGGTAATATAGATAATAGGGTTCAGGCCAGTAATTACAGAAGTGGTACTCTAAACCGGCCTTGGCTGCAATCATTTGATACTTTAAGCCTCCACTCAAAATCCCATTGGCATGTCGATGAAATATGTGCAAAGGTTTGCGCCAAACCCATTGCAATGACAATGACATAGGAATGGGTTTTCGAGGGGAAGCTCAAAGTACCAAGGTGTGCCGAAGAAAAAATTGTCGATTCTAGAAAAGCATGTGAGTATTAGGACTCGTGTTGAATGGGATAATGAAGGAGTGCGGCCTGTCATAAACAATACACACTATATCATTATCACAATCAACACGCCTCAATTATCAGAGCCCATCTATCAAACGATGTATATGGGTTCCATTGGTTAATTTGACCGAGTTCCCTAAAACCATTAGTGTGCTTGATAGACAAATGGTTTTAGGGAACTCGGCCAATTTAACCAATGGAACCCAGCTACATCGTTAGATAGATGTGCCCTAATAATTGAGGTTTTCAAGGTGAAGTTCAATGTAGCAAGCTGTGTATGGCCACATTACTTTGTAAATGCTGGTTTTAGGTCATAAAAATGAAAGGAATTCAAAAAGCAACATAGTTAACCCTTCTGAGGTCCCCTACAGTTCCTTTTGTCGTTTCAACTCCCTTTGTGCAAAGGCCTGCACCAGGCGAATTGCTAGATTGTTGAAAGAACAAAAGGAACAGTATGGGAACTTAGAATGGGTAACTATGTTGAAATTCCAGACTCATTTATTAAATTAAATCATTCATCCACTAAGTAATGTGGGCACCTAATACATACCTTGTTAGTTTCAACTTCTCTTTGAAACACTTTTATAGAATCCACAACTATAATTTTTTGCTAAGTTTTACAAACTCACTTGTTTATATGATAGACCTTTGTTATGCCAAGTTACGGTTACAGTGTTTGACCACCCAATTCATTAGTGTCAGAAAATAGGGCTGAATCATTATATCACTGCCCTAAGTAAAGCAACGAACGATGTTTTGTAGGGAAATAAATGTGAATACATACCTGAGTATGTGACTTATGTTTTTACTTTTTTTGTAGTGCCTGCAGGATGATTGAACTAACAAACCTGAGGAATAGAACTTTCTGGGTAGCCCAGACCATGCAAATACAGTAATAGTTCAGGTCGGTTTCCGTACATCCATCGCTGATACGTTGCTTCTGTGTGCATGTATTCATTTAAATTTCAGTTGAACCTCTTAATCAATCTTACAAAATCAAATTTCAACAACTGATGACTATGAAAGACTACAAATTGAATCCCATAAACACATATTAATACTTAAGTTTATGGCTACACAATCTTTCATTTTCAAATTTAAATTCACTAAAATTAAATTTTATACCTTTGAAAGGCAGACATACGAAGTGTGGAAAACTAGAAGGGGGGGTTGAATAGTTTTACGTCTTTTTAATTTATTACAAAAGCTTTGATTACTTTTTTTTTAAAAACTTAGATTCAAGTTTGTTAAAACTTAAATCTTATTATTAGTTAAATATGTATCCTTTTAAATTGATTGTAAATGTTTTGGTTTCTTGAATGGATTTTTAAATTGATCTTTATGTGAAGTCGATCTCTAAAAAATACTAGCAGTTATATAATCCGATGTGTATGAATGTAATGACGATATAAGTAAAGAAGTAAATAAGGTATGGAAAGATCTAACCGAGACACGAGAGATTTATAGTGGTTCGGCTACAAGGACACCTTCCTTGCCCTACTCCACTCCCCGAGCACCGAGCTCGAGAGTTTTCTTCACAACTTCAATAAGCTCCCTTATGGCGGAGAAAACCTTACATGACTTTGGCTTACACCGGCTTAACGACACAAAGCTAAATGTCGAGTTCTAATCGTAGCTAGAACCAATCTCACAACTTCACAACACAACTTCTTCACGACTTATTCACGACTACTTCACAACGGCTTCACGACTTCAACACGACCGCTACACAACCTCTATGCTACGGCTTCACAACTTCAACACTATGTCTTCACGACTAAGACTTCACGACTTCAACACGACCGCTACACAACCTCTATGCTACGGCTTCACGACTTCAACACTAAGACTTCACGACTAGGACTTTAATGCTTCAACACGACCGCTACACAACCTTTATGCTATGGCTTCACGACTTCAACGCTAGGACTTCACTACTTCAAAGCTACGGCTTCACAACTTCAACACTAGAACTTCACGACTTCAAAGCTACGGCTTCACGACTTCTACACTAGGACTTCAAGACTTCAAAGCTACGGCTTCACGACTTCTACTCCGCGGCTTTACAACTTCTACACTATGTCTTCACAACTTCTATACCACAACTACTTATACAACTTCTTCACTACTTACATACAACACTAATCTACTATACACACTTTACACAAATGAATGAATGATTTACAAACTTTGTTAAACTAACAACTTAAGTAACAAGAAGATACTAAGTTGTAATACTTCTAATCTTGATTGATAGAAGTATTCTTCTTTTGCACTTGAATGAAGGAAGCTTGGATCACTTGGAAACCAAAGCTTAAGATTATATGATCAAAGGATTATTAGAAAGTATTTACAAGATTTAGATCAGAAAGTTTGGGGTGCAAAAGGTGAGTAAAAGTCCAGGAGAAGGCTGGTATTTATAGGGGAAAAATTGGACAGCTGGAGGTCTACTGGAGCGGGGGCGGTCCCTTTAAATAGGGGGCGGTCCCCTTAATAATTAAGGGGGCCGCCTAGTAAAATTAAGGGGGCCGCCCCTTCTGTCCGTTGGCCAATTTTTGTCCTTTTGTGGGGAAGGTTTTTCTGGAACATTTTAACTGATTTTGGTTAAAAATTTGAATTCATATTTTTATAAAAGATTAAACATTTTTATTTAATACCAAAAATGTTTTTCAAAAATATATAAAATGTTTTTGATGTTTTATAAAAAATCTAGTTATTAAGAAAATGTTCCTTTGATCATATAATGCATTAAGCATTAGTTCATTCATACCTTAAGTGATTTGAGTTGTAGAAATAGATATTTACAACTAAATACTTGTTTACGTCATAATTTTCCGATTAATGATTTTACATTTTGTGATTATCAAAACGTAGAGATATCGAAAAATATTAATAACGTGTTTAGGCATTATTTATATCAACAATCTCCCCCTTTTTGATGATTACAAAATCTAAACTCATTAAATCTAAAAATTAGTTTTTAGACAAGTATTTAGTGAGTTTACATCTATTTCTCCCCCTTTTTGTAGAATCAAAAAGGTTAAGCCGACAAGTTTTAGAATCAAATTTGTCGGGACGAGAACTCCCCCTTGATGTGTACTCCCCCTCGTTTGGGGGCACCAAGGAAACGAGCTATGGAACGCTTGCGAGAAAAATGTTAGAAGCACAAGCATATATATAGCACAAATAATGAGCATGCATGAAAAATAAAGACATTCATAAAAATAAATGTTGTGTATAATCATACAACCATACATGAGTACAAGCCTTCCTACACAAGCTAATAAGTCCAACTACATAATCATCCTAGACAACATAATCTTCCATGGAGCTTGCTTACAAAATGGGTGGAAAATTTATTATTGAGTAAGCATTGCATGTGCTTACTTGGGTGACAATGGAGGTGGTGGTTGTGTAGTGGGTGAGGATGGTGGTGGTGGTAGTTGAGGTTGGTTGGTAAGTATGTTTTCAAGTGATGAAAACCTATAGAATATCTCATCTCTAAGACCAAAGATTATGGTCCGGTTATGGATGCAACAAAGGCAAGTGTCACCATGGGTTTCAAGTAGTGGCCAAGGTATGGGAAAAAATGGTTGTGGGTTTGGTGGAGGTGAAAAGTGAGAATCAAGTGGTGTGATGGGTGATAAGGAAATGGCAAGTTGAGTGGATGGAGGTTCTTGAGTGGATGGTGGAGATGATATTTTTGGTGATGATGTTAGGTGAGTATGGATGTAGTCATTGATGGATGAAGTGGATGGAATGGAGGAAGATGAAGCTCCATGGGTAGAGGGTGTTTTTGATGGTGCATTAGGTGCACTTGGGGATGAATTTTGAGGTGGTGGTGATGGAGTTTTGATGTCATCTTGGGTGAGGTCAATGAAGAGTTGTTTTGGTGGTGTGATGACAAGTCTTTGCTTTCTTGGAGTCTTAGAGATGGATGATTTTGGTGACAACATGGTGGATGAAAATGGGTGTTTGATGAAGGTGATGGTTGATGAGGTGAAAGGTAATTGTAAGGAGGGTATTTATATTGTGAAAATGTGGTTGATTTAGGAAAATTGTGGAGGTTTTGTGGTAATATTCCAAGTCCAGCTCGTGCATTAAGGGTAATGGTAGCTGGGGCTAGGTAAAAGTGGTCACAAGATGCAAAAGGAAACAGTAAAATTTACTGTCCAGATGGCCGGTCCCCTTAATTGCTGGGCGGCCCCCTTAAAATTAAGGGGACCGCCTAAGGAATTAAGGGGGCCGCCCATCTGGTGAATTCCCAGGCGACCAAATTTGAAAAATTTCAGAAAAAGGTCATTTTTTAGGGTGTTTTTGCAGCAAGTTCCATTTGGATTATGTATATTAAGAATGATTAAATAATAACACAAACTTATTAAAAAGAATAATGGTTATATGTAAACTACTAAAATCATATTGTAAGCATGTCATAAGCATATATCTTAATTAAGCAAGAAAGGAAACAACACATTCATAGCAAACATATATAGGAAAGAAAGAAACAAACATTCATTAATTTAAAATGATTATGTGACAAACATAATCATTGTTACAACATACATAGTGCTTAAAGCATACATTTGTTAGAGAATTCTAATTTGCCTAAGAAATCCATTTGACTTGCTTGATAATGAAGGTGGTTTTTGAAATGAGGGACAAGTGAAAGGGTGAGTAAATGGAATCAATGAAGGTATATGTTTGGGTGTGTGGAGGTTGTGGATGGTGATGGTGGAGACATTTGAGGTGGAGAGCTTGGAGTGGACCATGATGGATGAAGGTTTTGATGTTGCTCAAGAGTGGATGTTGGATGAGGTCTTGTGAGAAGATACTCAATCCATGTGAAGTGCTCATTTAGAGCAATGGTTTGTTGTTGGAGAAAGATGCAACAAGGACAATTGTTGACATGTTTCTCAATGTGACTCTTGTTGTGTGGTGATGGTGGAGAACTCGATGAAGGTTGGTCAAGATTGCTTTGAGCAAGATGTAGGGCAAGAAGAGCATTAAGCTCATGGGCTTCCTTGAGTTCGTCAACGAACTTCAAGTGTTCGTTGGTGGGTGATGATGGTGGAGTATGGTTGATGGTAGGGAGTGGTGGTGACACTCTTGGTGGTGGAGACACTTGTGAGCTTGGGTAGTTATGAGTGGGTGATGATGGTACATTGATGGATTGAGGGTGATGTGGGGTGATGTGAATGAGATTTGGGTTGTTGTTTTGGGATTGTTCTTGTTCTCCACATGGGTGTGATAAGGGTGTATTTGTGGGAGTGGGAGTATGAGGTTTAGGCTTAGGTTGACTTTGAGCAACATCACATGTGGAGTTATGGCATGTGTCAAGTTTTCGTCTCCAAATTGGTCTCACCGAGATTTTGGCAACTCTTGAGGGTTTTGATTTTGGGTAGTTGGAGGATGACATGTTTGAGTGGATGATGTGAATGGGCATTTATGATGAGGAGGTGCATTTATAGTGAAGGAATGATGTGGTTTAGGAAGGTAAATTTTGGTGGGTGGTTTATGACAAAATGTGTTTGTGAATTTTGGGAAGTATGGAATAAAATGGGTTGGAAATTGAAAAAGGAAACAGTAATCCGGATCTCCAGATGGTCGGTCCCCTTAATGATTAAGGGGGCCGCCTAGGTATTTAAGGGGGCCGCCCATCTGCTAACTTCCAGATTCCTGAAAATGGGTTTTTGGCAGAAATTTGTAGAAAAAGGTTGTGTTTTTTAGTTCAGTTTCAAGCAAGTCCAACTTCTTTTTGAGGCAATTTAAAATTTAATGACTCATGTATGCTAAGCACATTCAATTAAGCAATTTTAATTATCATGCAACCTACTCATTTACCAAGAAGCATATATGTATATATGAACAAAAAGAACAACATATAATTATCAAGTAATTTATGCTATCATTATTATGACGATTAATTAGCTAGTTAATTAATCCCAACAAGTGTCTATGTGATGGGAAATTAGTGATAGCATGGATTTCTAGACTTGGATCAAGCATGATTTGAGTAAGTGTTTTTGGGCATTATTCAACAATGTTTGAGAAAAAGGTTTTGTGAAAATTGTTTCAACAAGGTAGATTCGAATAAGTTTCAAAGTGTTTTTATAAGGATATAAAAATAGGTTGTTACACTTTTTGGCTTTGATAAAAACATGTTTAGTAGAGAAGTGACAAAATCTTTTTGAAAGATCATTTTCCAAAATATGAAGATTTGCATTTATAAAAGGATTTGTTGAAAAAATTTCATGCTTGATTGATCAAGACTATTGTCTCATGCTATCTCTTTCAACAAATAATGCGATTTAAATGATAGTAATGACTAAATTTTATATGTTCAACAGAGAACACTTTATTTAATGCTTAGGAGGATAAACTTAAGGTTTTCTAGCTAATTAACAAGTAATATAACAAATAGTGTGAGGGCATAGCAACCTATCAAACTAAGCATATCTTTAAGGCAATAATTATCATAACTATATGCAAGGAGTAACTACTCAGGAGAATTTAAAAAGAAGACTTATCTCAGGTCCAGTATTTCTTCATGATATGAGGTAGTGAATAATAGATGAGTACCACTTCGTTCCATCCTCATTTTTGTAGATTAAAAAGTCCTCATGCGCGTGTTTTGAATATGAGTAGGTCAACGCAAGATTGAGTAACATTACATTTTGCGTTCATCACCTAATCAAATAAAACAACTTGGTACCCAGATTCTCATGGGTCCGAGATGGTTAGTTGGGGACATCCATTGCATTTATATGCACGTGGAGAAGATGTCACCAAGAAGTACAAGAATTCCTTGATAGTTTGTTTTGATGAACAAACAATGGATTTCTTGATTTATAGATTATAATCACAGTAAATAGCCTTATATCTAAATTTCTCTACTAGGTTTTTTAATTATAATTTGTTTTGATTTACTTGTTGAAGAGTTATCCAAATTAAATCCTAAACCGGTTTTATCATTGAATGGCTTTTGACAACTTAGTAAGAATTTAAGAGATTTGGAACTTTCTTCAAATTTAGCTAATATTTTTGCTCTTTCATTTAATCTTTTAATTTCAAGTTTATAATCTTGACATATTTTGCATTCTAGATCAATTTCAATATTACTTTCTAATCTAGACATTTTATCTTCTAAAATTATTTCTTTTTCAAGATTATTTTCAAAAGTTTTTGATGATTTATGTTTAGACATGGTTTTTAGATCTATGTTGCAAAAATGTTTAAACTCATTTTCTAGTTTTGAAAATTCTAAAATGAATGGATCATAGCAAAAATGTTTGGTTTTGGATTGTACCTTATTTGGAGCTTTATCTAGTTTGCATTCGTCACATACCGGATGATGATCTTTTCCTTCGTCTGTGTCACTCCATGATATTTGGTTGAGTTCACTTTGGAGTTGATTGATGTAGTCTTCGTCGTTAATACCTTCATTAACAACATTTGAACTAGTAGCACATGTATCTATTTTATCTAAATGTTTATCTATTAAATTTTCTAAAATGACTAATTCATGTACAAGATCAAAATCCTCATCTTTGGCTTGTCATTTTTCTATAACGTGATGCCGTCACCTCGCCGCGGTTAGGGTTTCTTGATGGCCTTCTTGACGCCGTCCCCTTTTAATCCTCCAAAATCCTCTCTGGCGCGTCAAGGGTTGACGCCGTCAAGGTTAAGGGTGACGCCGTCACTCTTTAATCCTGATGGCCATCTCTCTTTGTCTTAGCATGAGACGGCCTTGATCACCTTAAAGGGTGACGCCGTCAGACTTTCTTTGTAAAACTTTCTGGCGCGTCACGTGTATTTGTCATATCCACCTCTTTTGCCAAGCCGTGACGCCGTCAGGAGCAATCCTTGACGCCGTCACGTGTACTTTTCCAGCAGCTTTGGCATTTTGTCGAATTCTTCACTTTTATGCTCCAAAAACGTCCAAAATGCTTCCTTTTCCAGATTTCTTCTCCAAAGTACCTAAAATGACAAAAGGAACGATTTAGGGCAATATTTGATCAAATAAATACGATTTAGGGCTTAAATGACCCCCTAAAAGCGGTACACTTTTCGCTTCATCAATTTTAATTTTAGCAATACTTATCTTTTGTTTGCTCTAGTTATGTAGCACCATGGCAAATGAACCGAGGCACAGCGAAAGAAAACAGTTGGAAGCTCCAAGAGAATAGGCGGTAAGAGAGATAATGCATGATCATAATATACATAATAAGGCTCAGATCAGCGATTAGAAAATGGCTTTCATCATTGCCTGGTATATTCCTCATGCATTACATAGATATCTATGGAAATAGAAAAAAAATTAAAAAAAAAACAAAAAAAAAAAAACAAAAAAAACAAAAAAAAAATCAAAAAACATAAACAGAGGTTTTGCACAAAACTGTAATTGGAAAGAACACGGTATCATTAAACATTATATAAAATTGGCTAACAAAAAAATAGACATACAAAGTATATATATGGCAGCTAACGAACAGACGATCTTGATCTGAGTTGAAGCAAAAAAAAAGGCAATTTCTTGAGTAATAGCCAAAGAAGAACTAACTGTTGTTATGTTCCCTTGTAAAACGATAGGTAAAACGGTATAAAAATGTCTTTGAACCAAGACATTTAACCCAACAGATCAAGTAATTTTCAAATGACATTCCACATTTACTGATTAGACAGTATGAACACAACAACTGTAAGACACAAAGTAAAAATTTCACAGGTACGCATGCATGGACATGTGAAAGCAAAAAATTGGCAAGTTAGATGTACCAATACAAAACAGAAGAGCCCAGAAATATCTTGTTTTTTTTTTATCGAACGCCTTAGCCTTCTTGTTATTTCCTGTGCCATCTGCGAATGTTTAAAATATAGCATGTAATGGGATTAAAGTTGATTCTTTAATAGTCATTTACTGATTACGGCGGTAAGAATAAATTAAAAAAAGATGTCTTCACACATACTTACCAGGCCACAGCATTGTCCGGAATAATTGAATGTTTGCCAACCTACTTAATTTGTGTTAGAAAAGAGGTGATAATGATCATAGGTGGAAATTCTGACCTCCTCCTCAAATCCCTTATGTTATTTAAATAGTCTTTAAACAAAAATATTGATAAAATATCAATGATGGATGCACAGACCATGCGAATACAGTAATACGTCGGCTCAGTGTCCGTATATCCATTACAGATATTCCGTCTATTTTTTATATTTAGGTTGTCTCCATAGTATGCAATTAGAGAGAACAAGATATCATTAACCATTTTATAAAACTGGTAAATGAAAGACAGACATACAAAGTATATATATGGCAGCTGACCAACACCCAATTTTGATCTGAGTTGAAGCATAATGTATTGAGATATGTGAGCACGAAAACTTGAAGGATACAAAAATATTGACAAAGTATCAATGATGGATGCACAGACCATGCAAAATCAGTAATAGCTTTGCTCAGTGTCAGTACATCCATCATTGATATTATGTCTATTTTTGATATTTAGTTTGTGTCCATTTACATGCAACAGGCATAAGCAAATTGAAGAATGACCATTCACCAAATCAAAAGGATCTCATCTGTAATAGTTAAAAAGTTCAGATTCCTAAGAACGCAACATTGAAGCAATTACAAAGCCAGGGAGTGCAGCAGTTATAAATAGGGTAGTGTTTATGAGGCTCAGATTTTTTTACCGAATATGGCGAAAAAGATGTGCAACTGGCCATACCTGCAAAGAAACACGGTTGCATAACAATGCCATCCGGTCCTTGCCTAGGCAAACCACGTTCCAAATTTTTCACCAACTACTTCATTAGTTTCAGAAAGTACTTGGTAATCATCACAGCCGTACCCTAGCTAAACCAATGAATGCGATTTTGTAGAAAAATAAATGTAAATAAGCTTGGCAACCACTTACAACAAATGAGTCTGGTAAGGATGGAAAAAAGAGGATATGCCTTCTATGGTTGGAGGTGTAGCCATCTAACTCGCCAAGACGTGTTGCATGTCAAGTATGGTATAAAAGTTGTAAATATAAGGCAGACACAGAAAGTATATATATGAAAACTGACCAGAAGTCAATGCACATTTGACTTTAAACATAATGGCATCTTTTGGTTGATAATAGTTGAAATCACCACATAGGCATTTATAATAACTTTCCTCTTCAAATACTCATCTAACCAAGTGGCATCCCATTGCTGGCACATCAACTTGGGAATCGGGTCCTACTCTAGAAGACAGTGGCAGTTCCTGTAACTAAATGCCGTTTGATTTCTTTGAGACCCATTCACCATTTTCTAGAGTATGACTCGATTCCCAAGTTGATGCGCCACCAGTGGAATTAACATCCATCCCATCAATATTGAGATCTAAACCGTTTTCAAATACAGTTCTTGAAGCCGGGTTTTCTGATATTCGTTGTGCAGTACATACATAGCTGCCGGGGAAAAGGAATGTTGTGGTCAGAAGAACAGTGCAAACAACAATCATAAGAATTAAAAATAAAAAAAAAAAAAATAAAAAAATAATAAAAAAATTAACAACAGGCATTCACACAGGTCGAGCTAGGGTAGTTGTTGGTTGACTCTGATTTTTAGAGAAAACAGAGTCGAAAAGATATAAAGATGATGGTTGCAGAAAACAAACACGGTTGCATAATTATGCCATCCAGTGTTTGCGCCACCAAGTCATGGATCCAATGTTTTAGAACCCTCGTTTTGAGATCCGAAACATGAAACTCCGTTATGTAAACTGAGTTATTATTGCCTTTGCAACAAGTGTTAGACCCGTTTCCCGGGTAGTGGGACCCCACCCTAGATGAAATGGACCGAGTCTAAAGGTGGTTGTTAAGGGCAAATGGTTATAGTGTTAACTGTTAAGTGTTAATCTGTTATAGCCTAGATGCGGCGCATCTAGGAAAGTACATGCGGCGTATGGTAGAATGGAAAGTAGAATCGACCTGTTATAGTACATGCGCCGTATTGGAGAAAGAGATACGGCGTATTCATGGATGCGGCGCATCTAAAATATAGATGCGGCGCATCGACCTTAAATAAGCAGAATGGACAGAATTGCCCTTGTAGCTAGAAACTTCCCTATTATTCTATAAGATACCACACTCTCCTGTAAAAGAGAGTGTGTTTCTGTGGGTGTCGAGCTAAAGGAGAAAGAAAGGATGAGATGATGAGATGATGATGGTTTAATGGTGATAATTCAAGAATGAAGTCTATAGCTTGTCCTAGCATGGTTATCAAGTAAGTAATGATGCTTAATTAGTGTTTAATTGATGATTAAGAATCTAGGGTTTGTGAACCCTAATTTGGGATTAAAGGGTAAATGGTGTTTTAAGATAATTAAGAAGTAATGATGATTATGTGATGAGTTTTTAATGGGTTTAAGTTGGTAAATGATGGGATTAGCTATCATATAATCAATATATGATTATATGATGATTAGAAGTGTTTAGAGGTTAGTTTTGGTAGTGTTAACCATGATTATAGCTAATGATTATGTATTATATGTTATGATGATAATGGTTTAGGATGTAATGATGATGATGATAAAGATGAAGATGTTGAGGATGATGTTAGTGATAGTATTGGCTTGGACTCAAGGTAAGTAAACCGGCTATAAAATGATATTATGATGATTTCTATGCATTATGTGTCTAGATGATCATATATGCTTAGACTAATGAATGTTTTGTGTGTAATGTTGTTATGTGTTAGTAAGTGTAAGGTAGTGATGGATTAGGCAAGGTTGGATTAAGGTATGTGTTTATGTTCGATGTATTGAAGGATTTAGGGTTATGATGTGTAATGTGAGAATGAATTGTAATGTTATGTTATACCCGTTTTACTTACTAAGCATTCGTGCTTACGTTTTAAGTGTCTAATGTTTTATAGGCGAAAGTATTGAGACGAAGGCTTGCATAAGGATTAATGATGGATATGCGATTGGTAGAAGGAATTGGTAAGAGAATAGAGCTAGGTAGGATACCGAGCTCAAGTGTATGAGTTTGTACCCCCGCGAGTCAAGTGTTGTTTTGTAAAGAGTAAACAAGTGTCAAAATGTATGTCAATAGTCGTATGACGATTGGGTGGTCAAATGGTGTATCAAAGTGTAGTTTATATGTTTATGGTCAACGTTAAAGGGGTGTTTGGCATAAGCTTGTTTATACCCATTTTGAGTAGTAAACGGGTCAGGTGTTATCGTAACATGTTTGATGTGTTTAATGAATGATTTCTGTAATGTTTATAGAGTGGAAAAGGTGTCAAAGTGTATTTTGTGGTGTGTTGAGTTTATGCAGGCCTTCCTGCTGATGTTCTGTGTCAAATGGGTGATGCGGCGTATCTAATATAGTAGATGCGGTGTATCAAAAGTTTAAGGTGATGCGGCGTATCTAATGTACTCGATGCGGTGTATCAGAAGTTAAAGAGATGCGGCGTATTACTTAGTGTTGATACGGCGTATTGTCTCTCAGTGTCGATACGGCGTAACCCTCAAAAGGGATACGGCGTATCTGTGGTCTGAAGGGTTGTTTGGTTATGTTATACAATTGATTATGAAATGTTTTGAAAGGTGTTCGAGTATATGTCCTTGCAAAGTATTTTAAAGGGTTTTAAATGTTATAAGTTCTGGTTATCTAAAAGAAGAATTGTATTAGTCCGGTAAAGTCAAACGTTTCCGCATAAAAAGTCAAAGTTTTTGGTCAAAGCGGGCACGGGGTGTTACAACAGGCCAACATAGAGTAGCAGGTATTAGGCTCAGATTTTAAAACCAAACTGGGTGAAAAATAGGTGTGAATTATCATAGCCTTAAAATTGATAATCAGCTAACACTTATACAATCTGAATACATGTTTTTTTATGTTAGCTACAGTTGCCTGTTGGAGATGAACAGTTGAAGCAAGCCATATGTTAAACATACAGTATCTCCATTAGTTATAGCCACAACTTTTGTTATAATCAACAAATGTAACCGTCATGACTTATAACAGTGTGACATAGGGTAGCAGTGGGCTTTGGTGGTGGAGCACCACGGTTTGGAGCTAAAAGAAAAAAGGCAATTGTGAGTGAGGATCAACAGTACAGATCCCCAACTTATAAGACGGGTCACAAATGGAGCGGGTTGGAGGAGCAAACAAGTTAAACGAATCACGCTAAATTGCGATTGGGTGCTGGTTCTACACCACCACCGGTCACTGCTTTTGAGATACCCAATTTCAGAAAGAATTGTTATGCTGCCAACAACAACAGCCACAACAGTTATAAGTAAATCGAGTTTTAAACGTATGGGTTAAACAAGTATATATGTAGCAGTTTTTAGGCTCAGATTTTTAAACCAAAAGCAGTGCAAACAGTTGTAGGCTCCACCATGGCTGCAAAGAAACACGGTTGCATAATACTGCCATCCAGTCCTTGCCCTGCCAAGTTATGGAAATAATATTTGACAACCCACTTCATTTGTGTCAAAAATTAGGTGGTAATCATCACAGCCCTACTGTACATGAAACAACCAAAAGTGTTTTGAGATACCCAATTCAAGAAAGAATTGTTATGCTGCCAACAACAGCAACCATAACAGTTATAAGTAAATCGAGTTTTAAACATACGGGTTCAACAGCTATATATGTAGCAGTTCTTAGGCTCAGATTTTTAAACCAAATACGGCGCAAAAAGTTCTAGACTCCACCATGGCTGCAAAGAAATACGGTTGCATAGTAATGCCATCCGGTCCTTAGCGTGCCAAGTTATGGAGACAATATTTGACAACCCACTTCATTTGTGTCAGAAAATAGGCGGTAATCATCATAGCCCTACCGTACGTGAAGCAACAAAAAGTGGTTATTTAAAAGTTCCAGACGAAGCAGTGGGTGCAAAGAAACACGGTTGCATAATGATGCCATCCGGTCCTTGCCCAGCCAACATACATGTCCAGTATTAGTATGCACCTACAACAAATAAGCCTACTAAGAATCGGAAAAAGAGGATATGGCCACCATGGCTGCAAATCTAGTGACCTGCCCCGCCAAGATATGGACCACCTAAACTTTAATCCCCTTATCATATAGACTCATGTCCATACAGCTTTGTAAACACAACCATTGATGTTATGGCATCAAACCCATTAACAACGCAATGAGGTACACAAAGGTTTGTCAAAAGGTGCTGTTCCACTAACATAACATAAACCTACAAAACAAATATGGTAAACAGTTAACGACTTCTACAAATCACATAAAACATACACATTAGCATTCGGTGATAAGGTAACAAAATAACGTAATCCAACCGTATCCCCAACAAATGAGTATAAAACAATAGCTATCTTATCTGATTGGCAAAAATGAAAATACTTTTGACATAAACTATTCCATTTCTTTGAACCACTAAAATAAATTCTGAAGCGGTTAAAATAAGGCCAACCAAACATAATCAACCAACCAGTCCAGTACAACCCTAAATCAACCAATACCAGCAAAATCCACAATTATATATATATTACATTTAACCCATTTGTTTGTCCAACCCGCTCCATTTGTCAGCCGGTCAATAAGTTGGTGATCTAGGGTGTTCATCCTCACTGACAACCACCTTTAACAACAACAACCAAAGACAAAAAAACATAATAAAAAAGGGGAACATACAACCCTAAATCAACCAATAGCAGCAACAAAACCAAAACCAAAAGTATAAAAGTTAAAATTAGCAAAACCCACAATTAACTGCAACAAAAAAACCGCGAACCAATCAATAACAACAAAAAAACCCTAAATCTAAAGTCTAAAAATTACCAATAATGAAAAACATAAATGAAAAAAAGATAATCAAAAGATGAAACATACAGCATAGCGCAACCACTTTTTCGATCATAAATTGCGAAATCCAGATAAGATGAGATCCAAAGATGTGGCTATAACTAATGGGAAACTGTATGAATAACAAATGGCTTAATAATAGTCGTAAAAGGAATAAATAATTGTGGTTACTATTGCATCTCCTATTCATCCCCTCACAGGCAACTGTTGCTGGAAACGGGCGGGTCGGACGAACTCTTGTGGCCATCGGGTTTTGGTGGTGGAGCACCACGGTTCGAAGTTAAAAGAAGATTGTGAGAGAGGGTGAACAGTCCAGATCCACAACATATAACACGGGTCACGAATGGAGCGGGTTGGAGGAGCAAACGGGTTAAATTAATCCCGGTAAATGTTATATAGTTATAATTCATGTTAAGAAATATTAATAAAAAATTGCTTTTTTAACAACAATAAGATTAATTATAATATATACTAAAACCCATTTGTGATTATGCATAATGGTGGATCATTATTGTGTGTTTTATGCCATAAACTTCAAGATGATTGGGCCACCTGTTATGTTTAAAAAAAAAACATTTTAATATGTAGGAACCCATTGTGGCGGCATGTCATTGGCCAATGGCAGACTCTAAATTTACTGTTCACATACGGAAGAGTGTTAACACCATAATTTGAGTTCCTATTGGTGTTTCATAAGTTGATTATCTGGAGTCTTCCCCATAGCACCATTTTATTTCCCCTCCCCACAGATCCTTCCACATCATCCATTCCCAAACCTTCCACATCCATCTTCAATAAACTAATACAACAATCGAATCCCCAAAACCACATCCATCTTCAAAAACCATCATCAATCGAAGACCTAAACAGCAGGTATTTTTTTTAAAATAATTTTGCACTTTTATTCATGGGTTTCTGTTTAGTTGTAGGTTCCAACTATTTTGAATGAGATCCATGGATTACAAAGAAAACAAATCGAATTCCAGATAATTTTTTTAACAAAAAGGTCTGTATTTTTTATCCATGGGTTTTTGTTTAATTGCAGGTTCGACCTATTTTGAGAGGGGTTCATCGATTACAAAGAAAGGATGAAGTACAAATAGGAACGTCTCTTTGACCGGGGAATGGTTTCTTCATCTTTTTCAATATCTTAAAGTTTTTAATTTTTCTGGGTATTTTGATTTAGTATTTTGATGTCAAATTTCTGTCAGTTTATTAGTTGTGAATATGATTGTTACATCATCTATACTTATAGCTTCTTTGGTGGCAATTTGGAAGATGCCCATAAAGTGTTTGATTAAATGCTACTATCGGATGAAATTATATATACGGTTGTGACGATGCCATAACCACATAAGCAGGTAAACCATGTATTTATAATGACAATTTTGTTAGTTGACCATTTTAAATGGTGTTTGGATTGCTTATTTTCCTATTGTGTTTATAATGACAATGTAGGTTAATATTCAGCAATGTAGGTTAAATATCCAAATAAGCAGAAGTTAACCTACATTGCATAGTTATCAATAGTATACGTTTGGATATTTAATAGTGTATGTTTTGAGACGGAGGAGTTATGTTTTTATTTACTGCATACATGTATATTTCAGCTATATATGATGGCCTTCACTCTCAACTAATGTGCCAGGAATTCCGCTTGATGAAAGAAATTTGGTAAATGAGCAATCTTTCTTAGTTCTGTTGTGCGTTATATGTTTGAGGTACAAATATCTAATGGAATCTTTTGTGCATTCAGATAATAAAGGCCTTAAATCTATATCGGAAGAAGACAGGAAGTGACAAATTCTTTTGGGTAAGATCTGTAAAAATTACATCAATTCCCATCTTTAGCAGTTAAATCAACAAGAGAATAACACATTTTTATGCCAGCCAGTTTTTGTTTTCTGAAAGAAACTTCCACCATGTTAGTGAACATAATATACTATGGCGTATTTTAACAGTGATTATATTCAGTAGTCATAATCAAATAGTTAGGTGTAATAGTATATGGTGGTGTTGATGTGCTTCTGTGACTGTCGTCTGAAGTTGAATAATCATATGGCATATTTTAACAATGATTATATTCAATAGTCAGAATCAAATAGTTAGGTGTAATAGTTAGGTGCGAAAAACATTCGCCTTAGCAACCTCCACGTGGCAAGCCAGGGCATGAATTAATCTGATTAAAATGATGTAGTATCAGATACCCACCCAAGGGCTGCAACAGATAGCCTCACGTTACAAAGTTTATTCGTTGTATATATATGCAATTATGCTTTTGACTTGGATATATATGTAATTTTAAAGCTTTAGAGGGATATATACGCAATTCCCCCTTAATACTAAGCTCCATTTGTGAAACATTTATATATTCCTGTTGCAGGTTGGTACTATTTTTCCACATTCTTTGAAGATGTCTATAATCAAGAACATTATCCGTTATCTATAGATGCTTTGTTGCTATCAAATTATATTTCATCTTTTTTTCTTTTTTACCCCGTGCATTTTTCCATAAACTATTTCCCAAATATTTCCATGTGCAGAGGACAACCAAATTCTGTGTTCATAATTCACTAATCAGATACTAGATTCGACGAATTTACGTATAAATGGTGTGATGCTGTTATGTTTTAACCTGAACAGCACAAGAAAGGTAAAATACCTGAAAAAAGGACCATTAAGGAAAAGGGTAGAAAGTTATCCAAAATACATTCTTTTTCTAATGTGTACAATTCTCAAGAGTGTTTCATATTTTGAAAAAAAACAATATCTATTATTTTTGTAACAAGGGTTTTTATTAAATAATTAGACAATGCTATGGGTCAAACCAACCTGAAGCCGTTATGATTCATCTGAGATGATGTGTTGGCAAATATTCTCATATAAAGTGATGTCTGACTATCCTTGGTCATTGCTTTCATGCTTGTAGGATGGAAAGAAGCAATATCAGGGGAACATGTGGAGTTAGTTCTAACTTCAGCACCCAAGCTACCAGACTAACTTGACTACAAATAAGCTTAGGGAGGGACAAAGCGAGGTATAGTCGAGTGAAGTCAGTTAACACTAATGAGAGTTTATTTGTTTGATTGTTATTCTCACTTTAGATTTATGTTAAGTGTTCCTTTGCTTAATTACTCCATCACTTGGCGTTTTTCTTTTCCCTGTTGCTGGCATATTTAACCAACACAACTACGTGTTCCAGGTTGGTCAGACAAAACTGTAAAATTTTGGGATTTGGAAACCTTTGAATTGATTGGATCAACTCTACTAGAGGTACCAGTTGTTGCATGATCCCCTCCCTTATATGCATTCATTGGAAACATTGATGACACATTGATTTTCCATCTTTTTTAACTTTATTCTAGATATCTGTTTCATTCAATCATTAACTATTCTGATTGTCCATGCTTTAGGCGTACGGTCAATTACATTTCAAGGCACCACCAGGTGATGGCATGAATCGACCACAAGGAGTGACTGATGCAGCAGGAAGTGAGTCTGTTACGAGCTTTACAGTTGGACCACCCGATGTCTGTGGCCACGCCGACTGCTAGAAAGGAAACATGAGTATTATCAGCATGTGAAAAAGACCTAAAAAAGTCAACACGGTTTTTGCCAAAACATCACATGAACCAGACCTAATGGTATTAGGTCAAAAATAACATGAATCCTAAATATGTTCATACCTGATATGTTGAAGTAGATGGAACACCAGGCCCAGGATAGAGATCGGAGGGGGCACCTTGGCCAACATGTGAACCACCCTTAATTATTATCAAGGATAAGCAAATTAGTTTATCCTTCAAGGTACAGTGATCGTAAAAACTATTTTAATAACATTAAAAGATGACTAATATATCTAAGTTTGTTATAGTGTCTTATATGAATAGCATGTCATATTATCAGAGCTGAAGAAAATTTCCCATGACTAGGTCTATTACAGCGTATTAAAGGATGACAAATAACATGCTTCTAAGTTTATTACCAGAGCTGAATAGCATATCCTATAGTAGCAGAGGATGACTAAATAAGAAACTAAATAAGATTTGTATTGACAACATTGAATTAATGCGTCATTTTCCAAGTTAAGCCCATAGCTATGTTTGTTAGTGTAACACCCCCAAATCTGGTATAGCGGAAGCATTCGGGTCATGGGGTGCTACTAAATTGAGTATCACAACACAAGGATATAAAGAACGGAAAACATCTTCCGTTTAATACATTCATTCAAATTTAAATAAGTTTACAACAAGTTTTGATTTAAGAAATAAGCCCATAATAAAGTGGTTCCCATAAAACAAGTCTTAATAAAAGCCACAACAAATTTGGTCTGAAGCTATGACCCTTGCCTTGCCTTTTTGGTTTGCCTTAAAGTTCCATCTCAAATACCTGAGAAAAACATGCTAAAAGTCAGCGTTATGCTGGTGAGTTCATAGGTTTAATAGTAAGCAGTAAAATCAATAGTTGGACCATGAGTTTGGTATATGAACAAAGCAACCCATGCAATGTCATACAAAAATAGTGTCTATTACGTTAGCACTAAGTTCATGCAACCGAAGCTATAACAGTGTGCATGCTCTAGAAGCATGTTTAAATATCGGGGCCCGGCAAGTGTTTATCCCAGACACTTGTAGTTTCGACATGGTATATGTTCGTTTGCCTATCCGGTCAATCTGAACGGGGACGTTACTCCCAATAGATCTATTTATAACATTCGCGCTTCCTAGCAGGAATTGACGGTTCATGAGTTGGGCATAAAGGGACATAACAGGGCTTAGGCTAATTCACGTAATAGCATAACAATAGTTTGGTCCATAAAAAGTTTTGCATGTTTCTCACCCCAATTGTAAAACAGTTTAAATAGAGTGGGGCTATAAACTCACCTTAGTAAATAGCAGTCTGATAGTGAAATTCAAGTAGTGGTAGTGAGTGGCACCGACACGCGACCTCGATTAGTAAAGTATAATTAGCTCATAGTTTAACTTTAAGTTTAAGACGCAACGAGATTTAATTAAACTCAAAAGTTTTAAGGTGTTATGTTATTGTTGCTTGTGTGGCAGCATTTAAGTTTGAAAACAGTTTTCTAAATGTTTGTAAGTATTGGCTCAGGGAAGTGTATGAGTATAAAATGTCAACGACGAACAAACCTTGGGTTCGAAAATAACCGAAAGACGGAGTACGGAAGATAAACATTAGGCGTTGACGGATTGTGAAATAAACATTTTCGTTAATATATATTTCTAAGTGTGTATATATATATTTTGACGAAAGACGGGCATGACCCGTGTATATGTTTTAGTTGGCCGCGGTGGCTAAGAAGCCAAATTGTTTATATTGTAAAAATTAAATTGTTAAATTTTATAATGTTTGTATAAGTGTTTTAAATCAATAGTTACAACTTGATATATGTTTATAAAAGGGGTTTTTGTATGACGAATTTATATGTCGTGACAAGATAAAATTTTATAACATAATTATCAATTATATTGCGAGATTTGTGATTGTGTGGAGTGAGATGAGTCGGGATAATGTCGGACCTCGACCCAGTGGACAAAAGATATCTGATAAAAGTTTGGGCTGTTGGGCCCAAGGATTTCTCATGATAAAACCGGTGTGGGCTGTGGCCCAGTGTGAAACAAGCAAGCATACTCTTAATTCAATGGGCTTCGGCCCAGATGTACACAATCACAAAAGCTACTCAAAAGGAGGATACGCAAACACAGACCTGGAGTGGAACAACACAACCATTTTGACATAAGTTTGTGTTTTAGTTCGACAATGGCATCACAAATGTAGACTCGTGAGTTTTCGACCTTGATTCGGCACTGCTAAAAATACTTACTAACTCGACATCCATGTTTAGACCAAGTTTTTGTTTTCCGTTTCTCGACTCGACAAGGAACTTGACTCAATGCTTTTAACGTAGGTTTCTGAGGTGTAAAAAGACTCGCGAGTTAGGTAAGACCCTCCACTCGACTCGTTCTATTTCGGCTTACACAAAACGACTCGAGTACAACAAGGCTACGACATCAAGAAAAGAACTTGCTACGCATAGTCTAAAAATCAAAACATGAGACAACCAAAATGTGAGCCGAGACCATTTAAGTTTTTTCCTTATATCGACTTGTGCTAAAGTTTTGCTACCACACCAAGTTTTTAACGCAACTACCATATCAACAATACGTTTTGACATAAACTAAAAATCAAGGACTTAGGCTATTTCGAACACGCAATGCCACAAGACCAAGACGAGTACCCGAAACGACATAGATTTATGTACGAACACAAAATCAAAAGGCTAAAACAACAATCGACACTTCCAATCCGAGCCAAATTAAATCTGTTTTCGACTTGATTCAAAATCTTGCCACACAACAATTTAACACCACGTTTTATCATCAAAGCTACATAACGATTATCAAGAACAAGATTTAACTGAATTCACCGCAAAGGATTCTAACAAGTTTCGATTCATAACAAAGAAGAACATGACTATCGAGGTTGTCACTAACTCAATAACAACAACTCAGTAACATCAACAAGGAGAAAAACTTAAACCGCATACAAATTTAATTGTTCAACACTCGATTTTTAACAACAAAACTAAATAACATATCGGTAAAATCATAGATTCGAAGGAAACAAAACAAGAAAGATTAGTATCCTTACAACAGGTGGATCGATTACAAGAAGCCGAATGATAGGTAACCCAAGTGAGACCAAAAGAACCCGATTCCAAATAAGTAATTCCACACACCCCTTTGCTCTTGAACACGCTCTTCTCCTAAAACCGATTATAACCTTACTGTTTTTATTTGGTAGTTAGCTTTGAGTGTGTGTGGACTTGTGGTGGATCGGCTGAGTTATAAAAGATAACCAAGGAAGGTTTGATTCCTTCTCTCTTCACCTACAGACGCTCCATGGCCAAGAAGGGAAACCCTAGTCCTTGCCTTGTACGTTCTTGGCTCCAAGTGTGGACTCTTGGTCTCAAAAATCGGTGTGGTAGTTGTTCTTCTTTTGGACTCAAGGAAAAGAGATAAAAGGAGTTTGGCCACATCCTCTTGTCGTCTTCGATCTGGGAAAAAGGAGACAAAGAAGTAGCGATCTCCATGGGAGCAGTGTTTTCAGAAATGCAGGAAGAGAGAGAGGCGTGGGTTTGATGGTGGGGATAAGAATGAATCTTATCTCTTTTTTTTTTGTATTATAATTTAATGTAAGAGTAAGTGTAAAAGAAAAGAAAATGTGAGTGTTAGTAATATAAGGAAAAGTGGGTGTTGTATATTTAAATAAAATGTGAGTGGTTGAATATTGTATAGATGGTAAGGTTTATTTTGAGGGGTGTATTAAATGTTTCTCGTGTCCTGTTGAATCCCGGCGTGATTTGAGATTTTCGAGTCGTTGCGAATAATAAAAGAAATTCAAATACAAATCAGGAGTCGTTTTATCGGACTGACGTAGAATAGACTTTATTGACTCTGAGATGAATTTATAAAGGTGAACCTTTACTAATGTGGTGTCGGTACGCGTGTGGTGTCATTTTTCAAGAAAACGAGATACCCTCTCGTTTTGTTACGTTGTTGATTGAAAATGTCAGAAAGTGAGAATTTCACCTTTTCTGCTAAAATTAAATTGTTTTGGTGAGTTACTGTACGCTACAGTGTGCAGGTTTGTTTCCCATAATCGTTATGTAAACACATACATGTTTAATCTAACAGTTAAGTAATAATAAATATACATTTATTATTAAAATATAGGTGGAAATTTACCGTTTGTCACATCCTCCCCGCCTTAGAACGAAAACCGTCCTCGGTTTTCACTTAGAATTGTTTGATGAATTTGTGAAGAGGTGTGGGTATTTGCGCTTGATTTCGTCCTCGCGCTCCCACGTGTATTCGGGTCCTCTTCGGGAGTTCCAGCGAACTTTTACAATAGGGATGCGGCTTTGCTTGAGCCGTTTGACTTCTCGATCCATTATTTCAGCTGGTTCTTCAATGAAATTCAGTCTCTCGTCGACCTGAATTTCTTCCAAAGGAATGGCAAGAGTTTCGTCCGAAAGACATTTCTTTAGATTGCTCACGTGAAACACATTATGTACGGAGCTGAGTTCTGACGGTAGCTCAAGTCGGTAAGCTACCGGTTCGATTTTGGCGATGATTTTGAAAGGTCCTATGTAGCGGGGGTTTAGTTTCCCACGTTTCCCGAAATGAATTACGCCTTTCCATGGCGAGACCTTTAACATGACGTGGTCACCAACTTGGAACTCAAGTGGTCTTCGTCTTTTGTCAGCATAGCTTTTCTGTCGATCTCGAGCCGCTTGTAATCGACTCTTGATTTGTACAATCTTTTCGGTGGTTTCTCGCACTAGTTCAGGACCAGTGATTTGGCTTTCTCCAACTTCAGCCCAACATATAGGGGATCTGCACTTTCGACCATAAAGTGCTTCGTAGGGTGCAGCTTTGATGCTTGTGTGATAGCTGTTATTGTAAGAGAATTCGGCTAGAGGTAGGTGTCGATCCCAACTATTTCCAAAGTCTATCACACACGCTCTTAGCATATCTTCTAGTGTTTGGATGGTTCTTTCACTTTGACCATCGGTTTGCGGATGATATGCAGTACTCATATGAAGGTCGGAACCCAAAGCATTTTGCAATGATCTCCAGAAATTTGACGTGAATCGACTGTCTCGGTCGGAGATGATAGAAATTGGGACTCCATGACGTGCTACTATTTCTTTCACGTACAATCGTGCTAGCTTATCCATGCTTTCCTTTTCCCTGGTCGGTAGGAAGTGAGCGGATTTGGTGAGGCGGTCCACAATTACCCAAATTGTGTCGTAACCGCTAGGTGTTCTTGGTAGTTTTGTGATGAAATCCATGGTTATTCGTTCCCATTTCCATTCGGGGATCTCGGGTTGGGTCAGTAAGCCTGATGGTCGCTGATGCTCAGCTTTGACCTTGGAGCATGTTAAGCATTGACTGACATATGTTGCGATGTCAGCTTTCATGTTAGGCCACCAGTAGAGCTTCTTCAGATCAAGGTACATTTTGTCTGCTCCGGGGTGGATGGAATATTTGGATTTATGTGACTCATGCATTATGAGGTCACGTATCCCTCCACATATTGGGATCCAGCTCCTGTTCTTGAAACACAACGTTCCATCAGCTCTTCTTGTGAATCCGTTTTCACTTTCGGGCATCCCTTTTACTATCTCATTACGTATGTTTTCTTCCTTGAGTGCCTCGGCCTGAGCTTCAAGAATTTTTGCTGGAAGTGGTGAGGTTATCGTCATGCCCAATGATCGTACTCTCAGAGGTTTAGGTCGTTCTTTTCGACTAAGGGCATCGGCTACTACGTTTGCCTTGCCCGGGTGGTATCGAATTTCGCAATCGTAATCGCTGAGCAATTCTAACCAACGGCGTTGTCTCATATTGAGTTCTTTCTGGTCAAGGATATGCTGCAAACTTTTGTGGTCGGTGTAGACTACACACTTAGTTCCATAGAGGTAATGTCTCCAGATTCGGAGTGCAAACACTACTGAGCCTAATTCCAAGTCGTGTGTAGTGTAGTTCTTTTCGTGGGTTTTTAATTGTCGAGAGGCGTATGCTATCACCTTCTCTCTTTGCATTAAAACAGCTCCTAACCCTTTGTGTGAAGCATCGCAATAGACCACAAAATCTTCACTGCCTTCTGGTAGTGCCAAGATAGGTGCGCTACACAGTTTAGTCTTAAGAAGTTGGAAGGCTTCTTCCGCTTTATCTCCCCATTCAAATTTGATATTCTTTTGAGTCAACTTGGTTAACGGCTTGGCTATCTTTGAGAACCCTTCGATGAACCTCCTGTAGTACCCCGCAAGTCCTAAGAATTGGCGTATTTCGGTGGGTGTTGAGGGTGTCGCCCAATCCTTTATCGACTCGATCTTCGCGGGATCTACATGAATACCTTGTCTATCGATCACATGTCCTAGAAATTGTACAGTCGGTATCCAAAATTCGCACTTGGAAAACTTAGCATACAGTTCTTCCTTCTTCAATAGTTCTAGGATTAGCTTGAGATGTTCTTCGTGCTCCTTCTCGCTTTTGGAGTATATCAAGATGTCGTCAATAAAGACGATTACGAATTTATCCAGGTACGGTTTGCACACTCGATTCATAAGATCCATGAATACAGCTGGTGCATTAGTTAAGCCAAATGACATAACTTGGAACTCGTAGTGACCGTAACGAGTTCTGAATGCCGTTTTCGGGATATCCTCTTCCCGAACCCTAAGCTGGTGATATCCGGATCTCAAATCGATTTTGGAGTAAACACTTGAACCTTGGAGTTGGTCAAATAGATCATCGATTCGCGGGAGTGGGTAACGGTTTTTGATTGTTAGTTTGTTTAACTCTCTGTAGTCGATGCACATCCTGAAAGATCCATCTTTCTTTTTGACGAATAGGACTGGGGCTCCCCAGGGTGAAGAACTTGGTCTGATGAATCCTTTCTCCGAGAGTTCCGACAATTGATTTGACAGTTCTTGTAGTTCTGTCGGAGCTAACCGGTAAGGTGCGCGTGCTACGGGTGCAGCTCCGGGTATTAAGTCGATTCGAAACTCGACTTGTCGGGTTGGCGGAAGTCCAGGCAAGTCTTCAGGGAAGACTTCCGGAAAGTCTCTCACGATTGGTACATCTTCCAACCGTTTATCCTCTGGCTGTTTCTCCTCCTTTTCAGAGACTTTTGCCAGGAAAAGAAGGCACCCTTTCTCGAGGTACTTCTGAGCTTTCGTGCAAGAGATGACGTTCAGTCTTGACGCATTCCTTCTGTCTCTCCTGTCGCCTTCTATGATCAAAACTTCATCTCCATAAGGCACTCGAACGATCTTCTCGTCGCAAATAATGGTGGCTTGATACTTCGACAACCAGTCCATACCGATAATGATGTCGAAACTACCCAATTCTACTGGCAAGAGGTCGATGTTGAATGGGTGGTTTAACAGATTCAAGGTACAACCCCTTATGATCGTGTCTACTCTTTCTACGTTCCCATTAGCTAATTCCACATTGAATACGTTGTCTAGGGTGGTCGGGGCAATATCAATTAAGGAACTAAATGTAGTTGACACAAAACTCCTATCTGCCCCCGTATCAAATAATATGGATGCGTAACGGTTATTTAAAAGGAACGTACCCGTCACGACGTTTGGGTCCTCTTCGGCTTCCACTTTGCCCACTGCATAGACCCTTCCGCGGGCTCCTCCATCATTGCCACGATTACCTTGCTGTCCAACAGCGACTTGATTTCCCCCAGCAGCTTGGTTTCTTGGTTCACGGCACTCGTTTTTGTAGTGCCCTTTCTTTCCGCATCCAAAACATGTCACGTTAGCCTTCGGGTTTTGACCTTGTGCCGTAGCAAGAGTTCCAGATCTGCAGTCTCGGGTCATATGACCAATCTTCTGACAGTTGCGGCACTTCACTGTGCATGGTCCGACGTGATGAAGCTTACATCGATTGCACAGTGGGTGTTTTCCAGCATAACCCTTCTTCTCAGTTGGCCCAGCCGCATGTCCTTTCTTCTCAGTCGACCCTGCAGCGTAGGCTTTTGCTGCTTCTTGTCTCTTGTTCGGGTGGTGGTTGTTGTTATTGTTTCGAGAGTGGTCATCCCATTTTCTCTTGTTGGTCACCACCATTTCAGCCAAATCTTCAATCACTTGGTCCATCAGTTTGTTAGCCACCTCCATGGTTTCGTGGAGATCAGCAGCCTTATAAGTGGTAACATTCCCTTTGATGGACGAGGGTAATCCGCCGATGTACCTTTCGAGTAGGCGGGCTTCCGTTTGGACCATATCGGGACAAAGTAAAGCAAGTTCTTGGAAGCGTTGGTTGTATGCAGCTATGTTGGTACCCTGCACTTTCAGATTCCAAAACTCCACCTCCAACTTTTTCACTTCATTGCGAGGACAGTACTTCTTGAGAACCATTTGTTTGAAATTTTCCCACGACATGGCGTACGCAGTGTCGTAACCAGCAGACTTAGAGTAGTTGTTCCACCAGGTTAAGGCGGCATCTTGAAAAGTGAACGATGCGTACTTAACTTTGTCATCTTCTGCACAACCACTGATTCGGAACACTGTTTCCAATTTCTCAATCCAACGAACTAGAACGACTACTCCTTCAGTACCACCAAATCCTCCCGTCATGATCTTCTTGAAATCCTGGTAGGTACAGCCTCGAGCCTGGCTGTTAGTGGGTCTAGAGTTCCCACCGTCAGTTGTGGAGTGGTTAACTGCAGCCAGTGCTGCAGCCACTCTTCGTTCCACTAATTGGTCGAGCATGGCTTGACTAACAGGTGGAATAGCCGTAGTAGCCTCAGCTGGGCTTGGATTAGCACGGGTAGCTCTTTTTGGTGGCATTTCGCTGCATTAGAGAAATAATAAGAAAGTTGAGATTTTTGAGAGATTTGTCATCGTACAAGGGTATAACAACACAACGAAATATACGAGTAAGATAAATCACGAAAAGAAACTGGCATAATGAAGTAATAAGTCAAACTTGTCATAGATTTCATTAAGTTCACAAAATTACAAGTTTGGATACATGGAGGATAACATAGTTTTCGAATACATTAGAAAAAGACTACGAATACTACTAACTGTTAACTACACAGTTTAGTAGGCTACATTCCGACTACTACAAGAAAAACTAAGGCTGCTCGCGCCCCATGCGTAGCTGTGCTAGCTCTCGCGACATCCGATCTATAACAGCCTCCAATCTTTCCACCCTGTCCACCAGCTGGACCTCACGTCTCCTCAAGAATAACACCTCCCTGCGGTCCTCCTGCTCCGCTCTCGACACCCTGGCCATAACTGCCTCTAACTCATGAATACGATGCCAGTGTGCCCACTCAGCATCCCAAGCCCTAGCCTGATCACCCCTGATGTCTCCTAGCCTGCGTCGAACCTCGGCAAGCTCTCTACCAACCTGGTCATCTCGGCGTCCGAGTCTCTCTAGCTGATCGGAGTGAACATTCAGTAAGCTCTCATGTGTCTCAATCTGTAATAGGATCCTAGTGGCATCATCCACGTCCTCCTCCTCCGCCACAGGTGAAATAGCATGTGGAGGGGAGTCCTGCATCAATGGAGATGGTGGCACGAACGATGGTGAAGAAGGCTCATAGGTGGGACTATCAATCTGAGGCGGAATACACTCAATGTCTGTCCATACTATCCCATCAATCTCATGAGTATCCGGGGCTTCATCCCTAGCCCTCAATCCAGCGGCTCTCAACCCTAGTCCGAGAGGCACATCCCTGTCCTCTCCCATAATCTGAGCTTGTCTAGAGCTCTGTCCAATCTCATAAGTGCCCATAACCTCCTCCATAACCGCCTTTCCCTGTCGCGGCTCTGGGGGTACAGTCTGCTCAGGTGTGGAATCCGGTAATGGCTCCTCCTCTGGATCCTCCTCGGGATCCTCTTCTGACTCTTCCTCTTCTTCTTCATCTGAGTATGAATCACTGGCTCTCCTGAGCCTCTGATGTGGTGGAGAGGTACTCCTGGAACCATCTCGAGCTCTCCTCAGTGGTAAAGATAGTGACTCTGAGTGCTGACTCCCTAGGACTCTCATGCGAGGAGTACGTCGGATAGGATGAGTGGTGGTGTCAGCAGTAGCAGTGATGGGCTGAGTAAGAGTATGGCCTGAAGTGGGTAAAAGTGATGAAGGTGTAGGTGCAGGCTCAGCTAGGTCGGGATCTGGTGCGTTGAAGGCATGAAGCACCTGCATATACGGGTCATCTGAGCCTGGTAAAGTCGGAGAGGCGTTCTGGGAAGACATGGTCTGTGACAAAATGGTATAAGTGTGTGAGTGTTTCGAAATTTAGCGTACGTTTAAAAATATATAAGTATATACATAAGTAGTCGATCGCAATCAACGAATCATATAGTTAAAGCAAGTAATCAGAAATTAAATAACAAGTAAGGCAGGCAGGCAAGTGGCGGTCATAGGGACTTGTTTTTATCAAAAGTGGTTATAGTTTAGGATTTATATGTACCTAGTTCTCTATAACCTAGGCTCTGATACCAATTTGTAACACCCCCAAATCTGGTATAGCGGAAGCATTCGGGTCATGGGGTGCTACTAAATTGAGTATCACAACACAAGGATATAAAGAACGGAAAACATCTTCCGTTTAATACATTCATTCAAATTTAAATAAGTTTACAACAAGTTTTGATTTAAGAAATAAGCCCATAATAAAGTGGTTCCCATAAAACAAGTCTTAATAAAAGCCACAACAAATTTGGTCTGAAGCTATGACCCTTGCCTTGCCTTTTTGGTTTGCCTTAAAGATCCATCTCAAATACCTGAGAAAAACATGCTAAAAGTCAGCGTTATGCTGGTGAGTTCATAGGTTTAATAGTAAGCAGTAAAATCAATAGTTGGACCATGAGTTTGGTATATGAACAAAGCAACCCATGCAATGTCATACAAAAATAGTGTCTATTACGTTAGCACTGAGTTCATGCAACCGAAGCTATAACAGTGTGCATGCTCTAGAAGCATGTATAAATATCGGGGCCCGGCAAGTGTTTATCCCAGACACTTGTAGTTTCGACATGGTATACGTTCGTTTGCCTATCCGGTCAATCCGAACGGGGACGTTACTCCCAATAGATCTATTTATAACATTCGCGCTTCCCAGCAGGAATTGACGGTTCATGAGTTGGGCATAAAGGGACATAACAGGGCTTAGGCTAATTCACATAATAGCATAACAATAGTTTGGTCCATAAAAAGTTTTGCATGTTTCTCACCCCAATTGTAAAACAGTTTAAATAGAGTGGGGCTATAAACTCACCTTAGTAAATAGCAGTCTGATAGTGAAATTCAAGTAGTGGTAGTGAGTGGCACCGACACGCGACCTAGATTAGTAAAGTATAATTAGCTCATAGTTTAACTTTAAGTTTAAGACGCAACGAGATTTAATTAAACTCAAAAGTTTTAAGGTGTTATGTTATTGTTGCTTGTGTGGCAGCATTTAAGTTTGAAAACAGTTTTCTAAATGTTTGTAAGTATTGGCTCAGGGAAGTGTATGAGTATAAAATGTCAACGACGAACAAACCTTGGGTTCGACAATAACCGAAAGACGGAGTACGGAAGATAAACATTAGGCGTTGACGGATTGTGAAATAAACATTTTCGTTAATATATATTTCTAAGTGTGTATATATATATTTTGACGAAAGACGGGCATGACCCGTGTATATGTTTTAGTTGGCCGCGGTGGCTAAGAAGCCGAAATGTTTATATTGTAAAAATTAAATTGTTAAATTTTATAATGTTTGTATAAGTGTTTTAAATCAATAGTTACAACTTGATATATGTTTATAAAAGGGGTTTTTGTATGACGAATTTATATGTCGTGACAAGATAAAATTTTATAACATAATTATCAATTATATTGCGAGATTTGTGATTGAGTGGAGTGAGACGAGTCGGGATAATGTCGGACCTCGACCTAGTGGACAAAAGATATCTGATAAAAGTTTGGGCTGTTGGGCCCAAGGATTTCTCATGATAAAACCGGTGTGGGCTGTGGCCCAGTGTGAAACAAGCAAGCATACTCTTAATTCAATGGGCTTCGGCCCAGATGTACACAATCACAAAAGCTACTCAAAAGGAGGATACGCAAACACAGACCTGGAGTGGAACAACACAACCATTTTGACATAAGTTTGTGTTTTAGTTCGACAATGGCATCACAAATGTAGACTCGTGAGTTTTCGACCTTGATTCGGCACTGCTAAAAATACTTACTAACTCGACATCCATGTTTAGACCAAGTTTTTGTTTTCCGTTTCTCGACTCGACAAGGAACTTGACTCAATGCTTTTAACGTAGGTTTCTGAGGTGTAAAAAGACTCGCGAGTTAGGTAAGACCCTCCACTCGACTCGTTCTATTTCGGCTTACACAAAACGACTCGAGTACAACAAGGCTACGACATCAAGAAAAGAACTTGCTACGCATAGTCTAAAAATCAAAACATGAGACAACCAAAATGTGAGCCGAGACCATTTAAGTTTTTTCCTTATATCGACTTGTGCTAAAGTTTTGCTACCACACCAAGTTTTTAACGCAACTACCATATCAACAATACGTTTTGACATAAACTAAAAATCAAGGACTTAGGCTATTTCGAACACGCAACGCCACAAGACCAAGACGAGCACCCGAAACGACATAGATTTATGTACGAACACAAAATCAAAAGGCTAAAACAACAATCGACACTTCCAATCCGAGCCAAATTAAATCTGTTTTCGACTTGATTCAAAATCTTGCCACACAACAATTTAACACCACGTTTTATCATCAAAGCTACATAACGATTATCAAGAACAAGATTTAACTGAATTCACCGCAAAGGATTCTAACAAGTTTCGATTCATAACAAAGAAGAACATGACTATCGAGGTTGTCACTAACTCAATAACAACAACTCAGTAACATCAACAAGGAGAAAAACTTAAACCGCATACAAATTTAATTGTTCAACACTCGATTTTTAACAACAAAACTAAATAACATATCGGTAAAATCATAGATTCGAAGGAAACAAAACAAGAAAGATTAGTATCCTTACAACAGGTGGATCGATTACAAGAAGCCGAACGATAGGTAACCCAAGTGAGACCAAAAGAACCCGATTCCAAATAAGTAATTCCACACACCCCTTTGCTCTTGAACACGCTCTTCTCCTAGAACCGATTATAACCTTACTGTTTTTATTTGGTAGTTAGCTTTGAGTGTGTGTGGACTTGTGGTGGATCGGCTGAGTTATAAAAGATAACCAAGGAAGGTTTGATTCCTTCTCTCTTCACCTACAGACGCTCCATGGCCAAGAAGGGAAACCCTAGTCCTTGCCTTGTACGTTCTTGGCTCCAAGTGTGGACTCTTGGTCTCAAAAATCGTGTGGTAGTTGTTCTTCTTTTGGACTCAAGGAAAAGAGATAAAAGGAGTTTGGCCACATCCTCTTGTCGTCTTCGATCTGGGAAAAAGGAGACAAAGAAGTAGCGATCTCCATGGGAGCAGTGTTTTCAGAAATGCAGGAAGAGAGAGAGGCGTGGGTTTGATGGTGGGGATAAGAATGAATCTTATCTCTCTTTTTTTTTTGTATTATAATTTAATGTAAGAGTAAGTGTAAAAGAAAAGAAAATGTGAGTGTTAGTAATATTAGGAAAAGTGGGTGTTGTATATTTAAATAAAATGTGAGTGGTTGAATATTGTATAGATGGTAAGGTTTATTTTGAGGGGTGTATTAAATGTTTCTCGTGTCCTGTTGAATCCCGGCGTGATTTGAGATTTTCGAGTCGTTGCGAATAATAAAAGAAATTCAAATACAAATCAGGAGTCGTTTTATCGGACTGACGTAGAATAGACTTTAGTGACTCTGAGATGAATTTATAAAGGTGAACCTTTACTAATGTGGTGTCGGTACGCGTGTGGTGTCATTTTTCAAGAAAACGAGATACCCTCTCGTTTTGTTACGTTGTTGATTGAAAATGTCAGAAAGTGAGAATTTCACCTTTTCTGCTAAAATTAAATTGTTTTGGTGAGTTACTGTACGCTACAGTGTGCGAGTTTGTTTCCCATAATCGTTATGTAAACACATACATGTTTAATCTAACAGTTAAGTAATAATAAATATACATTTATTATTAAAATATAGGTGGAAATTTACCGTTTGTCACAGCTATGTTTGTTAGTAAAACTAAAGAAACTAAACAAGATTTCTATCGTCAACATTGAATTCTTCATTAGGGACTGTTTCTAATAGTCATCGTTATATTCATTTCAGTTGGTTGCAGTTGAGTTTTGAAACAAATGCCGGAGAGCTTGCTGAAAATGTAGTCGTTTAAGAACATGCAAATAAGCAGGTAATAACCTGCAACTTTAAAAATCCTTTTTTCCAATTGATCAGAATTTTTAGTTTTCCCCAACACACTTTTTTTTTTTCAACTAAAGATGAAGAACCTCATGCGAGGAATTACGTAAATATGCAGTCAACAATGTCGGTGAGATAGATAAAGAGCTTGGAAATTGTGGCTTGTGCGAGCCTGGTGATGCACAACATGTTTATACACATATCGTGGTACATCTATCCATGAGTATGAATTATGTGACTTCGGATACCACTTATTCTGTTACTTCATCTAGAAGACGATCTCTATTTATGGAGCAAATGGGAAATAAGGACATTGTCAAACGAGCTTTTAAGACATTTCATAACAGACTTAACCAATTACCATCATCTGATGTAACATCTACTGGACCCAAACAGGTAGTTTTTTGTACAAAATAATGTCTCCTATAATAACGCCACTTGCTATTTCTTTTTCAAGTTACTCATGCACATTCACTTTTAGCAGCTACCAGCAAAGGGAACAGAGCAAAAAACTTCTACTTCCATGGCTTCTCAGAAAGAAAATGAACGGGAATTTACAATTTCATTGTCTTATGACTTACTGTATAAAATTTATCGCTTTATTAAGTTTGTGAGTGAATGAATGTAGAACAAGGAAAGCAGCAGAGAAAATAAAACCTACAAGAGGTCAATTAGGACCAATATGGAAATCTGTATCTTCTATGTGAGCCCCACCTTCGTTTTTAATTCTTTGTGTTTATTATTTTTTCAATATGATTAATTGGTTTTTAATATGATTAATTGGTTTTTAATATGCGTAGCTTAAAAACATATTGTGGGATAGGTCACTTAAAGGAGCTGGAGTGGATGAAAGACGGCTTAAAGGAACACCAACATCAATAGTTTTGGAAAGTAACGAAAGAACTGAAAGACGAAAAGAGGTATATGTTACCATACATGTTATTAAAAATCATTAGCTATGGTCTACAACAACAAACTAAAGAAATATCTTTACGTTGATACAGTTCTTCTAAAATTTGGAAGAAAAGTCAAATGCTAGAGAGGCTGAAAGAACTCAACTTAGTGAAAGATCAAAGGTAGGATTCCAAAATATCATGAAGAAATATTTCTCTCCTAATATTCTACATTAATTATTTGTCTAATCACTGGTCGGTGAACTTAGGAAATAAAAGAAGATGGGATGAAAAAGCTTAGGCAGAACCTAACGTTCAAAGCAAAGCCAATGCCAAGTTTTTATCGGACACAAGGGGCATCCAAAACCACATCAGAAAAGGTAACAAAATTAATCCCTGACATTTGTTTCTTCATTAAGACATGGTTTACGAGCTCAGTCCTTTTGGGCGGCTACCTCAAATGGGTGTTGAAACATGTGCATTTAGATGCTGAAATAGAGCTGCTTTTGGATGCTGAAATGGGACTGAAATGGGTGAGTTTCGAGGCTCACGTTCGGGCTGAAATGGGTGAGTTTGGGTGCTGAAACGTGTGGGTTCAACGAGCGAAATAGGTAGCTTTGAGGGCTCAAATGGGTCACTTTGTGGGTCAAATGGGTGTGTGTTTGGAGGCTAAAATGCGTGGGTTTGGGGGTGGATTTGGATGCTGAAATGGGGGTTGGAATGCATGCATTTGGATGCTGAGATGAGACTGAAATGCTTGCAATTGGATGATGAAATCAGAATAACTCTTCTTTCTTCATTAAAGCACTAGCTCTTTTGTAACGACCATTCTTCTTATCGCACCATTGTTGCTCAATTTACATTATTTCTTTGTCAATAAAGTTAGATGATATAGTTTATTTTCAAGTAAATATTGAGTAAACTACAAAATACATCCCTGTGGTTTGGTCAATTTCACACGATACATCCCTCCCAAAAAAGTTGTGCCATACACATCCCTTCGTTAGTAAAAGTCAAACACAATACATCCCTCCGTTAAAATAAGGACTAACGGCGCAAACCATTTCTCCGTTATCTCCTAACGAGATAGAAAAAGTTTGCACCGTTAGTCCTATAGTTAACTCTATTTACACCGTTAGTCCTTTGTTATGTTTTCATCCGATTTTTTACGTTTTCGTCTGTTTTTTTACGTTTTCGTCTGTTTTTTTACGTTTTCGTCCGATTTTTTTCGTTTTCGTCCATTTTTTTTACGTTTTCATCTGTTTTTTTTACGTTTTCGTCCGATTTTTTACGTTTTCGTATGTTTTTTTACATTTTCATCCGTTTTTTTTACGTTTTCGTCCGCTTTTTTACGTTTTCGTCCGATTTTTTACGTTCTCGTCAGTTTTTTTTACGTTTTTGTCCGATTTTTTACGTTTTCGTCCGTTTTTTTTACGTTTTCGTCCACTTTTTTTCGTTTTTTTTTTTGTTTTCGTCCCTTTTTTTTACGTTTTTGTCTGTTTTTTTAAGTTTTCGTCAGATTTTTTACGTTTTCGTCTGTTTTTTTACATTCTCATCCGTTTTTTTTGCGTTTTCGTCCATTTTTTTTTTATGTTTCTTTACGTTTTCGTCCGATTTTTTATGTTTTCGTCTGTTTTTTTACATTTTCATCCGTTTTTTTACGTTTTCGTCTGTTTTTTTACGTTTTCGTCCGATTTTTTACGATTTCGTTCGTTTTTTTACGTTTTTGTCTGATTTTTTACGTTTTCGTCTGTTTTTTTACGTTTTCGTATGATTTTTTTCGTTTTCGTCCATTTTTTTACGTTTTCGTCTATTTTTTTATGTTTTTGTCTATTTTTTACTTTTTCGTCAGATTTTTTATGTTTTCATCCATTTTTTTTGCGTTTTCGTCCATATTTTACGTTTTTTTACGTTTTCTTCCATTTTTTTCCTTTTTGTCACTTTTTTTACGTTTTTGTCTATAAAAAAACAGACGAAAACGTAAAAAATCGGACGAAAACTTAAAAAAACAGACAAAAACGTAAAAAATCGGACGAAATCGTAAAAAATCAGACGAAAACGTAAAAAAGCGGACGAAAACGTAAAAAACCGGATGAAAATGTAAAAAAACAGACGAAAACGTAAAAAATCGGACGAAAACGTAAAGAAACATAAAAAATGGACAAAAACGCAAAAAAACAGATGAGAATGTAAAAAAACAGACGAAAACGTAAAAAATCTGACGAAAACGTAAAAAACAGACGAGAACGTAAAAAATTGGACGAAAACGTAAAAAAGCGGACGAAAACGAAAAAAACGGATAAAATTGTAAAAAACAGACGAAAACGTAAAAAAACAGACTAAAACGTTAAAAAATTGACGAAAACGAAAAAAATCGGACGAAAACGTATAAAAACGTAAAAAATCGGACGAAAAGTAAAAAAACAGACGAAAACGTAAAAAACTGACGAGAACGTAAAAATCGAACGAAAACGTAAAAAAGCGGACGAAAACGTAAAAAAAGGGATGAAAATGTAAAAAATGGACGAAAACGTAAAAAAACACCGAAAACGTAAAAAAATTGACGAAAACGAAAAAAATTCGGACGAAAACGTAAAAAAAACAGACGAAAACGTAAAAAATCGGACGAAAACGTAAAAAAACAGACGAAAACGTAAAAAATCGGACGAAAACGTAAAAAATCTGACGAAAACATAACAAAGGACTAACGGTGCAAATAGAGTTAACTATAGGACTAACGGTGCAAACTTTTTCTATCTCGTTAGGAGATAACGGAGAAATGGTTTGCGCCGTTAGTCCTTATTTTAACGGAGGGATGTATTGTGTTTGACTTTTACTAACGGAGGGATGTGTATGGCGCAACTTTTTTGGGAGGGATGTATCGTGTGAAATTGACCAAACCACAGAGATGTATTTTGTAGTTTATTTTCAAGTAAATATTCAATAATCAACCATGTATTAGATGCAATTAGTTTTGTCATATGAATTACTTGCACTTGCTTAGAGTTGTGACTCTCAAACTTTTATTTGTATAAATTTGTTTTGTAAATATCATCTTTCTTCCCCTTTTTTCTTTTGCTTTGGAAGACGGGCACCACATACGTACGCGTCACTTTCAGTTGCTACATAGCTAATTGTCATACTCATATGTGTTATTTTGGCATGCATATATACCAAGAATTTAAGTTGTAGGTTGCCTAAATGTTTTAACATAAACATGTCCGTCCCGCAGCAACGCGCGGGCAATCCCGCTTGTTATATCTAATGTATCTCTCATAAGTTACATATTGTTCAATCTAATCTTGAAAAGTGTGAACTACCTGAATTGCCTTAACGAAATCTTACACTATCTTTTATATAAGTTACACCAGTGTTGTCTTTTGGTCTTATATATATTTAAAATGATAAAGTTTTTAAACAAATTATATTAATAAACGTATTTTATGTTGTTTTTTAATTTGATATATATTTTGCTATGTTTTTTTTATTAGATTTTATTTAATAATTTATCAAAAAAGAAGATTAAGATGAGTCTAGTGTTACTTTTTCAAGTAAATGAATCTCCTTATTCCTATTATGAACCATCTTCTTCCTCCACAAACACCTTCTTTTCTTCTTCTCAGGTGGTAATGTTGCAAACACACATACTTCTTTTATCTATGAACAAAGTTATCTATTTGTAATTCAACAATTTACGATCTTGTGAAACAAGTTAACTGCTTATTGTGCTTTTAGTTGAAAATAGATATTTATACGCCATGCTTAGTAAATAGATAAAAGTGATGTCTCTAGCTTATAAGTGAAATCGGTGAGTTTTTATTTATTTGTAATTTGCGATTTTTCATGAATTTATGTCTGATAGTGGTAATAGACATATTCCAAATCGTCAGAAATAACTACGTTATATCAAAGTGAAAAATGTAGCTTTCCATGATAATTTCATTGTAACTTCATAAAATGACCTCATGGATACATGATTTGAATTATATGTTAGTGTAAAGTTTAAGGCCCTTGAAAATAACTTATCGAATCTTATCCACTTGTCGAATATAAAATATCTCAATAGCGCTCTATATACGGCATGTTTACACCACACGCCACACAATACACGACTTTAATTTTTATGACATAGAAAAAGAAATACGTATTGACTCCATGAAACATAAAAGTCTATGAACTTTATCGATTATTTTCAACAAGACCATGTACTCTAGTTTTTACCAAATCAGACCCAAAAACTGTACACTTTTTTAAGAGGGAAGTAAAGTAAAGTAATGCAATGTAAAGAAATAGGGAAGAGTGGAATTAAAGTTTATAGATTTTCATGTTCTTGAGTTTATAGTAAAGTAAAGTAAATGAAAGTAGGTGGTCCCATTTTATACTTTTTATATTTGTGGAATTACTATTATAACCTTGCTCTATAATAAATACACATTAAAGACAAAGGGTATTTTTAACATTAAAGTCTTTTCATTTTTGTCTTATTCACTTTACTTCCTTTCCGTGTGGAGTGAAAAAAACAAAGAGACAAATGTCATTTTCATGTGTTTTACTTCCATTTACTTACTTCCAAAAACTTGAGAACATGATTTTTTTTTTGTGATCCTTCATTTACTTCCATTTACAAACTTGAGAACAGAGTGGTAATTTGTGAACTTTTGGATCCTACAAGTTGCATACTTGCATACGTGCATGCGACATGCTCTTTTCATTTCTAACCGATTGAAATATATGATGCAGTAGGCGAAGTACATGCAACATGGATTTGGGATTCTTGAACCGTTCAAACTTCAGATGCATTAGTTCTAGAATCTATAATAGACGTACATGTAAAAGAAAAATAAGGGTAAAGTTTAGACCAAGTGCAATGGTGACCACACACGACCGCTGTCATTATTGTCACATTAGCGTTAACTCAGTTTAGACCAAGTGCAATGGTACCACACAAATATACCTCACAAAAATTATTTAATAAAAACTCCCACACACACGACATACTCACACAACTCGGTCGAATATACGACTGAGTCCTTGCAAAAAAAACCATGGTTGAACGCGTCTTGTGTTGGAGGTGAAATGAGGGTGACGCGACTCTTTTGAGGGTGACCGAGTAGATGACCATCCATTACCGATGGCCTTATGGAGGTGCATAGACACTCTACTAAACATAACGCCGAGTCATCTCAAACATTAGCCGGCCTTAACACATCTCTTTTGTGTGAGCCGGTTAACATTATCGGTTCTCAACATCTTACTATTTGTCACAGTAGCGTCAAAACTATTATAATTTTGGGAAGAAAATAATACAAGTTTTTTGTTGAATATATAACCAAAATTTAGTTTTACGAAACTTTTGGACTCCTCGTATAAGTTGTGACTTGTGATTTGTGAATGTGCATGCCACACGCTCTTTACCTTTCGTGTACATCATCCATAAAAAACTAGTTGCGAATTTTGAAATGGTACCAAGTGAAAATAACAAAATATGGAATGATAGTTTAATTAACTATGCTTACAAGATTCCCGTGGTAGTTTAGCACGTAAGTATCTAATGGTCCTATTCTATTGAAACACGTTATTTGACATAATAGTTATAACTACATATCAAGTTATCAACTAAAGCTACACGTTAAGAATATAGTAACACTAACAAATGACTTACAAATATTGGAACCAAATACTGCTGTTTTTCTATATGTATAAAATTGACGAGTTCGGTTTTATATATAATTCTCACACTAGTACATTCGGGGCTTTCCCGACGACTATTTGAATATCGAGCCGACGTCATGTCGTCGGCCACATCTCGTCCCGACGACATGACGGCGACACCAACTTGTCGACAATGCCCCATCGCTATTCATCGTCCCGACGACCAAACCCGACGACAGCGTGGGACCCACATGTTTTTTCAGTCAAAGATTTTTGTGGTTCGACAATTTGGTCTCGAAGACATGTCGTCGGGACCATATTACTAATTAACGATTAGATTAGTCAAGGCTAATTACGTTTTAAAAACTACCGACGAAATGACGACGGTATGAAATTGTAGCAGTCAACAAAAAAGTCAACGAATGTTTAATCCTACCGACGACATGACGTCGGTACCATCAAAATTCACAAATAAAATTTGTTTTACGGCGCCGACGACATGTCGTCGGTACCGTAGTGTAATGCTGCTACACAACAGGCTGCACAGCTGCAAATTTCCAGATTTTTTCGGGAAAAATTTTACAGAAAAAATCTACCAAAACCTGTAAGCAACCAAAGCCTTTAACCAATAAATACTAACATGTCCTAACACGTACAACTTATAACGGCTTAAACACTTGCAAATAATCGCTAAACACCCTCAAAATACATTAAAACATTATAAAGTCTACAAAACGGGCGTTATAATCTCTAAACCTAACTGCCGTCGACATAAATGTTGCAATATCGCAATGTTCAAGTCACCAAAAGGTTAAACTACACAATACTAAGATATGGATCGCCAAAATATAGTTTCAAAGATAAGTACAACACAAAATAACCCATATATACCTCTACCGCCCCTCGTAATAATCCATATCATCACTACGACCATCTTCATCATCACCACTCTCGCCTCCGCCACTCCCGCTCCCGCCAGCTGCGCCACTGCCTCCCGCGCCACACCCGTTGCCTGAGCCTGGCTCAGTTTGAGAAGGCATCTGACTAATAAACTCGTGCCATTGCTGGTTGCTCCACACAAAACCCATCAAATGAAACAACTCGGCAAGCAAGCGAAACAACTCAAACGAAACAACTCAAACGAAACAACTCGACAAGCAAACGAAACACACGACATAGACCATAACACAAATCGTCGGGAAGACCAAATTTGACTTAAATACCTCCCGAAGACATGTCGTCGGGATCATAACACAAATCATTAAACTAAACACTAATCAAACACTAATTACGTTAATTTTTTAAATTAATACGGTCCCGATGAAACGTCTTCGGTACCATCTTGGCGGGACAAATTCCCGCCCAATTATTCGCAATTATTGAGAGGCCGGGGGGAAGTCAAGTTTGACCAATATGATCCCGACGACATGTCGACGGGATTTTAACAAACAAAAAACTCAACGCACGCTGGTCTCGGTTAAGTGTTTTTTGTCTTTTAGTGATAAATGCCGACGACATCTGTCATCGGGACCATGCTCGTCGCCCGTTCTCCTGATTCTTGTAGTGTTATAACTATCATTTAATATTCTTTTTGTTGAGGAAAATATGATTTATGATTTGTCTTTGCATATTTAATCAGTTTTATATATCAAATACACATGTCTATTACGATGCTTTACATAGGTGTCTTTTGTACTAAATAAATTACAATATCTAATAGCTTGCATGAGAAAAGTTTTTTATAGACCCATTTTCTTTTTAGACCCAGTGAACCAATCACAGCTCTCCGTTCTTTTTATCAAAACAAAAAAAACTCATTTTCATCATTTTTTAAAAATAAATATCTCACAGACCGTTAATCGTTACGGGAAAAGAATCACACCATCACAACAATAATTAAATTATCTTTTTATAGTGGGGCACTTCTATATACTATCGATGAACTTTTTTTTCAATTTTCTTTTATTAGTGTTGAAATTTACGTCTAAAAAAATCATATCTAATCATATGTGATTTATATAATCACACATGATTCCTAAGATACAAGTCACATGTGATTTGTGAAATCACACATGATCCCTAACATACAAATTACATGTGATTTTTCCAGACGCAAATTTTAACATTAAAACAAAACTCAAAAAAATAGTTTGTCGAAAGTATATCGAAATGCCCGTCTATTGAAAGATAAATAATTCACGTCACGATGGTGCATTTTTTGTCACGTAACGATTTACCGTTTGTAAGATATTTTATTTTTATTTTCTAAATGTGAAAAGTAGGCTTTTTTTTTTCTTTTTCTTTTTTTTTTTTTTTTTTTTTATTTCGATGAAAAACTGAATGATCAAAATTGATTCATTGAGTCTCTAGAAAATACTGAGTCTATAATGATCTCAACTCTAAGTTGCATACACAAACCTTTTGTGAACGCCAAAATGTTTCTTTATACGTGCACAAAAAAGCCAAAAAATTAAGTTGCTCGTTCTCAATTAAATTTTTGGATTCAAATTCGAGTTTATATTTAATTTTGAGTTGAATAAATTTTTTTAGTAGGTAAACCAAATACCACCATAATGACTTAAAAAAATTAAATTTTTTAGTAGGTAAACTACGCTATAAAATGATGTCTGATTTAATTCAAGATTTTCCGTCATTAACATTAAAACATCGTGTACTTAAATATTTTGCGCTACACATAATGCATGAGTTTGTAAACTGATTTTCATTCTCACTTCGCCAACCCGAGACCCATACTTGTAAGACCCAAAACGACAATTTGGGTGTTTCCTTTAATTAAAAATATCGACGTCCCTTCTAACTATTTGATACAAAGAGAAATCCATTAATCAAAAAGTTGTGAATTTTAATTTTAAACAGACAAAAGTATAAGACTTTTCGTAATGGTTACCAAGACCACGAGATGTTACTACCGCATCCACCTTAAGTCCACGTGTGGAGGAACCCAAATAGCACCATATGTTGGTGCAAACAGCATGATTAAAAAAAATTGTGCGTGATTTTGTGGTGGTATGTGTTTATGTTTAAGCGGAGCATAAAGGTGGTAAGCATTACGTGAGTAATGTGTTAAGAATAAATTACAGCAATATCAAATAATACAACAGCGTGACTGAGGCATGCGAATGCAGTGACCTTAAACAGAATTTTGCCCTAATTAGTGCGTCTGTTTAGAGGATACAATAATTCAAGTATTAAAATTTGAATCTAATGAATCTGGAATGGTTTCATAATGGAGTTTGATGTGGATTATATTGTTTTTTTTATGCCTTCTTCCATAAACCAAAAGCCATTTATATATTGTACGAAGAGGCTCTTTAAACCATTGCAAGTTTTGCAACTCTTCATGATACAGTTATGTCGTTATAACGGACGTTGCATCTTTTTATTAAACGTCACAATAATGAATTAATAAAAATTAATTCTGGATATCCAATTAGAGCCACAAGACCTATATTTTGACCATTTAATAATCTTTATTATCAAGCCCAATTAAGCCTAAACAAGTCTAAACCAATCATTAAGCCTAATACTATGTACTCCCTCCGTCTCAATTTAATTGTCCATATTTTCTTTTATGGATGTCTCAAATTAATTATCCACTTTCCTTATTTAGTAAATACTAGAGAATCTAGTGAAGGAATATTCTATTTTAGTGGTTCAAAATTAAAGTGGCCCCACTTTTATTAAACTTTGTGTTTTCTCTCTCCTGACAAATAAATTGAGACGGAGAGAGTATTACATCTATTTATTAGTCATGTGTTTAATGGCCTTATGATAATAATTTCATTATGGTAACAATGTGGGGATAGAACTTAGCATGTTCCAACATAAGAATGGTAGGATTGAATATTGATGTGACGCTATCGTGAGAGTTATCAGTACCATGGTTGTCAGGATCCTGATCCTGATCTTAAGATATTACGATTTTACGATACTGCAAAGCAAAAACGATCCGGATCTTACAAAGGATCTTTAAAAGCTTAAGATCTTATAGGATCCCGATCTTTATCATAGGATCTTAAGAGCTAATACGATCCGATCTTACTTTTCTCGAACCACAAACTAAAAAAATATGGAATGTATTTTGTAGAATTAAAAAAAAAAAAAAAAAAAAACAACAACATGTTAATATTCTTAAAAATTTCATAATCATAATTTAAGACAACATTTTTATGAAATATTTACATAATTTGTGTTTATGATATATATTAATTTATAGATTTGTATACTATTACAAAAACTATTAACAAAATGACATTATAGTAGGATCTTAAGATCCTGATCCGAAATTACGATCTCGATCTTGCAAAGACAAAATCGATCCTAAGTAAGATCCCGATTTTGAAAACGTTGATCAGTACACCACTAGATTGGCCTAAACCCACAATTATAAAAGGGACCAATAAACACCCTTCACTAAAGGTTTGCCAAAAAAAAAAGTAATCATTTGCCCAATAATCAAACAGTAAGGTCTAATATGAACAAAAAGAAAAGCCCAACTTTGCCTTTTACGCAAACACAAAAATAGAAAAATATTCCAATTATTAACAACCAAACCCATCACCTTCGCATTATCATAAAGCAAAGTCAATAACATACATTTCAACCATCATCAAAGTCCAATCTATAACTCTAACTTAAATTTTAGTCCAAAAACATTTGTACTTCTAAACAACTAATCACATTTGTACTACACCCTTTTACAAAAAAAAGTACATTCCCTATCTTTTTAAATTCATTCATTCGTTCCCATACCCAAAAAAAAAAAGTACTGTTACATTAAGTGTTTTGATACAAAAACATTTCATTTTTGTATAAGTCATAAATATGGAACATGGGTCTAGAGAGATAGATAATATTAACATGCCGGAGGATCAGTATCATCGTACTGATCCTCCGGCATGCGACACTGGAGACAGTGTTGCTGGTCTCAACAGACAACAACCATGGAGAAAAGATATAACAGTACGAGGAATAGTGGCAAGTTTAATGATAGGAATAATGTATAGTGTGATAGTTATGAAACTGAACTTGACAACTGGTCTTGTTCCTAACCTTAATGTTTCAGCTGCTTTGTTGGCTTTTGTGTTCATAAGAACATGGACTAAGTTGTTACATAAAGCCGGGTTTACTACGACTCCTTTTACTAGACAAGAGAATACTATTATTCAGACATGTGCTGTTGCTTGTTATAGCATTGCTGTTGGAGGTATGTTTTCTTGTGTTTGGTTTTTTAATAATGTCTTTGTTGGTGTTTGGTGTTGTGTTTTGATGTTTTGATCATTTTGTTATTGATTTTGTTCTTGAAATGAAGATGAACAGTTTTTAATGTTTGGGTACAGTTTCTGGGATGCAGGTGTTTTGTAAAAAAGAATTTGAAAGAAAGGTTGTCAGATAATTTAATAGAAGACCAAAAAAAGAAATAAATATGTAAAAGTCAATAGGTTTGTTTTAATGTTTTATGGTCCTTTTTTTTTTTTTTTTTGAAATGTACAAATCATTGTTTTTGATTATTTTTGTAATACTAATCCATTTTGAGTCTATATGTTACTCAATCTTGACTAGTGATTATTTGACTATCATTACTTCGAATAGCAAAAAAAAATGAAGTATTGATTTGATTAAGGATTTGTGTGTAGGTGGATTTGGGTCCTACTTGTTGGGATTAAACAAGAAGACATATGAGCAAGCCGGAGTTGATACAGCAGGGAATTCACCTGGTAGTTATAAAGAACCTGGGATTGGATGGATGACTGGTTTTTTGTTCGTTAGTAGCTTTGTTGGTCTTTTGGCGTTGGTTCCTCTTAGAAAGGTACCTTTTTGGTTTTTTGGGTAGTAACTTTTTTATACAGTTTTTTCTGTATGGATTTTAATATATTGTTCTTTGCAGATTATGATCATAGACTATAAATTAACATACCCGAGTGGAACAGCTACTGCTGTGCTTATCAATGGTTTCCACACTCCAAAAGGAGACAAGATGGCCAGGTATGCAAACATGTCTGCACTTGCGTTTAAGAACTGATTATCTTACATACCAGCCGCAGCATAAGTTTTAAGTGTGTTTGGGATTGCTTATTGTAAAAAGCAGATAAGAAGTTTTGAGTACTTGGATGAAACTGGCTATCTGCTTATTTTACTCTAAAGTAAGCACTAATAAAGAAGCATGTTGGTACATGTGCCTATATTTAAGCAGAATAATTCACTTTATAAGCAATCCCAGACACCCCCTTATTCTCCTATGTAACAAGAGGTATCTCCTTTTACAAGATTGCATTTTTTGGCCGTTTTAATATTTTATGTATTAGGATTTATTAAATAACAAGAATCACAAAACACTCATTTTGTTGCTTATTTCTTTTACAACTTGAAACAGCAAAACAATCCATAACACTACCTCATACAGTTTGTTTTATTTTAGCTGATAATGTGAACCCGAAGATTCAAAATCACATACTAACATTCAAAACGCACATCCAAACACCCCCTTAGAAGAATTAATGTTTTTTCCTATGGTTTAATGCAGGAAGCAAGTATTGGGGTTTGCAAAGTTCTTCACGGGAAGTTTTGCGTGGGCCTTTTTTCAATGGTTCTACTCGGGTTCAGGAACATGCGGATTCACTTACTTCCCGACATTCGGCTTAAAAGCTTATGCAAACTCGTGCGTGTTTTACTTCTATACATTTTGGCTAGTTTAGGAAGTGTCGTAAGAAAACGCTTGTTAAAATGAAAGTTTTGCTTTTGTGCAGGTTTTATTTTGATTTTAGCATGACTTACGTTGGAGCAGGAATGATATGTTCACATCTTGTGAACTTGTCGTTACTTGCAGGAGGTGTTTTATCGTATGGAGTAATGTGGCCACTGATAGGTGACCGCAAAGGAGATTGGTTTCCTTCGAGTTTACCTCAAAGCAGCATGAAGAGTCTAAATGGTTACAAGGTTAGATACTATAGACTCTTAATAAGCAGATAAGCAATCCCAGACACCCCAAAAAGAGGGGGTCTGATGGGTCAAATAGGTTAAAGGTCTGCGAAAATCTATGTTTAATATATACAACTTCCCAAAACGTTTTATTTCAAAGATTTGTTTATTGTTCTAATAATATTGTTTGTATAACCATAATTAACGTATTCATTATTTTTAACATATTCAAAAATGGAAAATAGATGTAGCGAACCAACCCGTCCCACTTTGACCAATACAAAAATTCAACCCGCTTTGACCCGTTACCCAACTTGACAAACGTGCCCATCTTGCCACCTCTAATATCGACTTTTGAGGTCTAAAAGGTTCTTGTAATCGCAGGTTTTCATTTCGATTGCACTTATATTAGGAGATGGTCTTTACAATTTTTTAAAGATTACTTTTTTCACTGCTAGAAACATATATACCACTTCAAGGAAGAACCCCAAAACAAGTAAGTATTTAATAACCAAATAATCATCGTAAACACTTCACTTATTTCAACTTCGATCATGACATTATTTTGTATGTTGCTTCAGACCCAGATGACAGCAATGAACTGCAAGATAACCTCCAAAGAAACGAGGTGTTCTTGAGAGAAAGCATTCCTTTCTGGGTTGCAGCGACCGGTTATGTCATGTTCTCTATTGTCTCCATCATTATCATCCCGATCATGTTTCCAGAGCTGAAATGGTATTTTGTTCTTGTGGCTTATGTCATTGCGCCGTCTTTGGGTTTCTGTAATGCTTATGGTGCTGGTTTGACTGACATGAACATGGCATATAATTATGGAAAGGTTGCTCTTTTTGTGCTAGCTGCAATGACGGGAAATGAAAAAGGTGTTGTTGCAGGTCTAGTTGGTTGCGGTTTGATTAAATCAATCGTTTCAATCTCGTCTGATTTGATGCATGATTTCAAGACGGGTCATTTGACTATGACCTCACCAAGGTCAATGCTGGTTAGCCAGGCTATCGGGACAGCCATCGGGTGTGTGGTGGCCCCACTTACTTTTTTCCTTTTCTATAAAGCCTTTGATATTGGAAATCCAGATGGTGAATATAAAGCTCCTTATGCTCTCATTTACCGAAACATGGCAATTTTAGGCGTGGAAGGATTTTCTGCACTGCCAAATCATTGCTTACAGCTTTGTTACGGGTTTTTTGCCTTTGCGATGCTGGCGAATTTGGTAAGAGACACGTCTACTTCAAAAATAGGAAAATGGGTCCCTTTACCAATGGCCATGGCGGTACCTTTCCTTGTTGGAGCTTATTTTGCTATTGACATGTGTATGGGAAGTTTAGTGGTGTTCATATGGCATAAGATCAACAAGCAAAAGGCGAACCTGATGGTTCCTGCCGTTGCTTCGGGTTTAATCTGCGGTGATGGATTATGGATACTTCCATCCTCTATCCTTGCATTGGCTGGGGTTAGACCTCCAATCTGTATGAGCTTCTTGCCAACAAAAAGCTAACTTTTGTAGGGTAATCATATACACGTTAGAAGTTTTGTGTAAAGGAGTATAACTGTACTGTATGTAGAATTTATGATAGAAATTGCAATAAGCACAAAGTTGTGTTGTTCTAAGCTGTACTTTTTGAATAATCTGGTAGTATAAAACATTGAAATTAAGGTTTTAGTGGATCTGACGTGTTTGTAAATAGCATGATCTATGGGGTTTAATTCTTTAAACAAAATGTCACTGCATAAAATATGAATGGTTAATAGTTAATGGTTTGATGGTCCTGCCATTAACAAAAGCAGTAAACCTTTTCAAGGAAGCAAATATCATAATTTAAAATGTGTCAAATCACGTTGAAGGAGACATGAAAAGATGATGCACCATTGAATGAATCTAGCCTTAATAAGCATGATTGCATGAAGCACAAGATGCTCTATCTTTATCTAATTTCCACATATATAGCCATCAGCTGCTACCATACTTTTCATCTGCACACAGTAACTAGTATTATAAAAGGCATAAGCAAATAACTGACTCACATATTGAATTGACTGAAATAAACCGAAATTAGACAGCTAAGAAATAACGTGATGCAGGACAACCGTGTTTTCGCGCTATACACAAAGAAAACGGCATCAAAATAAAAACTGAAAATCGCTAATATTGACGGGAAACTAAAAATCAAAGGGCCCAATTGAGGAAAATTGTCACTGATAGTTGTGTCAAATCGCCTATGGACGATGTCCATCTCATCACGAGATTTCCTTGCATATAAGACATGCCTCGTAACTCCAAGCGGATCAAAAGGCATGGCCGTTTTAAGTGGGGTTCTTTTCAGTCGGTTTAAACTTAATGTAATAGGACATATATGAAACTTTTTACAAGGTGCTGTTGGGTTATGTCATTATATGACTAGAAATGTGTGAGTCTATTGGGGGCACACACGTTAATACACGAAGAGTACGTTTATTAAATAATTAGTATATATACTTGTTATATTTATTAAGTGTTTAATATGTTTCACGTAATAATTTAACTAAATTAAATATATGTTAAATATAAAATAGAGGGACTTGGATGTTAGAAAACGAAACTCCGGGACCTCCTTCCAATATAGCCAGTTATGGGAAGGTTCTAGGAGGGGAGGAGAGTGTCGATTTTATGTAACTAAAGGAGGTTAAAGTAATGACTTGTTGAACAAGTTGGGGTGCTATATAAACACCCCTTTGGCCTAATTGCAGAGATACAAACGATACAAGATACAACAATATACCCCACGTACTAAATTATTTATTCCCTTCGTTTTGTCCATTCTAATCGACAGAGAATGGTTTGAATAGTCAACAATCTCAAGCTCATTAAACAAGAATTTATATTCTTGTTTTCATTAGTTACTGTTCTTCTTTTTATATACACATCGAACGTATACCACTTTGGTATTCGATTGTGTTTAAGCTACAACAAGAACACAAGTTTGTTTGGTTGTATACGTGAAGCAAGCGACTAGCATCGTAACGTATTTGTTTGACGTGTTTGTGTGAGCAACCGTAGAGGTGATTGTTTTAATCACTTGTTTCATTTGCTGGTGTCTACGAAGGTTAGTTTTCTCGTTTCCTTTTATTCTTTGTTTGTTTATTATACGTGTTAACTATAATTGTAAACTAGATCCATTATCCGTTGCGTACTCGTAGTTAATGGTTAACTTGATTAATTAAATCCCAACAGTGGTATCAGAGCCATCTCGTTTATCGATTATGGGTTACACGATTTAATAAACACGCGAAAAGGCTGCATGAAATCTAACTTAGTTATTTGTTTTATTTTTGTTTTGACAACTATAATGCAATACTTGTCATTAATTAATAAAAAATAACAAGACACAAACGAATTAATTAACGGTTAATTAGATACATAAAATAGCAAAAAAATTAAAAGTTAATAAGTTTGCCATGATTATTTTATGTGTGTATTCCGGCTATAAGACCTACGCAATCATTTTTTGTGATGCATGTGGCGATCTAGGCACTTGATGAAAACCTAGTGAGGGTCTTATGGTTCTCTTTTTGGAGAAGACTTACTAGAGTTCTCGGATCTAAATGTTTACTTGTTAATATTATTGTCATGTTTTTAGTATTATGTTCTTTTGTGATTTTTGTTTTTAGCCTACATGTTTACACGCCTAAAACTAAAATAAAGAGGACTAATACCTATAAAAAGATGACATTAATATGGTCTTAATTTACACGCCTAAATACCATGCTCATTGTGACCTGCTATTTGATTCGTGGAAAATTGTTTTTGTAAAATTAAGTGACCTAAATTATTGAAACAAGTTTTCATGAAATTAAAAACTGGACGCTATGGACACTTGGGAAGTACAGCTCACCCACTAGAACAAACTATAAGGGGGGTTTCAGGCGGTGCGCACAGTTACACCTAAAGGATTTTCGGTCATAGCTTCGCGCTGACCTGGTCCTCCACCTCTTTGCGAGTTCGATTGGAGCTACCGTGAACCATGATGATCACTACAGTGTCATTACTAAAAGTTTTTAAAATAAAGTGCTACAAGGTTGTTTTGCATGCTTCTTTGTACACGATTTTATCACATTTATGTGTATACCCTATATGTAAATTTTAAGTCTATGCCACCCAACCAAGAACATGTGCATTTGACTTGACCTCTTTGGCCAGACCTTAGGGCCATTTCAACCCATGGCGAATTTTGCTCATTGGTCAGAACTTTGGCGATATTTGCACGTTCTTGCTTGGTCGACTTATTTCGAGTATGCTTGGTCAGACCTTGGACCCGAGGCATAAGATGAGACTAAACATGCTCATGACATTATTACCTGTCTACTAATGTCTTGATCAGTCTCATAAGTTTAAGAGTTGCAGTTTATGCAATTAACGCTCGTCGCTTACCTCTTGCCCTACTTGTTTACACGCTGGTCAGACCTCCGGTAATAAGTGGGAGGTCAAGATGGATCTTAGTCTTAATTAGTAATTAATTGGGTAGTTAATTCTTTTAAGAATTTAATTATCGAAAATACTAACATCGAACTTTCTATGTTCTGATTAAAATTGTGTTGTTGCAAAATAATTCGTAAACAAAAGTTTGTTTTTTCTTAAAAAGACACACTTAGTCTCTTTTCCTGGTAAGAAGAGTGAGACTTATTCCTATTTATTTCTCCTTAGTTGACAAACTAAGATAGGATTACAATTGTTAAACTCACTTATGATCTTTCATTACCATTTTCCGGTATTGAAATAATTGAAAGATAAAATATTTTGTGTAACTAGAAAACATTTTGTCTATAGCTACCAAAATAAATGACATCTTGCACTTGACACGATGTATGAGTTTAAACCGCAAAGAGTAAAGAAATTACTAGCATATTCGCTAGGTATTTTTCTTGGACTCTTATTATTCCTTATAGTGCTAAATACCCTTGGGGCTATGTAGACGATAAAGGAGGAATTGCATGCTAACTATTCAAGTTAAATGAAAGCATGAATGGCTAGTCCCTCATCTACATAAGTAGGACTTCATATACTCTGTTCAATACCTAAGTACATTGCTACTTGTAGGCATTCGAAGAGAATAGAAAAGTGTATTAAATTGCAATATGCTTTCTACTGGCAATGTAACACTTAAAATGTTGACAAATCCAGTGGGAGCATTGCGTTTTATTACTGAAATAACATTCCTGTAATGTTGTCAATTTCAGTGGGAGCTACGAGATTTATTTCCTTGTTAGTCACCCATATCATTTCAAACTTGCTTTGAAATAATTCATTACTTTCCGAATATGAACGACCATTGCTTACAGGATAATTGCATTTTATTTTATTAGATAACACGTTGCCTTTCTTCTGTTGCTTTCTGAACGTTATCTATAGAATAATAATCCACAATTCCTTATTAAAAGTTATGGTTCTAAAACTACTTGTAATATCTATGACATTATCATATTGTTTACACAATAAATCACATGTTGTTTGTTTTCATAATATGATGTTGTGCCTTACACAAGTGGGAGAAATCTCAAAGTGTGTGCAAGGAACAACATATTATTGGTTTCTCTTGACCGCAAGGTAAGAAAGCTAATCATCTACTAGAACTTGAACACACAAGATGTTTGTTGCCCTACTACATTCAAATGTCATGATATAGTGTAAAGATACTTCAACATTTCGACTACATGTTTTAGTCAACATAATTATGGTTAAATGATAATAATCATAATTCTGAAGTATAAAATTAACTTGAAATTACTACAGAACTCAAGAGTTTGCGTTCATGATTACTTTTGTTAGTATAATTATGTTTACATGTTAAGACATAATTATAAAGTCCTTGAATTAATCAATGACTTATAACATAAAGTATATAGTAAAATTGTTATGTCTTCTAGTTAACACATAAACATGAGGCCTTTGAATTATTCAAAGACTTATAATGTATTATTGACATGTTCTGTTTTCTTGTGAACACATGAGCATAAGGTTCTTGTATTATTCAAGAAATATACATTATAGCATGCACTTGGTTCGAAAATACTTAATATGCAATTTGGCTCGACCCAATTGACAAGTATTTGGTCCAAAGAGAATTAAATTATCTATGGAATTCTGATATAGTTTCACAATTCAAATACTCATAGAATACCACATTATTATGGTATGTCTAATAGGTTGAAACAAACTATATTCATATTGTTTGATTCATGATAGCTTTAATTGCTCTACCTCCAAAATCTATCAAGGTTAGAAAATTGCGTGTGTCATGGATACACTCAATGTAGTTCAAACCTAGAAGGTATTCAAGACAACCCACGACCGAAACCCCTAAACAGTTAGGGATTTTCGGTTTTTCCACTCAAACCAATCGAACCCTAAAACCTTTGGGTTTTCGATTTTTCTACACTTCCTAGCTTGAAGATTGTAGTATTGGTGTTCCTCCTAGCTCGACGAAACACAAAACTGTTGCTAAGGTTTTCGGTTAAAGGGTGATACAAAATTAGGGTTTTGCTACAAACCTTAATTAGAGTTGTTGGAAGAAATTCCATTATGTCTTGATTTAAGTTCTGAATTTGTTAAAATCTTATGAAGCATTTTATTAACAATCTTGAGATGAGAACTTAAAATGTATTTTGTGGTTCCCAAATAAAGAACAATTTATTGTTGCTTAAATACTTAGTATTTAGAGAATTGTCTCTACTTACAAAAGTAAGTGGGAGCATCAACAAATCTTGAAGATATTCAAGAACAAATACATAACCTTCTAAAATCCACTTATTAATGTCATACTAAGGTTAAACATGTAAATGTTGACTGAAGTATAATGTTACTCTCATTCATAAATCTGCAAGGATGCCTCATCACTTGATTGATATTTTGATATCAATGCTGAGGAATATAAGTTAATGGATCATTGAAAATCTGCTAACTGATAAGGTACATTATCATATCTTGAATCTGATAAATGTCTTAGAATTATGAATGATAAGATGCAGTCCTTAAAAGGCAAATCAATGTTTTGAGCTTGATTGTTATTTTGCCTAACAGTTAACGTATGAGGTTGGAACAAGTTTCTTTTGAAGAAAGGCTCACAAGGACAAAATTGTATACGTGATTAATGCATGGTTTATAATAAGAAGTTTTTAATCATACTCATGCAATTGACTGTGATTAGATTTTCTTATATACACGCATTAATTAAATAAAGATAATTAATTGTCATACATGTTTCCTTGAATGTGGAATATGGCAATTAAGTTTTATAACTCTTTCTTTAATGATTACCTTTTGGGAGGACGGTGTGTAATCAAAAGGGTTATGAGTCTATATAATCTTTATGTAATATACAAGTTTAAGCAATCCAAGTTTGGATTGGATCATGCATCTAGGAGCTGAGATCTTGAATTTAATTACAATATGTTTTTTATTGAATTAAGATAACTTCTGATTACATCTAACATTAAGTGGGAGCACTATGTTTTTCCTTAAAATTCATATGTTGTATAACATGTTGAAGATATCATTCCATTTAAGCTAGAGTTTAATCCTTAAGCTTGGAATAAAACTTCACTTGGGATTTAGGGAATAGAATAAACAACCTTGGAATAAATGTTTATTTGGAATAAACATATGCGGAAAATTAAGTCCAACACAAATGCAATATATCATTCAAGCAAGTCTTAAATGGTATATTTCACTTGGAATAATTTATTACATGGATGGAAACCTTATGTTTTTAACTAAGGATTTGTCATGTATATATTATATTGTGTATAAGACTGGTTGTTACTTTTGCACTAGAGCAAGATGAGCTGACAACAACAATATCTAATTGAGAGTATTTAGATTATTGTTAATACAGATGTTTACGAATTATAAAGCATAGTGTTGTATACGTACAATGATGCTAGAGGACAATTAAAACTAGTTAAAGTAGGATTTTATCATTTATGATAAATCTGCTAACTAGATATGCTCAATGAAGAGCATTGTTGCATTACACATTAAGGAATAAAGAGTACTTTACATTTTAAGAAACTGTAAAGATGATTGTCAGTATGTCGTTGACTTCTAATACCTTATGCAAGGTAGGGCGACATCTCCATACTATGACACTTGCAGTAGTATGAGCATATGAGATAAGATACTCATCTCAAATCCCTCACTATATGTGAAATTTGAAACAAGTATTCGGAAAGTTTACTCAGATGACTATTTAGTTTTTTTGTAAAGAAAAGTTGAGAATGTTGGAAACATTAGACTTCAACTTACTAATTAGTCTCATGCATATCTGTTTATAGTATTTGGATAATTGGGATTGTAAGACAATTTTTACTTTATGATGAATAAATATACTTGGTATTTGTTATTCATTCATTAAATAATTGTTATCCTATATTTGAATGTTTAATCCTTGAATAATTTTATTGTTCTAAATATGTCCATTGTCGGTTAACAATTTGGGAATATTGTTATGCAAGGCAAATGTGAGTGTTGGTTATATTCTATGAGAATGTGGATTGTTCCCGCCAAACTCATATGTATTCACAAGAGATGCATATTGGATACCCCAACTTTCAAACATTTACTTTTGGATCCTAGTCATGAGTAAGATGTTGAAAATGGTTTAATAAAGTTATCCTTAGACTTGAGATACAAGCAAGTTCTGTTATGTGTAGATATCACTTTTGTAATTATATGCCAAACGCTGTCCTGAATAAGGTAGTTATAAAAGCTATTTTTCGGAGTGATGTGAAGCAGCATCCACAACACTTGTAGTCAATAAAGGATTTGTTACTCCACTTGATATGTGCAGAAAGATACCATGGGCCCTCTCCAGAATTAATCAGATAATTGTTTGGCCAAACCCAAAGGGTAATGCAAGATGATTCTTGATTACATTTGGTATATCTGAATTAAATTCTATAACGAGAATCTAAATGATTAAACTATATGGAATGAGTTAGGATCCATATCCATGGTTTAACGGTATCTATAACAAGGGATGATTATAGCAAAAAATGAATAACCATGCTACTGAGAATATTTTTTGAAACTTTATCTCAGACATTTCTAGTTCAATAACGAATGTGAGTGTTGCTAGACGTTTCCGTCGTTGGTATATATGGTGTCTGCTACTCCAACTCCCAAGTGGGAGCTGTTGGGTTATGGTAGTTAGATTAGCCATTATACGACTAAAAATGTGTGAGCCTATTGGGGGCACACACGTTAATACACGAAGAGTACGTTTATTAAATAATTAGTATATATACTTGTTATATTTATTAAGTGTTTAATATGTTTCACGTAATAATTTAACTAAATTAAATATATGTTAAATATAAAATAGAGGGACTTGGATGTTAGAAAACGAAACTCCGGGACCTCCTTCCAATATGGCCAGTTATGGGAAGGTTCTAGGAGGGGAGGAGAGTGTCGATTTTATGTAACTAAAGGAGGTTAAAGTAATGACTTGTTGAACAAGTTGGGGTGCTATATAAACACCCCTTTGGCCTAATTGTAGAGATACATACGATACAAGATACAACAATATACCCCACGTACTAAATTATTTATTCCCTTCGTTTTGTCCATTCTAATCGACAGAGAATGGTTTGAATAGTCAACAATCTCAAGCTCATTAAACAAGAATTTATATTCTTGTTTTCATTAGTTACTGTTCTTCTTTTTATATACACATCGAACGTATACCACTTTGGTATTCGATTGTGTTTAAGCTACAACAAGAACACAAGTTTGTTTGGTTGTATACGTGAAGCAAGCGACTAGCATCGTAACGTATTTGTTTGACGTGTTTGTGTGAGCAACCGTAGAGGTGATTGTTTTAATCACTTGTTTCATTTGCTGGTGTCTACGAGGGTTAGTTTTCTCATTTTCTTTTATTCTTTGTTTGTTTATTATACGTGTTAACTATAATTGTAAACTATATCCATTATCCGCTGCGTACTCGTAGTTAATGGTTAACTTGGTAGGTGCTGCATCAAAAGCTTATATGCATGGTGCACAACAATAATAAAAAAAACTTTCAATTGTGGTCCACGAAAAGCTCCATTATCTAACCTCTTTCAAGAAGAACACAGCTTGCATAAGCTAATTATAAGCCTGAAAATGACGTTACTTTTTGCATAACATTCATCAATAATAGCTTAAGAGCGAAGCAGAGAATTTCCAGAAAGACATGATGCTCAAGTCATCTTATTCTGATTCAGCAAAATATCGAATGAGAAACAAATTTACTTTTTACAGTATGGAGAGGAGTGGACAGCAAAACGATGATTTACTTAATTAATCATGTTAGGTAAGAATCTATTAGCTAACAGAAGTATACAAGCAATTTCCAAACAAGTGTTATAGTGCAATAACTGACGTCACAGAGCAACATTCAAAAAAACAAAAATCAAACTCTGTCCGTCTTTCAATTTCTTATTATTTCCCTTAAGCAAAATAAATTTTACTAGTTATATCGAATGTAACAATACCCCGTAATCCAGCCCCAGAAACGATAAGGTGGACTTATAAAGGATAAAGGCAATAACACAAAAAAAATATATATCTGATTGCTTCATTTCATAAGAAATGAAAGTGCAACTTGTCCTATTTGACATAAATCAATGGGATAAAAGATGGTGCCCGGAGCTATTTCTCATGGGGTGAACAATAATGACTGGTGCCAAAAGGCACCCAGGGTTAGAGTGTCTCTTCCAATCTACACCTTTTTGTAGATAAAAGATGGTGCCTTTCAGTCACAAAACAACTGGCCAAATTAAACTGGGCCATTTTACTTTCAACAGGAAATTTGTTGCACTAAAACAAACAATTCTCACATAGTGAACAAGATAAAGCAGAACAAGATATGTATTCATTTGCCCAATAATCAAAGAGTACTAATACGAACAAAAAGAAAAACCTTACGCAAATACAAAAATAGAAAATTTATCCAAAAAAAAACATTTGTACTACTAAACATTTAATCACATTTGTACTACACCCTTTAGAGTACCAAAAAAAAAGTACATTCCATATCTTTAAATTCATTCATTCATTCTTAAATGTTTTCATACCAAAACATTTCATATTTACACAAGTCATAAATATAAAATATGGAACATGGGTCTAGAGAGATAAATAATATGGACATGCCGGAGGACCAGACTCGTATTTATGATCCTCCGGCATGCGACACGGGAGACAGTATTGGTGATTTGAAGAGACAACAACCATGGAGAAAAGATATAACAGTACGAGGAATAGTAGCAAGTTTAATGATAGGAATAATGTATAGTGTGATAGTTATGAAACTGAACTTGACAACTGGCCTTGCTCCAAACCTTAATGTTTCTGCAGCTTTGTTGGCTTTTGTATTCATAAGAACATGGACTAAGCTGTTACATAAAGCCGGGTTTACAACGACACCTTTTACTAGACAGGAGAATACTGTTATTCAGACATGTGCTGTTGCTTGTTACACCATTTCATTTGGAGGTTTGCTTTCTTATGTTTGGTTTTTTAATGATGTCTTTGTTGGTGTACGTTTGGTGTTTTGATCATTTTGCTATTGATTTTGGTCTTGAAATGAAGATCAACAGTTTTTAATGATTGAGTGATTATTGTGTTTGGGTACAGTTTCTGGGATGCATGTGTTTCTGTAAAGAAAAAAATAAGAGAGTTGTCACATAATTTTAATAGAAGACAAAAAAAATGTAAAAGTCAAGAGGTTTGTTTTATGCAAATTAAACTTTGTTTTTGACCAAAGTACACATGATTTGATAATTTTCTGAATGTAAATAGAATAGCAGCAGAAGCATGTTACTTAATCTTAACAAGTGGTTATTTGATTATCATTACTTCGAATGCCAAAAGCATAATCACTATCAAAACGCAATGCCAAACAACAAGAAAGTCATTTTGTGAAAAATGTAATACTGATTTGATTAAGGATTTGTGTATAGGTGGATTTAGTTCAAATTTGTTGGCATTAAACAAGAAGACATATGAGCAAGCCGGAGTTGATACAGCAGGGAATTCACCTGGTAGTTACAAAGAACCTGGGATTGGTTGGATGACCGGTTTTTGTTTCGTTAGTAGCTTTGTCGGTCTTTTGGCGTTGGTTCCTCTTAGAAAGGTTTGTACCTTTTTGTTTTTTTTGGGTAGTAAGTTTTTTACAAAGTTTTTTCCGTATTTTACTATCTTGTTTTTTTTGCAGATTATGATCATAGATTCTAAGTTGACATACCCAAGTGGAACAGCTACTGCTGTGCTAATCAATGGTTTCCACACTCCAAAAGGAGACAAGATGGCCAGGTATGCAAACATGTCGTCGTTGCACTTGCGTTTAAGAACTAATTATCTTACATCCAGCCACAAAATAAGTTTTCAGTGTGTTTGGGATTGCTTATTCAATTGCTTATCTGCTTACTTTAAGGAAGAACCCCAAAACCACCTTATAAGCAATCCCAAACCACCCCTTATTCTCCTATTTAACATGATTGCATTTTTGGCCATTTTAATATTTTATGTATTAGGATTTATTAAATAACAAGAATCACAAAACACTCATATTGTTACTTATTTATTTTACAACTTGAAACAGCAAAACATATCCAAACACTACCTCATACAGTTTGTTGCTGATAATCTGATCATGAAGATTCAAAATCACATACTAACATTCAAAACGCACATCCAAACACCCCCTTAGAAGAATTAACATTTTATCCTATGGTTTAATGCAGGAAGCAAGTATTGGGGTTTGCAAAGTTCTTCACAGGAAGTTTTGTGTGGGCCTTTTTTCAATGGTTCTACTCGGGTTCAGGAACATGTGGATTCACTTACTTCCCGACATTCGGTTTAAAAGCTTATGCAAACTCGTGCGTGTTGTACATCTAGACCTTTTGGCTAGTTTAGGAAACGTTACTGAAAAAACGCTTGTTAAAATGAAAGTTTTGCTTTTGTGCAGGTTTTATTTTGATTTTAGCATGACTTACGTTGGAGCAGGAATGATATGTTCACATCTTGTGAACTTGTCGTTGCTTGCAGGAGGTGTTTTATCTTATGGGGTAATGTGGCCACTGATAGGTGACCGCAAAGGAGATTGGTTTCTTTCGAGTTTACCTCAAAGCAGCATGAAGAGTCTAAACGGTTACAAGGTTAGATACTATAGACTCTTATAAGCAGATAACAATCCCAAACACCCGCAAAAAGAAGGGGTCAAACGGGTTAAAGGTATTCATTATTTTTAACAAATTTAAGATTGAAAGAAAAGATGTAGCGGACCAACCTGTCCCACTTTGACTGATACTAAAACTCAACCCGCTTTGACCCGTTACCCAACTTGACAAACGTGCCCATCTTGCCACCTCTATTATAGGTCTAAAAGGTTCTTGTAATCGCAGGTTTTCATTTCGATTGCACTTATATTAGGAGACGGTCTTTACAATTTTTTAAAGATTACTTTTTTCACTGCTAGAAACTTATATACCACCTCAAGGAAGAACCCCAAAACCAGTAAGTATTCAATAACCACAAAATCATCGATAAGCCCCTTCATTGATTTAAACTTTGTGACATTTTGTTGTATGTTACTTCAGACCCTGATGGCAGCGATGAACCTCAAGATAACCTACAGAGAAATGAGGTCTTCTTAAGAGAAAGTATTCCGTTTTGGGTTGCTGCAACCGGTTACGTCATGTTCTCTATTGTTTCCATCATTCTCATCCCGATCATGTTTCCAGAGCTCAAATGGTATTTTGTTCTTGTGGCTTATGTTATTGCGCCATCTTTGGGTTTCTGTAATGCCTATGGTGCTGGTTTGACAGACATCAACATGGGATATAATTACGGAAAGGTTGCTCTTTTTGTACTTGCTGCAATGTCGGGAAATGAAAATGGTGTCGTTGCAGGTTTAGTTGGTTGCGGTTTGATCAAATCAATCGTTTCAATCTCGTCTGATTTGATGCATGATTTCAAGACGGGTCATTTGACTATGACCTCACCAAGGTCAATGCTGATTAGCCAGGCTATCGGGACAGCCATCGGGTGTGTGGTGGCCCCACTTACTTTTTTCCTTTTTTATAAAGCCTTTGATATCGGGAATCCAGATGGTGAATATAAAGCTCCTTATGCTCTTATTTACCGAAACATGGCAATTTTAGGTGTCGAAGGGTTCTCAGCACTGCCACATCACTGCTTACAGCTTGGTTACGGGTTTTTTGCTTTTGCCATGCTAGCAAATTTGGTACGAGACACGTCTCCAAGAGAAGTAGGAAAATGGGTGCCTTTACCAATGGCTATGGCAGTACCTTTCCTTGTTGGAGCATATTTTGCTATTGACATGTGTGTGGGAAGTTTAGTTGTGTTTGTATGGCATAAGATCAACAAGCAAAAGGCGAACCTGATGGTTCCAGCTGTTGCGTCGGGTTTGATCTGTGGTGATGGGTTATGGATACTTCCGTCCTCAATCCTCGCATTGGCTGGGGTCAGACCTTCAATCTGCATGAGATTCTTGCCAACAAAAAGCTAACTTTTGTAAGGTAATTATACAACCATTAGAAGTTTTGTGTAGAGTATAACTCAGATATGGATGTAATGTATGCAGCATTTATGATAGAAACTGCAATAAGCACAAAATTGTGTTGTTCTAAGCTGTACTTTTTGAATAATCTGATAGTAGGGGTGAACATGGGGCGGTTTGGGGCGGCCTTTTAGTAAAACCAAACCCCAAACCGAAAATTTCGGTTTTTAGAATTCGGAAACCGTTCGGTTTCGGTTTTTTCTATGAATCGGTTCAGTTTCGGTTTTCTTTTTGGTTTTTCTTAGCTTTTAAATTATCCACTTTGCTAAATCAAAGCTTATGATCCATCACAATTTTTACTTGTTTCGTCAACCAATAAAAGTATAAAACAAACAATTACAAGTTTTCATATAGTGTGAAGATAATTTTCAAATAAAATTAATGGAAGCATTCAAAGTTGAAACGCAGTATTCTTTGAACTTATGCGAAAGTTGTTAACTAACTTTTCATAAGATCTATATAAGAAGTTGATATCAAAAGAGATGTGAAATATTGTAAAAAAATATAAATGTACAAGTCTTATATTAAAGTTAGTTCCAAACCTTTTGCATAGACAAAAAATTTATAAAATATGTAAGATAGATAAATGTGGTACGGGCCAGTTTTTGCGGTCCGGTTTTTCATATGAAACCAAAAACCGCCCCACACATTCGCTTTTTCAAAAGTCAAAACCGCCACCGTCAATTTTTCAATTGGTGCGGTTTTTTGGTGTGGTTTTTTTCGGTTTCGATTCGGTTTTTCAGTTTTCATGCTCAACCCTATCTGATAGTATAAAACAGGTAATTAAGGTTTTAGTGACACGTTTGGTAATAGCCCATACCGAGTTTAGGTCAAAATGGGTAATTCTGTATGCAGGTCTGAACTCGGACGGGCTGGGTCAACCCATTATACTTTTTGTCAATTACTACTAAATTATCTATATATACTAAAACCCAAAATTTTGGGCCCCACAAAACAAAAAAATGAACAGTAGCATGGCAAGAAAATGAACAGTAGCATGAATAGTATTTACTGTTCATGCTACAGTATTTTTTTTTTTTTTAATAATTTCGAAAAAATTCAAAAAACTTTACATTAAATGTTTTTTTTTTTTTTTTTTTTTTTTTTTTTAAATAATTTCGAAAAAACTAAAAAAAAAAATTGAAAAAATATTTTCAAAAAAAAAAAAAATCCAAAAAACTTTAAAATTAATTTTTGTAAAAAAATTAATTTAAAAAATAAAAATAAAAAATAATTGTGAACCTACAAAACCAACAAAAAACAACTATCTGAACAACCCGCTGCAACAGTTTTTTTTTTTTTTTTTTTTTTTGAAATTATAAAAAAAAAAATTAAAAAAATCTCTAAAACTCTCCCGCAGCAACGCGCGGGTTACCCCGCTCGTTTTAATATATAAAAGATAGTGTGTCAAATGTAAGTATTAGTTATTTTAGTAATTATCTATTTTTTGAATAAAATGATCAATGAGGTTTTATTCCTAAAACAAAATGTCACTGCAATGGTTGTCAATAGTTAATGGTTTGTGTCACATCATGTTGAAGGAGACATGAATGATTATGCACCATTGAATGAATCTAGCCCAGATATGCATGAAGCACAAGATTCTGTATCCTTTATCTAATTTCCACATATATAGCCATCAGCTGCTACCATACTTTATCTTTACACAGTAACTAGTCTTATAAAAGGTCAAAGATTTTGGTCCAGAACATAAGTGACATACATAATGTTTAAACACACTTTGAGAGAAAGCTTATACAATGATCAACAACTTACAAGAGTAACCGATTTTGAATTGACAGAAATAAACCGAAATTTGACAGCTAGGGAATAATGTGATTCAGGACAATCCCTGGTTTCGCGCTATTTACAAAAAAAAAAAAAAAAAAAAAAAAAAAAAAAAAAAAAACACCTAATAATCGGTGATGTTTATGAGGAAAAAAAAAAAAAAAATCAGAACTCAGTTGAGAGAAATTGGATCCGACAGTTTGGTAAATTGCATATGGCTGTTGTCGCAGCGTCCATCTCATCGCGAGATTTCCTTGCATGTAAGATATGCCCCGTGACTCCAAGCAGATTAAAAGCTATGGTCTGTAAGAAGTCATTTTGTCGTTTTAAGTTGTGCTTCTTTTTAGCCCTTTCGCCACTCTCCCATTCCTCCATGAATCAGCTAACTTGATAATATAGGAAATTTATGACACAAAGTTGTAACTTTAAACACATGCTCTATAAGCTTACAAGATCAAAAGCTTCTATGCATAGTGCACATCAGTAACAAGAGAAATTTTCAATTGTGGTCCAAGAAATAGTTCATTATCTAGCCTTTTCCAAGAAGAACACAGCTTGCATAAATAAGCCTGAAAATGGCGTTACTTTTTGCATAACATTCATCACTGATAGCTTAAGAGCAAAGTAGAGAATTTCCAAAAGAGATGATGCTGAAGTCTTCTTAGAGCACTCGGTACCCTTGGCTGGTAACATGGCGCCGTCGGACCAGCCGAGAAATTTGGATGGCTCGTGGTACCGTGGGTGGCGCCATGGTGGCCAGCCCTGGTGATCTTGCGCCGTGGATTTTTTTTTTTCCCCTTTTTTGGTGGGTTTGTTTGTGTTTGTGTTTGTGTTTGTGTTTATATGTTGTGTTTGTGTTTGTATTTGTGTTTGTGTTTGGTGGGTTTTTTTTTTCTTCTTTTCTTGAGTTGCAGTCGATGGAGAAGACTATGGAGAAGAAGAAGAAGGGACAAAGGGTTATCTTCATTTGGGCTTTTGTGGGCTTCATCCGAAATTATATGGGCTGCCAACTTTAAACCACTGGCTACGAATTCTTTGGTGATATATTTATGCATTGGAAAATGGTTACCATGCTTGGTAATTGGTATATTCCACCACATGCTATGAATAATTTTACAAAAAAAAGAGCAATCTAACTTACCCAAAAACATAAGCTATCATATTCAAATATTGTTGTTTTGTCATATATTATTGCAAGTCGTAACGAATCTATTATTTGTGTCATATATTATTGCAAGTCGTAACGAAAGTTAAAAAAAAAATGGACGACGTCACCACATTTTAGTTAATATTGTGTATGTTTTATTTTATGTAAAAAAAAGAAAAAAAAAAAAAAAAAAAGTGAACGACGGCACCACATTTTCTGGTGCCGTGGGTACCGCTCAGAATGTGGTGCCGTGGGATTTCTGGTGCCATAGAGATTTTTGCTGATGTGGCAGGGAATTTTGAGCCATGGCACGAAGCCATGGCTCCAGGGTACCCAATGCTCTTAGAGCACTCGGTACCCTTGGCTGGTAACATGGCGCCGTCGGACCAGCCGAGAAATTTGGATGGCTCATGGTACCGTGGGTGGCGCCATGGTGGCCAGCCCTGGTGATCTTGCGCCGTGGTTTTTTTTTTTTTTTTTTTTTTTTTTTTTTTTTTTTTTGTGGTGTTTGTTTGTGTTTGTGTTTATATGTTGTGTTTGTGTTTGTGTATGGTTGGGTTTTTTTTTTCTTTTTCTTTTGATTTGCAGGTTTATGATGAAGAAGACGAATGAAGAAGACGTTAGTATATAAATGAAGTAAAATGAAAGCAAAAAGTAGATACGATATATGTGGGCAAATGAAAGCCACGTATTTATTTTATTTTATTTTATTTTTTTTTTTGTTTTGTTTTCTGGTAAAATGAAAGCCACACATATATGTGGTGAAACCATTGCCCCTTAATACCTTAATTATATTAAGAAACCCTATTGGGCTTTTTTGGGCCTGTGTTGTGGAAATACCAACAAATCAAATGTACAAGTTTATTTTATTTATTTGAGCTATAAAAAGTTTTTGTTTATTTGAGCTATAAAAAGTTATTTTTATGCATTTTTATTTTAATGTAATGAAGTTTATTTTAGTTAATATTGTGTATGTTTTATTTTATGTAAAAAAAAAGAAAAAAAAAAAAAAGAAAAAAAAAAAGGACGACGGCACCACATTTTCTGGTGCCGTGGGTACCGCCCAGAATGTGGTGCCGTGGAATTTCTGGTGCCATAGAGATTTTTGCTGATGTGGCAGGGAATTTTGAGCCATGGCACGAAGCCATGGCTCCAGGGTACCCAATACTCTTATTCTGATTCAGCAAAAACTATAAAGAGAAAGGAATTATCTTTTTACGGTAGGGAGAGGAGTATCGCTGTATCAGACAGCTAAAGGATGATTTACCTAACTAATCATATCAGGTAAAAAGAAATTAGGTAATAGAAGTAAAGAAGCAATTGTTATAATGCGATAACTAACCCTGGAACAAGTAAATCAGTAAGATCCAACCCCAGAAACGATAAAGTGGACTTATAAAGGATAAAGGCAATAACACAACAATGATATACCCGATTGCTTCATTTCAAAAGAAATGAAAGTGCAACTTGTCCTATTTGACATAAATCAATAGGAAAAAAGATGGTGCCTTTAAGTCGGCAAACAACTGGCCAAATTAAACTGGACCATTTTACTTTCAGCAAGAAATTTGTTGCACTAAAACAAACAAATGGATAAAACAAGATACCTTTGTCTGCCTTCTCACATAGTGAACAAGATATAGCAATACAATAAGTGCAAAGTGCAAACAACTAATGTTTCGAAGGACAATTACATGCTCCATAGTAAGTTAGTAGTTTTGTTTTAAGAATTAGAATGCAAATGTATGTACCATCTGAAACAGAAATTGCAATAAACAAAAATGATATGTTGGTCAAGATGTACTACAGTATTTGTATATTCCGCTAATACAAAACATATAGAGTAAAATTCCATCATACAGAATTTCCACTGTTATCACAAAAGGTGGCAACAGATGCAGCTTGGTCAGAACAAGTTCCACTGGAAACAGATAATGTTTTGATGTGAGTCATTCGGGCAAGGTTATGATAGAGGTGAATAGCTGTTAGTTACCATAGTATGTGACACGTGAGGTGCACATGCCTGGCCTAGCCAGTCAGTGAGTTACACGTGTACATTTTCACTACTTGTGGCCTAACAGTTTTTCCCGCCAAAATCCTTTATAAATACGTGTTAATTCTCATTTTATGTAGCCAAGTTAATACAATTTCTCATTTTTCCCTGTTCTTTCTCTCTTGTAACTGATTGTTCTTTCAATAACAAGATTCAGTTTCATTTACTAATTCAGTTTCAGTAATCTTTTTCTGTTCTTGATTGCTCTGCTGAATTGTAGCCCATTAACGAATCTTTATTGATTCCTAGTGGTGTATATCAAGTGGTATCAGAGCACTTTTCTGGCTCTATATCATTTTCATCATCAAAAATAATCCGTCATCTTCTCCGGTCAAGATTCCGGCGAAGGTTGTTAGTTTTCCGATCAAGAAATTCATTCAATCAAGTAGTACTACACTGGTACCTTGATTCTAATCAATCATACTACACTGGTATATTGATTAGTCGTGTACTATCCGTTCAGAAAGAGGACTACTTGTCAAGTATTCATCGCGACCTCAAGAGCAGCGCCGTAGGCTTAAATCCTCTGCTTTTGGACTAAGGGTCAGTTTTGTTTGACTTGAGGGTAGCCAAGAAACGGTTAAGTTGTTGGGTATTGCTCAATTGCAGACGAAGGAGTGATAACCAATAACTGATTCAACAATAATCAAGAAATAGTACACGTGGCAGTTAGTTGGGAATCTTGGTGTAATTAACAATGGTGGTTGCAACAAGGGTTTCTAATACTGCGAGTGGGTCTGGTAATAGTTCACCTTTGGTATTTGATGATGAGACTAGAAGATACATTGCAGATACCATAGCCCAAATGGTGGGTGGGGCTATGACAGCTGTCAACTCAAGACTTGACCAGATGGGTGAGCAGATCACTGGTTTAAGTTTACAAAACAGTCAAAATTTGGGAAATGGTCAAGGTGGGGGTCAAACACAGCTTACAAGGGTGGCCAAGATTGACTTCCCAAGGTTTAATGGTGATGATGTTAGAGGGTGGTTGTTCAGGTGTGAACAACTGTTCTTGATTGATCAAGTGGCTGAAGTGGATAAGGTAAATCTTGTTTCTATCCATCTTTATGACAAGGCTTTGTTATGGCATACACAATACACTAGAATTCATGGTACTTTTGTGGATTGGGAAGTGTATAAACAAGCTATCTTGAGTAGGTTTGGAAATGTCTATGATGACCCTATGTCAGAGCTTAAGAACTTGAAATATGAAACAAATGCTAGGGATTATAAAGATGTTTTTGATAATCTGTTGTGTAACACCCCGACCCGACAAGGGTAAAGATATCACAATAATGGATTCATATCAGATCAAAACAGAGCATACATCTACAGTAATACAAAAAAATCTCAAAGGATTACAAATGAAATACTGAATTTACAAGGTTACAACGAAAACTTTCAAAACTAATTCTAAAACATAATATCTTCTATCCAATTCTAATCCAGAATAGCTACCAAGCCTTCTAAGTCTAGAGGTACACTCTCACCCATTCCCAGCTTCCTACTAAAACCTGCCGCAGGAAAAGAAATGCGGCTGAGCTACGAGAGCTCAGTGAACAGATATATAGATGACAGAAACAATAACAGATAACAATACAGAACAAATCCGAAATACAGATTATGCAGATACTGAATTAAAGTGAAAGAATAGGAAAGGAATAAGGGTAAAAGAAAAGAAATGAGAAAGGGATAATGTACAAACCAGGTTTAGGGAAATACAGAAATCCATCACGAGCCCAGAGGTAACAGATAATATCATAACAGAGTAATCATATAATAATCCAGAGGGGATACCTCTCAAGTAACAGATAATATGAGGGGTGACCTCATGTATCAAATCGGAGTGATCAGCTCCCAGATATATGTGAAAGACGTGTATCGCACACACCATCAGTCACCAGATATAATAACAAACATATAACATAAACAGATAACAGATAACAGATAATAGAGTCAAAACTAGGATGCATCCATGCGCCCCCTGTGGCCAGAAACTCCTTAACACACCAGATAAAATAAATCAGGGACGGGACAGGTCATCACTCTCCTGCCCTAGAGTCATGCCATCGGTGCATCAATGACATGGACATGAAACCCTCATGCCTAGTGATTGGCTCGGATATCAGACTGTGGTCAAGGTCAGATGTCATATAATAAACAGAGTCATATCTACGGGTTCATGGCAGAAGGGTCATGTCAAAAATTTAGAATAAGATAATAAGGTTTAAATCAGAGTTTATCAGATTAAGTTTAATATCAAAGCTTAAGTTCAGATTAAAAGGTTTATTTCCAATAGTCCAAAAGAGTATATCAAAGGTTAATCATTACAAGTTTATAGCAATAATCCATTTCAGAAGTTCCTGTCAAGAGTTCATTTAAATCAATCCTTTAATAATGATCTTTCAAAATAGTTTTCATAAAACTTTTAGTAACTTCCATTTCAAGTGGTATAGCTTCTTTTTTTTCTTTTTTTTTTTAAATAGCTTTTAATAAAGGTTCAAAATCAATTAGGTTCAGATAAGGATTTAACAGGTTAAGGTTTATACCAAAATCAAATCAAAGTTTACAACAGATATATCAGGTTAAGGTTCAGAACAAGGTTCACAGATCAGATTCAATCCAAAATTCAGGGTTCAGAACAAGAGATCAATCAGAGTTCAGGAAAAAGGTTCAGAATAAAAGAATCATAGCAGAGGTTCAAACAAAAAGGTTCAAGACAAACAGATCACAACACAGATTCACAACAGAAGGGAACATAGCAGTGGTATCGGAGATCCTAATAAAGAAAATGAAAAACTGAAGGAAAAGGGAATGAAAAACCCTTACTGAAAAAGGGCAGAATATCTGTACCTTATTAGCACAGCAGACAAACAAACAAACACAGAAATCAGATCAGGACTTCTCCTTCTTCACACCTAAGGAAGAGGAAGACAGAATTACTAAAGTTTCTTATTCAGATTATTCCTTTTAGTTTACCTTTACATTTTAAGTACTTTCTATTTTTAGTAACTTTCCAGATTTAGTAAGTTTCCAGATTTAGTAACTTCCCATAATTAGCAGGTTTCCAGAATTAACAGATATTATCATTTCAGATTAGATTAAGTCCTTACTCATAGATTATAATGGAATAAAGGTATATTTTAACAAGTTACAGAAGTTTAGGGTTAACTATGACAATTATACAAAGTTTAGGGTTTTTAAATGTAACTTCATTAATTTCCAAGGTCATTAGTGAAAATACTTTAAGTTACAGAATTATATGCTCATTTTATTCAGAATTACATTTTATTTCCTTAAGTTTCACAATTTACAGATTACACCCCTTTAGTTATATAATTTACAAAACCAACCTTATAATTACATATTTTACAAATTAAACCCTACAATATCCATATTTACCAAACAAACATATTATATTTCATAATTACAGAATATATCATCAGAAATTAGTACATTACAGATTAGACCCCTCAGAATTCAGAATTTACATATTTAGTCCTTTAAGTTTACAAAACATATATATTAAGTCATAATTTCATAACAATTACATAATTAGCCCATAAATCCTCCAAATTACACAATAAACTTTTTATATCAGTATTAACTCAAAATAACCTCAAGATTTCAGATTTACACTTTTAGTCCCTCTCTTTTATTTAATTTCCATTCGTACCCTTTAATATCCATTTAATTCATTATATTGAAATATTTACACTTAGGACCCCAAGGTTATATTTTTCCCACATTCTTACAAATGTATATGACCTTACAAAAATACCCACGAGTTTCAGAAACTTACAAAACAGCCCCTCACATTTTTACTTTCCATTCGCTAATTACCTAAACTAAACAAAACCCTAATATAAATTCCCAATCATTACACCATCATAAATAACAATCTTAAACTGTAATTAATGATCAGCTTCCATGCCAAAACCCTAACCCTAGGTCGATTTCTTTAGGGTTTCCATTTTATTTATTTCTTTTCTATATTTTTCATAAATCCGGTTTTAAATTAATTCCACTACGAATTATATAGGCCTCTAAAACTCGAACCACTATTTTTCCCAGATTATATGGATTATATAGAGCTCAGAAAAATTTAGCCTCACACCCAGAAAATTCATACATAATTATTTAGAGTTTTAAACACGTTTTTAAGGTTTAATTCGCAAATAATTCATGGAGCATGCATGTGATGCGTGGTTTTGTGACCTTACAACAGGTTTTACCTCTCGAGGGATCTCAAGAGGCTTACAACCCCACCAGGCAGTGTACCTGACCGATGTAGTATAGTGTAGTGGTAAGTACGGGGGATTGATCGTTCTCCATAGGGAATAGTGTCGTTAGGATTGAAAAACTACTCTAATAGGTCTAAGGGTGAGGGAAGATTCTTTTTGTGTTTTTATAATTTTATGAAAGCAAGTAAAATCTCGGGTTTGAAAGAGTGGGCGAAATTAGTTGCTAGTCAACTAACCCAAATTACTACGAATGCAAATAAAATAAAATAACAGAAAATGAAAAGGTCGTGAAACTTATGTGGAGAGAAATGTGTTTACTTAGATTTCCTTACTCCCTAACTATCTTTTACCGGTTGATTAGTGTGTATTAATTGCGTGGATGACGGGTGTATTCCTTAATACCAATCGTGGGGTGGCGTACGTACTTCCCCAACTCTATAAGCTCCTACTTCACTCCTATGTCGAGCCGGCTAAGAAGCTCCTAACATGGGATCACTAGAATTCGCTCATGCATTAAATACAACCATAAAAACCTTAGTACGCATTGGTTCATGTTTCTTAAGATGTTCAAGCAAGTTACCGAATAGGAAGTTAGCCAGTTTTCTTAAGCCTAACATCGATGAACAATCATCCAATACAACTAATAACACACTAATAACCAATAATCAATAGCTAGGTTTCATTAGATCTAATCAAACACAAGATAAATCTAGCCTAGCATGTTAATCAAAAGACAAGAACAAGATGTAATCAAACAACACATAGACATATTGAATGATTAAACAATTACTTATCTTCAATTAAACATGGGAGATCCAAGGGTATGAAAACCCTTAAAAATGGCAGAAATTCGTCTAGGGTTTCTCCTCCAAAGTTACACACAATAAGTTCCACACTAATGACAAAAAATTGCAAAACTATATATAGAGTTTAAGGGCTGACGGCGTCACGTTGTAGATCCTGACGCCGTCACCTCGCCGCTTTTAGGGTTCCCGGATGGCCTTCCTGACGCCGTCCCTCTTTAGTGCTCCAAAATCCGCTCTGGCCTATCAAGGGGTGACGCCGTCAGAAATGGGCTTGACGCCGTCCCTCTTTAATTTAAACCATGATGGCCTTGATCACTTCAAAGGGTGACGCCGTCAGATTTTTCATGCAAAATTCTCTGGCTTATCATGAGTAATTTTCATATCCACCCTTTTTTGCCAAGCCGTGACGCCGTCTGGAACAATCCCTGACGCCGTCAAAGGTACTTTCCAGCATAATTTTGAGACTTTGTCGTTTTCTTCACTTTTATGCTCCAAAAACGTCCAAAATGCTTCCTTTTCCAGATTTCTTCTCCAAAGTACCTAAAATGACAAAAGGAACGATTTAGGGCAATATTTGATCAAATAAATACGATTTGGGGCTTAAATGACCCCCTAAAAGCGGTACACTTTTCGCTTCATCAAATACCCTTACACTTGAGATTTACTTGTCCTCAAGCAAATGCGCTTTTATTCTAATCAAAATACAAGTTAGGGGTCATTTAACACTAATATAAAAGTAATTACAACAAATAGTCGTTCCACTTTAATCATAATAAGCACGGAGATTACAAACTAGCACCTCACAAGTAGTGTTTAGATACTCACATCTCTCAAGTGTCATCAAAATAAATCTCATAAATGAAAATGGATAATATCTCTCACTACCTGTCATAGCAAATAGATTACCATAGGCTTGGGAAAGGATCAAAAACCTCCTCCACTAGGCGTAAGCACCTAAGATAAACTATCAAAGAGGGCTTTTAAACGGGTTATAACGTGAGGTGTAGGGATATGATAAACACGGTTTTATTGGATAAGGGATATTTTACTGGTGGCGAGTTAAAGATCTTGATTAATTACATGTACTATACAATGTTGCTAAGCCAAGACTAGACTCGATCTTAAGCTAAAAAAAAAATAACAAAAACATAAAATAAACATAAAATGAAACGGGATGGTAGTCCGTATGTTTTTTTCTACTCTTCTTTTTTTTTCTCATTTTTTTTTTTTTTTTTTTTTTTTTTGTATTTTTCTTGATTTTTTTTCGATTTTTTTTTCATACACTCTTGCCCTACCATCCAAAATAATACATCATAGGGGCATTGCATTCCCCTTACACTTGAACTTTTACATAACTTTACAAATAACTATTCTAATGACTCGAATTAAGATAATTGAAACACTTGGAGTACTTTTAAAAATATTTAGCACATATGGGGGTAATAAATGATGTTCTTCCCCATTACTCCATTACACTAGTACTTTACCCATGAGTCCCAATCGTCCCAAAACAATATGTACAAGGATATGACTCGACTTAGCAACCATGTAATCAATTAGATAATTAACTTGGGTTTTAAACAAATGTTGTCACAATAATGCACTAAAAATGAGTGCATACAAGGTAGGCTAAGGCGATTTGGGTGTACATTTTAGTGGGGTGTAACAAATTCTTCCTTTAAGTAAAATGCTTAAAGGTCGAAACGAAAAGATAGGCTCTGAGGGGTGTACTAGGGGTATCGTGTACTAAAAATGAGTACAACGCAAAGGGTGTGGGAGAATTACTTGACCAATGTAGCCAACGTAATTATAACAAAATCACAGGTGTAAAACAATGGGTTAATCCTAATGCCTCTTATCATGTAGTAAATCTAACTACACGAATGTAGTCTCACTTGTGGCCTCGGAATGGTCCTAACGCAAGTTCTAGAATCTAAGTGCTACCGTTACACACATCATAGCATAAATGCTTTTCCTACCAATTCTAGGGGCGAACCTCACATATTTGGGGGTGGAAAAGTTTTTTAGTGGTACGGTTTTTGTGCTAGTCATATAACTCCTATACGTGAGACGCTCATTAAGATCAAAGTTTCACTCCTAAATGTTGTAAAAAATTTTAAATTTGGCACTAAAATTACCCTAACAGGTATTTATCTCAGTTTTATTACACATCTACTATTAAACAAACAAAAATCAAGCGTAATAGCATTCTCTAATCGTACTTTTAACCCCCCCCCCCCCTCTTACACTTAAGATGAACATTGTCCCCAATGTTCAAATAACAAGATGTAAAAGTAATAAGGTAAAAGAATGAAATCAAATACTCCCCTGATTCGCTCGGTGGATAATGTGGTAACACGGTTAGATCTTCTTCCAAAGTAATGTTGAAGCTCCATGACTAATGCATCGCCAAAAGCTTGATCCAACAAACATTTCCTTGTCCAAAATAACCTGTTAAACCTGAGAAAACAAACACGAAAACCTGCATAACATCGGCGGGATAAACTCTATATATAAGGATATAATGCTTGTGGAATGATAATTTTGCAGATTCCTGGAGATTATAAGTTATAGATTTAATAAAAAAAATTTATAAAAACAAAACTTTCAAAATTTTCAGAAAATTAAAACCTGACGCCGTCAGGTTGTAAATCCTGACGCCGTCAGAAATGATCTGACAGAATTCTCATGTTAAGTTTCCGGAAAATTTTTGGAAAAACCTATACCTTACTTCCTGGAATTCCTGCAAAACATCATTATGACTCGATACAAGCATTTGACTCAAACAAATACTAATATGTATGTTAATTTATTATTATTACGATTCATGTTCATTTGTGTTCTAATAAACCGGTTTGGATTTCCCTTACACTTAACTTTTGCAAAATACCTTTATATGTAGTTAAGAAGAAGTTAAAAACAAGATAAAGCATTTTCACAAATTAGTTTTTGAACATGAGTCAATAATAATAAAATTTAAACATACATATGGAAACAAATAAAATCAAACAAACAAATAAATAAACACACAAAGCAAATAAAACTTGGGTTGCCTCCCAAGAAGCACTTTTCTTTATTAACGAGTCTTGTAGCTAGACTCAAAGTCCTTCTACCCTATATAAGTGAGCTCGTCATCGAGGACGTCTTTAGGGTTAAGCTTGGATTGAAGTTTCCTATTGGTTCGCTTAGTACAATATATCCTTTCAAACTTCTCTCCATCCGGGTCATACAATGTCATCTTAATATGCCATGACCCATCTCCGTCTTTTGGTGGTTTGTCCCAATCCCACTTATGATCATCTTCCTCACAAGTCCACTTATTCATTCCTAGGTTAATTGGCAAAACTCCTAGGAAATCAATCATCTTCCTAAAAACTAGAGGGTCTTCAAATGGATCCAATTCGGTGTCCCTAGCCAAGAGTTGCTCTACCGTATGTGTTCGGTTAATAAAGTCCTCTTCTAGGTAAAATGGGCGTTGGGGTCCTATGAAGTCTCTATCGATCCAAGGTCCATATCTAGATGGTCTCCTATTTACTTCTAACCAATGGGGTGTTGGTTCATCACTAGTATCATAGGCATGTTTCTTCACATCATAGACTGACCAAGTATCTCCTTCTCCTACCGCTATCTTGGATTCCTTACAATCAATCATAGCACTAGCGGTCGCCAAAAATCCTCTACCTATCAACAAGGGGCATGTAGGGTCGCTAACCATATCAAGGACGTGGAAATCGGCTAAAATGGTTAGTTTTCCTATGTGTACTAATACGTCCTTGACTACTCCAACCGGGTAAGCAACACTCCCATCCGCTAATCCTATTATCACCTCGGTTTCTTCAAGTTTCCCTGGTTTTAGAGAGGTGTAGAGAGGTAACGGAAGTAGGTTAAGGCTTGATCCAAGGTCGGCTAATGTGTCATAAGCCTCCGAATTACCGATCTTGCAAGGTAGAACAAATAAGCCCGGATCATCTAACTTCTTAGGTAACTTGTTTTGAACAAAGGCGGTCCCTTTTTCGCCTAACTTGAGCTTCTTTTCATCCAACACATCAACAACCGGACTTTCAAGGTGGAGCTCCTTGAATTCATTGTCAAGGTTTTGAGTGGGAGGTGTTTCAACTATGTTGTTGACCAATTTGGATGTCCTAACTTCTTGGTCATTTTGAACGACTTGGGTTTGTTTGAAACACGAGCTCATGGAATTGACCGAATAATATTGTGGACAAGAACTAGGAGACGAAACCGACGAGATGGCGTTGACGTTTAGTTTTGGGTTCTTGACCGTGTTACTAGGGAGTGCTCCCATTTCTCGGTCATTGAGGGTTTTCAACAAAGTGTCAATCTTATTGGTCATCTCGCTTTGTTTTTGTTTGAAATCGGCTTCAAACTTGGCCAAACGAGCTTCTTGAGATGCCATAAATTGGGACATCAATCCTTCAAAGTTATTGGTACTACCATTGCCGGAAGGATTGTTGTTGAAAGTATGGTTCGAGTTGGAACCGCTTGATTGGAAACGATTAGGTGGGTTGGAAGAATTGGTTTGTTGTGCGTTTTGGTTTTGTTTCCACCTAAGGTTCGGGTGATTTTTCCATGAGGGGTTGTATGTATCACCGTAGGGGTTTGGCTCGGGTTTGAAAGTGTACCACTTGTCTCCCGCTCCGTCGGTACGCGAGGATGCGTAGTCCGCAAAAGCTTGTTCGGGGAGTTCCATGCAATCACGAGTGTCGTGGGGACCACTACATAATTCACATGAAGAAGTGATTTTGTTCACTTGGCTTGAAGGTTTAGGAGCCTCGTAGGATTTCATGAGAAACTTGACTTGGTCTTCAAGCTCTATGATCCTACGGTCGGAAGTGCTTGAATTGTTCGAAGGCAAAGATATTGCCTTGACCGTTTTATTTAAATCACGGGGATCACTCTAACTTTCGTTGTCATAAAGAGCAAGATCCTCTAGGAGAGCCCATGATTGTTCCGCACTTAGATCACGTAGCTTACCACCGGCCGATTGGTTAATGATTTGCCTTGTGGAGAGATTGATATGGTCATAGAAGATTTGGACTTGGAGCCAAAGTTCTATGCCATGGTGAGGGACTTTTTGGAGTAAGTCCTTGAATCGAGTCCATGCCTCGTAGAGGGTTTCGCCTTGACGTTGTTGGAACATCAAGATATCATTCCTTAGCTTGGTAGTTCTTCCCGGTGGGAAAAACTGAGCAAGGAAACGAGTGGTGAGATCATCCCAAGAGGTGATGGATCCTGCGGGTTGACGCTCTAGCCATTGACTAGCTTGGTCCCGCAAAGAGAATTGAAAAAGACGCAGTCGGGTCGTCTCTCGAGTGGCAACATCAAGGTCTATAGAATCAACGATTTTGAGAAAGTCCTTGAGATGTTGATTAGGATCTTCAGAATGAAGTCCATGGAATGCGCATCCGCTTTGCACCAACCGGATGGTGTCGGATCGCAAGGGAGTGACATTGGCTCCTTGAGTGAGCTCAATGGTGTTTCGATAGCCATGGTGGCTAGGACGGGAGTACTCTCCTAAAGTACGGGCTCTAGGAGGTGGTGGTTGTTGTGGTGGGTTGTTGGGATCGAGGATATTACCACCTTCCATGATGTCGGATGGTAATGGTTACGAACAAAGAAACGAAGAAAAAAGATAGACTAAAGAAAACCTAGAAAAATAAAATAAAAATCTCACTAGAAAGGAATCTAGTGAGTAGACCTATAAAATAAAAAATTCAACCTAAACAATAACTATTCCCCGGCAGCGGCGCCAAAAACTTGATGCGTGGTTTTGTGACCTTACAACAGGTTTTACCTGTAACACCCCAACCCGGCAAGGGTAGAAGTGTCACGTAAATGGTGACATATCAAAGGCAAGCATAACAAACGACTTACATAATACAAATGGTTTACAATGTTACAAAAGGAAAATATACCAAATCAACGTAGTCATACATAAATGAATACTAAAACTAAGGTATCGTCTTCATAAGCTAATCTCTCATCCCAAAGCAAACCCAAGCACCTGGCTTCCTACTAAAACCTGCCGCAGGAAAAGAAATGCGGCTGAGCTTAAAAAGCCCAGTGAACAGATATATAATAAACGAAAACCAAAATCAAATGGAAATGAACAGACATATCATAATGAATGAGATATAGGAAAAGGAAATAAAGAGTAAGGTTTAGGACAGTAATCCACCACGAGCCCATATCATAACATATCATATCATATCATAATCATGTAGAGGGGATGCCTCTCAATAAACAGATAATATGAGGGGTGTCCTCATTCTTCAATCCAAATAATATGAGGGGTGTCCTCATTCTTCAAATGGAGTGATCAGCTCCCAGGGGTGTGAAAGGAGTGGATTGCACCCAGCCCCAGTCACCATATCATATCATATCAAAGCATATCATATCAGAACATATCTAGGATGCATCCATACGCCCCCCAAACAAATCATATTGGCCATAACAAATCATAAAGTGCGCATATCATATCATAATGGGGACGGTGTGGCTAATCACTCGAACCACACACGAGTCATGCCATTGGTGCATCAATGACACGGCCATGTTACCTTCATGGCTAGGAAACATATTTTGGCTCGTAGTATCAAACTGGGGTCAAGGTCAAAGGTCAAAGGTTCATATCATAGCAAAGGTTCATATGTCATAATCATAGTCCAAATCTCAAGGTTCATATCAAAGGGTTCATATGAGAGGTTCAGAAATCAAAGGTTCATATCAAAGTGTAGGGAACATAGCAATGGTATAGGGAAACCCTAATACGAATCAAAATAGAGACCGAAGGCTCCTTATACAAAGAGCAGAATATATGTACCTTATGACGAAAGCAAAACAGAAACAAAGCACAGGATATGGGAAACAGCTCAGAGTCTCTCCTTCTTCACACCTAAAGGAGTAGAAGGGGATTACAATTCATTCTTAATTAATTGCTTTTCCATTTTAAGTAACTTTCCATTTTAAGCAGGTTTCCAAAATTAGCAAGTTTCCATATTTAGCAGGATTGTGTCATATAATTTAATTAAATCATTATTAAATGGAAATAGGGTATACTTGATCAGATTTATACATTTGGTCCTCACGGTTTCATAATTTACAAATTTCACCCTTTATTTTATTAAGTTACACTTTAAACCTTTTTATATCCATAAGTACACATTAAACCCTTAATTAATCAAATTTACACAATGAGTACTTATTTTCACATGTTATACGAATGTACCCTTAAATATTCATAATTTACACATCAAGTCCCTCAAGTTATCAAAGTTACATATTAAGCCCTTTAATTTACAATTTCAACCTTTAATTATTAATAATTACATATTAAGCCATTAAATTACCAAAATTACACACAACCCCCTGAATATATTTTATTACTCAAATCAACCCTAAGTTTCCAGAAATTACATATTTAGTCCCTCTATTTAATTATTTTCTAAATCGATTTACATTTTATCAAATAAAACATTTTAATCCTTTTAATTACAAAAATTACACTTGACACCCTCAAGTTATATTTTATTCGAATAGTACACAGCCCAAATTAAGTTCTAAAAATAACCCTTGAGTTTCAAAAGTTACAAAACACACCCAAAACATTTTAATACAAATCGATAACCCCTTTTTAACGACAAAACCCTAACCCTAAAATTACCAATCATTAATCAATCATCATATTATCATTTAATCATCATTTATCAACCATGAACAGCCCTAAAGTCCTAAACCCTAGATCGCACGATTTTCTTTCTTTTTCTTCTTGATTTTTCTTTTAATCCGCATAAACAATTAAATCCAAAATAAATATTTTAGGCCTTGAAAATTCGAAATAACATTTTTCTCAGGTTATTATGATCATATAGAGTCTAAATAAAATAAACATGAAGCCTCAAAAATTCGGATATAATTATTTAGGTTTTATATGCGATTTTAAGATTTAATTCACAAATAATTCGTGGATCATGCATGGTATGTTCTTATCATTTTATTTGATGTTCTTAGATCATAAAAGACTCAGGAAAAATGACAAACCGAATTTAGAACGAGTCGAATGGCTGTAACGAATTCCTTCTTCTTGGACCTATACGCGACACACAAGAATTTACCACGAGCTCACGAACGATCTACAAACCTTGTAATCATTTTTCATAGAACATATACGATGTGAGGAACCCAGGAAAAATGATAAACGAATTTTAAAAGGGTCGGATTAATCATAAACAAATTTACCTCAAAATTATACTCGCTACAAGGAAAATTCGACCAAGATCGAATCGCACAACGAACAGCCTTAGGAGTATTTTTCTAGCTTCCTTATGATGCCAAGGATCACACGAAAAATAGATTTAAAGTCTGGAAAAATTGGATGCAAGGTGGGCGAATTATTTTGTGTGTTTAGGGTTTCTTTCTTGGTTCGGTTTAAAGAAAATGATAGGAGAAAGAAATAGAGTGATATGGCCGAATCATAGGGGAGGGTTTTGACCCACAAATTCTGTAATTTAGTTGGCAATATAATTGTGATTTGATTTATTCCATATTTACTCATTTTTCCTTACTTAAATTAATCATAATAATACATATAATTATATTCGGTTCTACTAGGGGCACTTTAGTAATTTTGTAACTTGTATAAATGTTAACTGGAGTTGTCAAAATTATTTTGTAGCATAACTTGCCCATTTCCAGAAGTTCGGGATTGATTCTGAGCTTTATAAATCTTTTATTTAGCTTTTAAATTCATAGGGGCATTTTTGTCTTTTTACATGCTTTCAGATTTTAGGGTTTTACAACTCTTCCCCTCTAACAGAAAAATTTCGTCCTCGAAATTTGCAAAGAATCAGAAGTGAAAGGATCGAAAACAAAACAGAGATATACCAGATCAGAATACGAAATGCGGATAACTAGCTCGTATCGATTCCTCGGTCTCCCAGGTAGCCTCCCGCTCTGGGTGGTTCTTCCCAAGAATCTTTACGAATGGAAATGAAAAATCCTAACGATCGGAAATGAACGAAACAAAAGACACAACGGACAGCGAACAGAAATGTAAAAGACTTGTTTCTCATGACTCTTCGTTGTCGATCTAAGATAGCTTCGGGTTTCTCAGAAAGACATACTATACAGAATTTCAGATTGCAAAGATCATATCCAACATGACAAATGATTAACGCGTTCTCTCGGAAGAGATACAAGGAATACATAGGATTTTGACGGATATGCCGTCCATAGAATTTGATTAAGCAAATCACATGAGATCGTACAGAACATAGATTGTTGGTGACATCAATTGGCAGAAAACTTCATAGCAGATCTTATGATTCTTGTCAGAAGTTTATGGATCAACAAATGCGTGTCAAGAATCGAACGTATCAGATCGTATAACGGTGAACAGATTAAGCGTATAGGTGGAATGAACCTAAGTCTTACAAATGTAAAAATTCTCACATCTCTAATCAAAATTCTAAGGTTTCTAAAGTACTCCTCGAAATATCCTATGAACACAATGAAGGTACGTCATATGACGTAAGTATTATCACGTTCGCGAACCGTCATAATACCAGCCTCATATGAGTATACCATCATGATGGTCATACTTTATCTCAAGTCGCGAACAGAACTACTTATCTTAACCACCTATCAGACATTCTACCTCCTAAGGTTGGTCCAAAACAAACATCACTACGGATTCTAAATCGGAGGAATTTGAACGTACAAATAGCGTAACGGAATGTGTACACCTCAAAATGAAACTCGTCATCGAAACGTTAGGTCTTCCACAATTCATCATCCTTCTCAAAACGAAACCATCATCCAAACAAATGCATAACGAACACAGAACGGAATTTCTAATAGGGTAAAGCTCATTCAAAAGATCCTATCGAAAGGTAACGGAAACTTAAGTGGTCTAAGAGGAAATGAATTACGTCTTCAATATCTTCATCCCTTACAACAATCAAATCTTCCAAATCCAAACGTTTACTACAAAATTTCATCCATTCAATTTCATGATCTCGAATCTTTTCAAATTCCAAGTAGTCGCTCTCTTGTCTAATCATACGATCATAGGGTGAAAAAGGAAATCATAAACTTGAGTCTGGTTCCTCAAGTCTTCGACACTTCTTCTGGACACTTCGGTGTGGTAGCGTGAATCTCCGACGTGATCACCGTGCATTCCTCCATTTGCGAGTCTGCTTCAGCCCTCAATTCATCTTAGTACAACTAAAATGACTAGAGAAACAAAGTTGCGTGTCTCCTACAGGTTTTCTAGCATGATTTAAAATTCGCCAACTCAAACTGCTGTGGACTTCCTGGTTTATGTGCTGAAAGCTCATCTTCTACGGTCTGGTTGTCTTGATGCTCAATTGAAATCTCCACGTGCTACTTGAGGTGTAATCGAGTTTCATCTCAATCTGTCTTCTCCTCTCATGCTTCTCTCTTGGTAACGCCGGTCGCGAACATCTTCTACCAATCTTCTACAAGGTTTCTAACTCTAACCATGGACTACAGTCTTGGTCCTTTCTGTGGAAGCTCTGTCGTCATCGGATACCTAGTGGTGTCGTCTGCTGCAATCTCTGAACGCAAATCAAAACTACTCTTCCAGAACAAAGGGTCGGTTCACAAAATACAAGCAAATGGACTACGAGTTCCTCGTTCGTCTCTGAGCATAAACACACTGTCATACTATGACAATTTGTCCAGCTACTTGCGAAAATATGCGTCTTCTAGCCAATACAATTGACATCATTCAAACTCATAGTGGTCACACGAGTACTAAAACAGCTTCAAGAAATCTTTTTAGGGAAAAGCTTTATATCACAAATCTTTCTCATCACAAAGATGGAACAAATCGAATCAAATACTGATACGCGGAAATGAATAATGAAACGCAGTATTCTTTTAACTTATGCGAAAGTTGTTAACTATTTGACTTTTCATAAGATGTATATAAGAAGTTGGAAATCAAGAAACATAAGAACCATTAAGAGTTGATGTCAAAAGAGATGTGAAATATTGTAAAAAAAATATAAATGTACAAGTCTTATATTAAAGTTAGTTCCAAACCTTTTGCATAGACAAAAAATTTATAAAATATGTAAGATAGATAAATGTGGTACGGGCCAGTTTTTGCGGTCCGGTTTTTCATATGAAACCAAAAACCGCCCCACACATTCGCTTTTTCAAAAGTCAAAACCGCCACCGTCAATTTTTCAATTGGTGCGGTTTTTTGGTGTGGTTTTTTTCGGTTTCGATTCGGTTTTTCAGTTTTCATGCTCAACCCTATCTGATAGTATAAAACAGGTAATTAAGGTTTTAGTGACACGTTTGGTAATAGCCCATACCGAGTTTAGGTCAAAATGGGTAATTCTGTATGCAGGTCTGAACTCGGACGGGCTGGGTCAACCCATTATACTTTTTGTCAATTATTACTAAATTTTAATATATAAAAGATAGTGTGTCAAATGTAAGTATTAGTTATTTTAGTAATTATCTATTTTTTGAATAAAATGATCAATGAGGTTTTATTCCTAAAACAAAATGTCACTGCAATGGTTGTCAATAGTTAATGGTTTGTGTCACATCATGTTGAAGGGGACATGAATGATTATGCACCATTGAATGAATCTAGCCCAGATATGCATGAAGCACAAGATTCTGTATCCTTTATCTAATTTCCACATATATAGCCATCAGCTGCTACCATACTTTATCTTTACACAGTAACTAGTCTTATAAAAGGTCAAAGATTTTGGTCCAGAACATAAGTGACATACATAATGTTTAAACACACTTTGAGAGAAAGCTTATACAATGATCAACAACTTACAAGAGTAACCGATTTTGAATTGACAGAAATAAACCGAAATTTGACAGCTAGGGAATAATGTGATTCAGGACAATCCAAAAAAAAAAAAAAAAAAAAAAAAAAAAAAAAAAAAAAAAAAAAAAAAAAAATAAATCGGTAATGTTTATGAGGGAAAAAAAATCAGAACTCAGTTAACAGAAATTGGCTCCGACAGTTGGGTAAATTGCATATGGCTGTTGTCGCAGCGTCCATCTCATCGCGAGATTTCCTTGCATGTAAGATATTCCCCGTGACTCCAAGCAGATTAAAAGCTATGGTCTGTAAGAAGTCATTTTGTCGTTTTAAGTTGTGCTTCTTTTTAGCCCTTTTGCCACTCTCCCATTCCTCCATGAATCAGCTAACTCGATAATATAGGAAATTTATGACACAAAGTTGTAACTTTAAACACATGCTCTATAAGCTTACAAGATCAAAAGCTTCTATGCATAGTGCACATAGTAACAAGAGAAATTTTCAATTGTGGTCCAAGAAATAGTTCATTATCTAGCCTTTTCCAAGAACACAGCTTGCATAAATAAGCCTGAAAATGGCGTTACTTTTTGCATAACATTCATCACTGATAGCTTAAGAGCAAAGTAGAGAATTTCCAAAAAGAGATGATGCTGAAGTCTTCTTAGAGCACTCGGTACCCTTGGCTGGTAACATGGCGCCGTCGGACCAGCCGAGAAATTTGGATGGCTCGTGGTACCGTGGGTGGCGCCATGGTGGCCAGCCCTGGTGATCTTGCGCCGTGGATTTTTTTCCCCCTTTTTTGGTGGGTTTGTTTGTGTTTGTGTTTATATGTTGTGTTTGTGTTTGTATTTGTGTTTGTGTTTGTGTTTGTGTTTGGTGGGTTTTTTTTTCTTCTTTTCTTGAGTTGCAGTCGATGGAGAAGAAGAAGAAGGGACAAAGGGTTATCTTCATTTGGGCTTTTGTGGGCTTCATCCGAAATTATATGGGCTGCCAACTTTAAACCACTGGCTACGAATTCTTTGGTGATTGATAAATTTATATTTATGCATTGGAAAATGGTTACCATGCTTGGTAATTGGTATATTCCACCACATGCTATGAATAATTTTACAAAAAAAAGAGCAATCTAACTTACCCAAAAACATAAGCTATCATATTCAAATATTGTTGTTTTGTCATATATTATTGCAAGTCGTAACGAATCTATTATTTGTGTCATATATTATTGCAAGTCGTAACGAAAGTTAAAAAAAAAATGGACGACGTCACCACATTTTAGTTAATATTGTGTATGTTTTATTTTATGTAAAAAAAAGAAAAAAAAAAAGTGAACGACGGCACCACATTTTCTGGTGCCGTGGGTACCGCTCAGAATGTGGTGCCGTGGGATTTATGGTGCCATAGAGATTTTTGCTGATGTGGCAGGGAATTTTGAGCCATGGCACGAAGCCATGGCTCCAGGGTACCCAATGCTCTTAGAGCACTCGGTACCCTTGGCTGGTAACATGGCGCCGTCGGACCAGCCGAGAAATTTGGATGGCTCATGGTACCGTGGGTGGCGCCATGGTGGCCAGCCCTGGTGATCTTGCGCCGTGGTTTTTTTTTTTTTTTTTTTTTTTTTTTTGGGGGGGTTTGTTTGTGTTTGTGTTTATATGTTGTGTTTGTGTTTGTATTTGTGTTTGTGTTTGTGTATGGTTGGGTTTTTTTTTTTCTTTTTCTTTTGATTTGCAGGTTTATGATGAAGAAGACGAATAAAGAAGACGTTAGTATATAAATGAAGTAAAATGAAAGCAAAAAGTAGATACGATATATGTGGGCAAATGAAAGCCACGTATTTATTTTATTTTTTATTTTTTTTTGTTTTGTTTTCTGGTAAAATGAAAGCCACACATATATGTGGTGAAACCATTGCCCCTTAATACCTTAATTATATTAAGAAACCCTATTGGGCTTTTTTGGGCCTATGTTGTGGAAATACCAACAAATCAAATGTACAAGTTTATTTTATTTATTTGAGCTATAAAAAGTTTTTGTTTATTTGAGCTATAAAAAGTTATTTTTATGCATTTTTATTTTAATGTAATGAAGTTTATTTTAGTTAATATTGTGTATGTTTTATTTTATGTAAAAAAAAGAAAAAAAAAAAAGAAAAAAAAAAAGGACGACGGCACCACATTTTCTGGTGCCGTGGGTACCGCCCAGAATGTGGTGCCGTGGAATTTCTGGTGCCATAGAGATTTTTGCTGATGTGGCAGGGAATTTTGAGCCATGGCACGAAGCCATGGCTTCAGGGTACCCAATACTCTTATTCTGATTCAGCAAAAACTATAAAGAGAAAGGAATTATCTTTTTCCGGTAGGGAGAGGAGTATTGCTGTATCAGACAGCTAAAGGATGATTTACCTAACTAATCATATCAGGTAAAAAGAAATTAGGTAATAGAAGTAAAGAAGCAATTGTTATAATGCGATAACTAACCCTGGAACAAGTAAATCAGTAAGATCCAACCCCAGAAACGATAAAGTGGACTTATAAAGGATAAAGGTAATAACACAACAACGATATACCCGATTGCTTCATTTCAAAAGAAATGAAAGTGCAACTTGTCCTATTTGACATAAATCAATAGGAAAAAAGATGGTGCCTTTAAGTCGGCAAACAACTGGCCAAATTAATCTGGACCATTTTACTTTCAGCAAGAAATTTGTTGCACTAAAACAAACAAATGGATAAAACAAGATACCTTTGTCTGCCTTCTCACATAGTGAACAAGATATAGCAATACAATAAGTGCAAAGTGTAAACAACTAATGTTTCGAAGGACAATTACATGCTCCATAGTAAGTTAGTAGTTTTGTTTTAAGAATTAGAATGCAAATGTATGTACCATCTGAAACAGAAATTGCAATAAACAAAAATGATATGCCTGGCCTAGCCAGTCAGTGAGTTACACGTGTACATTTTCACTACTTGTGGCCTAACAGTTTTTCCCACCAAAATCCTTTATAAATACTTGTTAATTCTCATTTTATGTAGCCAAGTTAATACAATTTCTCATTTTTCCCTGTTCTTTCTCTCTTGTAACTGATTGTTCTTTCAATAACAAGATTCAGTTTCATTTACTAATTCAGTTTCAGTAATCTTTTTCTGTTCTTGATTGCTCTGCTGAATTGTAGCCCATTAACGAATCTTTATTGATTCCTAGTGGTGTATATCAAGTGGTATCAGAGCACTTTTCTGGCTCTATATCATTTTCATCATCAAAAATAATCCGTCATCTTCTCCGGTCAAGATTCCGGCGAAGGTTGTTAGTTTTCCGATCAAGAAATTCATTCAATCAAGAAGTACTACACTGGTACCTTGATTCTAATCAATCATACTACACTGGTATATTGATTAGTCGTGTACTATCCGTTCAGAAAGAGGACTACTTGTCAAGTATACATCGCGACCTCAAGAGCAGCGCCGTAGGCTTAAATCCTCTACTTTTGGATTAAGGGTCAGTTTTGTTTGACTTGAGGGTAGCCAAGAAATGGTTAAGTTGTTGGGTATTGCTCAATTGAAGACGAAGGAGTGATAACTAATAACTGATTCAACAATAATCAAGAAATAGTACACGTGGCAGTCAAGACTTGACCAGATGGGTGAGCAGATCACTGGTTTAAGTTTACAAAACAGTCAAAATTTAGGAAATGGTCAAGGTGGTGGTCAAGCACAGCTTACAAGGGTGGCCAAGATTGACTTCCCAAGGTTTAATGGTGATGATGTTAGAGGGTGGTTGTTCAGGTGTGAACAACTGTTCTTGATTGATCAAGTGGCTGAAGTGGATAAGGTAAATCTTGTTTCTATCCATCTTTATGACAAGGCTTTGTTATGGCATACACAATACACTAGAATTCATGGTACTTTTGTGGATTGGGAAGTGTATAAACAAGCTATCTTGAGTAGGTTTGGAAATGTCTATGATGACCCTATTTCAGAGCTTAAGAACTTGAAATATGAAACAAATGCTAGGGATTATGAAGATGTTCTTGATAATCTGTTGTGTAACACCCCGACCCGACAAGGGTAAAGATATCACAATAATGGATTCATATCAGATCAAAACAGAGCATACATCTACAGTAATACAAAAAAATCTCAAAGGATTACAAATGAAATACTGAATTTACAAGGTTACAACGAAAACTTTCAAAACTAATTCTAAAACATAATATCTTCGATCCAATTCTAATCCAGAATAGCTACCAAGCCTTCTAAGTCCAGAGGTACACTCTCACCCATTCCCAGCTTCCTACTAAAACCTGCCGCAGGAAAAGAAATGTGGCTGAGCTACGAGAGCTCAGTGAACAGATATATAGATGACAGAAACAATAACAGATAACAATACAGAACAAATCCGAAATACAGATTATGCAGATACTGAATTAAAGTGAAAGAATAGGAAAGGAATAAAGGTAAAAGAAAAGAAATGAGAAAGGGATAATGTACAAACCAGGTTTAGGGAAATACAGAAATCCATCACGAGCCCAGAGGTAACAGATAATATCATAACAGAGTAATCATATAATAATCCAGAGGGGATACCTCACAAGTAACAGATAATATGAGGGGTGACCTCATGTATCAAATCGGAGTGATCAGCTCCCAGATATATGTGAAAGACGTGTATCGCACACACCATCAGTCACCAGATATAATAACAAACATATAACATAAACAGATAACAGATAACAGATAATAGAGTCAGAACTAGGATGCATCCATGCGCCCCCTGTGGCCAGAAACTCCTTAACACACCAGATAAAATAAATCAGGGACGGGACAGGTCATCACTCTCCTGCCCTAGAGTCATGCCATCGGTGCATCAATGACATGGACATGAAACCCTCATGCCTAGTGATTGGCTCGGATATCAGACTGTGGTCAAGGTCAGATGTCATATAATAAACAGAGTCATATCTACGGGTTCATGGCAGAAGGGTCATGTCAAAAATTCAGAATAAGATAATAAGGTTTAAATCAGAGTTTATCAGATTAAGTTTAATATCAAAGCTTAAGTTCAGATTAAAAGGTTTATTTCCAATAGTCCAAAAGAGTATATCAAAGGTTAATCATTACAAGTTTATAGCAATAATCCATTTCAGAAGTTCCTGTCAAGAGTTCATTTAAATCAATCCTTTAATAATGGTTTTCATTGAAATGATCTTTCAAAATAGTTTTCATAAAACTTTTAGTAACTTCCATTTCAAGTGGTATAGCTTCTTTTTTTTTTTTTTTTTTTTTTTTTTAAATAGCTTTTAATAAAGGTTCAAAATCAATTAGGTTCAGATAAGGATTTAACAGGTTAAGGTTTATACCAAAATCAAATCAAAGTTTACAACAGATATATCAGGTTAAGGTTCAGAACAAGGTTCACAGATCAGATTCAATCCAGATTCACAAATTCAGGGTTCAGAACAAGAGATCAATCAGAGTTCAGGAAAAAGGTTCAGAATAAAAGAATCATAGCAGAGGTTCAAACAAAAAGGTTCAAGACAAACAGATCACAACACAGATTCACAACAGAAGAGAACATAGCAGTGGTATCGGAGATCCTAATAAAGAAAATGAAAAACTGAAGGAAAAGGGAATGAAAAACCCTTACTGAAAAAGGGCAGAATATCTGTACCTTATTAGCACAGCAGACAAACAAACAAACACATAAATCAGATCAGGACTTCTCCTTCTTCACACCCAAGGAAGAGGAAGACAGAATTACTAAAGTTTCTTATTCAGATTATTCCTTTTAGTTTACCTTTACATTTTAAGTACTTTCTATTTTTAGTAACTTTCCAGATTTAGTAAGTTTCCAGATTTAGTAACTTCCCATAATTAGCAGGTTTCCAGAATTAACAGATATTATCATTTCAGATTAGATTAAGTCCTTACTCATAGATTATAATGGAATAAAGGTATATTTTAACAAGTTACAGAAGTTTAGGGTTAACTATGACAATTATACAAAGTTTAGGGTTTTTAAATGTAACTTCATTAATTTCCAAGGTCATTAGTGAAAATACTTTAAGTTACAGAATTATATGCTCATTTTATTCAGAATTACATTTTATTTCCTTAAGTTTCACAATTTACAGATTACACCCCTTTAGTTTATAATTTACAAAACCAACCTTATAATTACATATTTTACAAATTAAACCCTACAATATCCATATTTACCAAACAAACATATTATATTTCATAATTACAGAATATATCATCAGAACTTAGTACATTAAAGATTAGACCCCTCAGAATTCAGAATTTACGTATTTAGTCCTTTAAGTTTACAAAACATATATATTAAGTCATAATTTCATAACAATTACATAATTAGCCCATAAATCCTCCAAATTACACAATAACCTTTTTATATCAGTATTAACTCAAAATAACCTCAAGATTTCAGATTTACACTTTTAGTCCCTCTCTTTTATTTAATTTCCATTCGTACCCTTTAATATCCATTTAATTCATTATATTGAAATATTTACACTTAGGACCCCAAGGTTATATTTTTCCCACATTCTTACAGATGTATATGACCTTACAAAAATACCCACGAGTTTCAAAAACTTACAAAACAGCCCCTCACATTTTTACTTTCCATTCGCTAATTACCTAAACTAAACAAAACCCTAATATAAATTCTCAATCATTACACCATCATAAATAACAATCTTAAACTGTAATTAATGATCAGCTTCCATGCCAAAACCCTAACCCTAGGTCGATTTCTTTAGGGTTTCCATTTTATTTATTTCTTTTTTATATTTTTCATAAATCCGGTTTTAAATTAATTCCACTACAAATTATATAGGCCTCTAAAACTTGAACCACTATTTTTCCCAGATTATATGGATTATATAGAGCTCAGAAAAATTAAGCCTCACACCCAGAAAATTCATACATAATTATTTAGAGTTTTAACACGTTTTTAAGGTTTAATTCGCAAATAATTCATGGAGCATGCATGTGATGCATGGTTTTGTGACCTTACAACAGGTTTTACCTCTCGAGGGATCTCAAGAGGCTTACAGCCCCACCAGGCAGTGTACCTGACCGATGTAGTATAGTGTAGTGGTAAGTACGGGGGATTGATCGTTCTCCACAGGGAATAGTGTCGTTAGGATTGAAAAACTACTCTAATAGGTCTAAGGGTGAGGGAAGATTCTTTTTGTGTTTTTATAATTTTATGAAAGCAAGTAAAATCTCGGGTTTGAAAGAGTGGGCGGAATTAGTTGCTAGTCAACTAACCCAAATTACTACGAATGCAAATAAAATAAAATAACAGAAAATGAAAAGGTCGTGAAACTTATGTGGAGAGAAATGTGTTTACTTAGATTTCCTTACTCCCTAACTATCTTTTACCGGTTGATTAGTGTGTATTAATTGCGTGGATGACGGGTGTATTCCTTAATACCAATCGTGGGGTGGCGTACGTACTTCCCCAACTCTATAAGCTCCTACTTCACTCCTATGTCGAGCCGGCTAAGAAGCTCCTAACATGGGATCACTAGAATTCGCTCATGCATTAAATAGAACCATAAAAACCTTAGTACGCATTGGTTCATGTTTCTTAAGACGTTCAAGCAAGTTACCGAATAGGAAGTTAGCCAGTTTTCTTAAGCCTAACATCGATGAACAATCATCCAATACAACTAATAACACACTAATAACCAATAATCAATAGCTAGGTTTCATTAGATCTAAGCAAACACAAGATAAATCTAGCCTAGCATGTTAATCAAAAGACAAGAACAAGATGTAATCAAACAACACATAGACATATTGAATGATTAAACAATTACTTATCTTCAATTAAACATGGGAGATCCAAGGGTATGAAAACCCTTAAAAATGGCAGAAATTCGTCTAGGGTTTCTCCTCCAAAGTTACACACAATAAGTTCCACACTAATGACAAAAAATTGCAAAACTATATATAGAGTTTAAGGGCTGACGGCGTCACGTTGTAGATCCTGACGCCGTCACATCGCCGCTTTTAGGGTTCCCGGATGGCCTTCCTGACGCCGTCCCTCTTTAGTGCTCCAAAATCCGCTCTGGCCTATCAAGGGGTGACGCCGTCAGAAATGGGCTTGACGCCGTCCCTCTTTAATTTAAACCGTGATGGCCTTGATCACTTCAAAGGGTGACGCCGTCAGATTTTTCATGCAAAATTCTCTGGCTTATCATGAGTAATTTTCATATCCACCCTTTTTTGCCAAGCCGTGACGCCGTCTGGAACAATCCCTGACGCCGTCAAAGGTACTTTCCAGCATAATTTTGAGACTTTGTCGTTTTCTTCACTTTTATGCTCCAAAAACGTCCAAAATGCTTCCTTTTCCAGATTTCTTCTCCAAAGTACCTAAAATGACAAAAGGAACGATTTAGGGCAATATTTGATCAAATAAATACGATTTAGGGCTTAAATGACCCCCTAAAAGCGGTACACTTTTCGCTTCATCCGCATGGTTCATGTTTATCATTTTATTTGAGACTTATATGATATAGGGGACGTGAGAAAAATACCAGACCCAATATGGAACGCGTAGAATAGGCTGGACGAAATTACACCTCTCGGATTGAATAAAACGACACCAAAATTCCCACGAGCACAAACGCGACCAACACACCTTGTAATCATTTTTCGCAGATCATATGTGATATGAGGAACTCAGGAAAAATGGAAAAATGAATTATACAAGGGTCGTACAAATTAAAATGGAATTTACCTCACTTTTGAACAAAAATTCGACACCAATGAATTTAGGCCTTTATAATTCGAATGACTATTTTTCTTGGCTTCCTAGCAATAGATTGAACTCAGAAAAATTGCTTTTGGACCTCCAGAAATTCGTATGAAGGAATGATGAATTATTTGTGTTTGTGTTTTCTCGGCAATATTGAAATAGGAAGAAATATTGTGAAATAATTATATAGGATATAATGTACTGATTTTAAGGAAGGGATCACATAAATTTCGGTCCAAATTAGCTAACCAAATCAGGTTTTTAATTTAATTGATCTTATCCCCTTTTTACTTGTATTTATCTAACTTTTAAATACATTTCATATAAACCGAAATTAATTAAATGTATATAAAATTGGTTTTTTAAACTTTGTAAGGTATAAAATAATTATTTTGGACATGAAAAATTATTAGTAGACTTGTCTTAAATTTTATTGTAATTTATATGTAGTTTATTTGACATAATTCGGATTTATTTGGTACTTATAATAGCTTGTAATTAAATTCTTAAGTAGTGAGGACATTTTGGTCATTTTACATGTTATCTGAATTTCAGGTATTACAACTTCTTCCCCACTAACAAAAAATTTCGTCCTCGAAATTTGCAGAAAGCAGAACGAAAAGAGAGCAGAAAACAAAGCAAAGACATAACAGACTAAGACCAGAATTGAGGCGAAACGAAACAGGAACACAACTGACGGTGAACAGACACATGAAAGATTTGTTTCTCATAACTCGAACTTGCAGATTCCAAAATTGTTTCAGGTCCTCGGAACAGACATAACATACTGAATCCAGATCAGAAGGATAACATACCAACGTAGTAGATGAAAATCATATTCTCTCGGAAGAGACAAAGAAATACATAGGGTTTTGACGGATATGCCGTTCACAGACATTGATTAGACAAATCAGATTAGAGCGTACAGAAATAGATTATCGATAACATCAATTGGAAGAAGTTTTATAACAAAACTTAAGATTATTATCAGAAGTTCAGAGGTCAGCAGAATGCGTGACTAGAATCCAGATGTATTAATTCGCATAACGGTGAAAGCAGATTACGCGTACAGTCAGAAATGAACTTACAGTCCCACTAAGGCAGATAATCCCAACAGTTATCAGAATTTCTAAAGCTCTAGGGCACTTCTCGAAATATCCGATGCCCACAACAAGTGCACGTTATATGATGTAAGTATTATCACGTTGGCCAGACGTCATAATACTGGCATCATATAAATATGCCCTCATGATGGTCATACTTTATCTCAAGTCGTGAACAGAACAGACTTATCTTAATCCGCCTAGCTTTCCTACGGTCTCAGAGGTCATCAGAATCCAATACCCTAACTAAGAGGAAAACGAATCACTCGAAAAGTTAACGGAAGTCCCAGAATTTCTATCAGGATTTGGTACATCAGATCATCCATCATTCGTCAAATTTCAGATAACAAAACCATTATCCGACATACGCAGAATGAACACAGAGCGGAATTACTGATAAAGAACTTAAATCATTCAAAGGATTTATCATCAGGTAACAGATTTTTAAGTAGGTCGAGCGGAAGTGAATCACATCATCCATAGCTTCACCCGTCACAGAATTTTTTTTCGCTTCAGAATTTTCTTCTATTCAAGTTCATGATCTCAGTTTCCATTCTCAAGTCTGCTTCTACTCTCAATTCATCTTAGTACAACTAAAATGAATAGAGAAGCAAGACTGCGAGTCTTGGACAGGTCTATTAGCACAGTTCGGAATTCGCCAACTCAGATTGCTGTCGTCATCGGATGCTTGGTAGTGGTGTCTGCTATAATCTCTGAACGCCAATAACATCTACTCTTCCAGAACAAAGGTCATTCCATTTAATACGAAGACATGATTCTTATTAGCCAATACTATTGGCATTATTTAAGACTCATAATGGTCACAATGAGTACGAAAACAGTTTTCATGAATCACTTCAGGGAAACTTCATATCTAAATCACATCACTAATCTTTACGAATAAACTGAAATACTTTACGGAAGCTTCTCTCAGTTAGCCATCTCCCATCTTAGGAGTTCTTGTGGTTGCTTCTTCAGTCCTTCAAACATTTAATGAGGTTGTCTGATACAGAGTTCACAAGGATGGAACAATTTAATCATTTATACTCGGAAATGAAAAGTGATTACGGTTGAGATTACGGTTAGGTTTACAATAGTTGATATGCAGACGCAAAATTTTCTCTTTCTTCTCTATAACTAATAGGGTATTTAAAGGGGACACTGAGGTGAAACAAAATCATATCTCATCAGTTTCTTCAATCTCTCACTTCTATAGCATCATGGCTCGCCAACCAAGTTCGGTTCAGAATCAATTCTACTTCTCCAACGGGAGGAAAACCCAAGAGTTTCATCAGAAAATGGCAGAAAATTTGTACAACAAGACTTTCAATGCCAACACTTTCTAGGGGTGGATACTAATAGGGTGTCCGGAGAATTTAACAATCAATTTAGATCAGGGTGCATATTTCCATAGCAGTGTTAAGCTTAACAGCTTTAAGCGGTTCAAGGTTATTATAACAAATAGGGTGGAATAGATTGTTACATTTCAGATGCGGTAGTTTATGATAGCTGAAGAACCAGTCAATCAATAATCAAAAGATCTCCAAAATCAAGTATATCAATAGTAAACAGATCCGCAGAACGTATATGGTCACTTAACCAGACGGATAGTTCATATGTCAGAGTCAAGTACATGGTTCAGTATAGTGTGGGGATAGGTACGCGAATAGTTCAAGGTGTTGGTGTTTTTGGTTTAGCTTTTTAGCATAAGTGACAGGTAGGGTGTACATCATCGGTAATACGAACATCGTATAATTGCAGAAGTGAGACTTATGAGATATCGGATATCAGCATCATATGCTCAGTTAACAATTCCATACAGAGACGGTATTTGCATCAAATCCTTCCAAAGGAAAACTGATTGGCAATTAAGATTCATCATTCAGGACAGAATAGGATCAGAGGATACATTTATATCCAGCATGGGTCATGAATTTATAGAATGTGTCAAACACTTTAAGGTTAAATGGTCTTCGGGATGGTCGGAAAGATATCAGACTGTTTATCCAACAGATCAGAAATGAAGGTCAAAATTGGGTAGTGGCAGCAAAAGTTTAACATTCGGTAATCATGGTAGGGGTTCAAAATTGTTTCAAATGCCGAAGGTGAGACATAGGAGGATAGTCGTCACCATTGAATGATCAATCAACTAATCTTTTATCAGGAGAAAATCAAGGTTAATTATCAATGAAAACGGATCGACAAAGCAGATCTTTACCATTCAGAATAAGAGGGAGAACCTTTTATACTCGTGGTTAAACACCACAAGACTTCTCATGGGAACAGAAATGGTTAAGACGGAATCAAATAGTGTCAAAAGATTCATAGATGATTATCAGAAGCAAGAAACAAATAACAGAATGTATCAAGTACATCATCGATATGGGGATTCTCAGAATGCCCAAATAAGCATCAGAATGATTAACAGAAGGTTCAGAGGTCGGAGTTGAAATCGGAAGGCAAGGATCAAATAATGTCAGATGATTACTACGCAATTTCCAATGCTTCAGATTTTATTTAGGTTTCAATTCTTAGGTGATGCAAGGCATAAGCTCTAAATTTCCAAATGTGATTTTAACCAACAGCAAGACTCGAATCAGAGTGGTGCGGAAGCAAGATACTTAAGCAAATGACTTATAGTCTACCCATTCCTCACTGGTCAGAATTTAAGTTCCTATAGGGAAATCCTAAAGCAAATTCTCAAAGGTTTTCCTACAAGCGCCTACAGTGGAAACTTAGTGACCCAGACTTCACAGGTCAAGGGTAAATATATTACGAGTCGCAGCCTGTGATCTCTGACACCATAAATTGTAACACCCCGACCCGACAAGGGTAAAGATATCACAATAATGGATTCATATCAGATCAAAACAGAGCATACATCTACAGTAATACAAAAAAATCTCAAAGGATTACAAATGAAATACTGAATTTACAAGGTTACAACGAAAACTTTCAAAACTAATTCTAAAACATAATATCTTCTATCCAATTCTAATCCAGAATAGCTACCAAGCCTTCTAAGTCCAGAGGTACACTCTCACCCATTCCCAGCTTCCTACTAAAACCTGCCGCAGGAAAAGAAATGCGACTGAGCTACGAGAGCTCAGTGAACAGATATATAGATGACAGAAACAATAACAGATAACAATACAGAACAAATCCGAAATACAGATTATACAGATACTGAATTAAAGTGAAAGAATAGGAAAGGAATAAGGGTAAAAGAAAAGAAATGAGAAAGGGATAATGTACAAACCAGGTTTAGGGAAATACAGAAATCCATCACGAGCCCAGAGGTAACAGATAATATCATAACAGAGTAATCATATAATAATCCAGAGGGGATACCTCACAAGTAACAGATAATATGAGGGGTGACCTCATGTATCAAATCTGAGTGATCAGCTCCCAGATATATGTGAAAGACGTGTATCGCACACACCATCAGTCACCAGATATGATAACAAACATATAACATAAACAGATAACAGATAACAGATAATAGAGTCAGAACTAGGATGCATCCATGCGCCCCCTGTGGCCAGAAACTCCTTAACACACCAAATAAAATAAATCAGGGACGGGACAGGTCATCACTCTCCTGCCCTAGAGTCATGCCATCGGTGCATCAATGACATGGACATGAAACCCTCATGCCTAGTGATTGGCTCGGATATCAGACTGTGGTCAAGGTCAGATGTCATATAATAAACAGAGTCATATCTACGGGTTCATGGCAGAAGGGTCATGTCAACAATTCAGAATAAGATAATAAGGTTTAAATCAGAGTTTATCAGATTAAGTTTAATATCAAAGCTTAAGTTCAGATTAAAAGGTTTATTTCCAATAGTCCAAAAGAGTATATCAAAGGTTAATAATTACAAGTTTATAGCAATAATCCATTTCAGAAGTTCCTGTCAAGAGTTCATTTAAATCAATCCTTTAATAATGATCTTTCATTGAAATAGTTTTCATAAAACTTTTAGTAACTTCCATTTCAAGTGGTATAGCTTCTTTTTATAATAGCTTTTAATAAAGGTTCAAAATCAATTAGGTTCAGATAAGGATTTAACAGGTTAAGGTTTATACCAAAATCAAATCAAAGTTTACAACAGATATATCAGGTTAAGGTTCAGAACAAGGTTCACAGATCAGATTCAATCCAGACTCACAAATTCAGGGTTCAGAACAAGAGATCAATCAGAGTTCAGGAAAAAGGTTCAGAATAAAAGAATCATAGCAGAGGTTCAAACAAAAAGGTTCAAGACAAACAGATCACAACAAAGATTCACAACAGAAGGGAACATAGCAGTGGTATCGGAGATCCTAATAAAGAAAATGAAAAACTGAAGGAAAAGGGAATGAAAAACCCTTACTAAAAAAGGGCAGAATATCTGTACCTTATTAGCACAGCAGACAAACAAACAAACACAGAAATCAGATCAGGACTTCTCCTTCTTCACACCTAAGGAAGAGGAAGACAGAATTACTAAAGTTTCTTATTCAGATTATTCCTTTTAGTTTACCTTTACATTTTAAGTACTTTCTATTTTTAGTAACTTTCCAGATTTAGTAAGTTTCCAGATTTAGTAACTTCCCATAATTAGCAGGTTTCCAGAATTAACAGATATTATCATTTCAGATTAGATTAAGTCCTTACTCAGAGATTATAATGGAATAAAGGTATATTTTAACAAGTTACAGAAGTTTAGGGTTAACTATGACAATTATACAAAGTTTAGGGTTTTTAAATGTAACTTCATTAATTTCCAAGGTCATTTGTGAAAATACTTTAAGTTACAGAATTATATGCTCATTTTATTCAGAATTACATTTTATTTCCTTAAGTTTCACAATTTACAGATTACACCCCTTTAGTTATATAATTTACAAAACCAACCTTATAATTACATATTTTACAAATTAAACCCTACAATATCCATATTTACCAAACAAACATATTATATTTCATAATTACAGAATATATCATCAGAACTTAGTACATTACAGATTAGACCCCTCAGAATTCAGAATTTACATATTTAGTCCTTTAAGTTTACAAAACATATATATTAAGTCATAATTTCATAACAATTACATAATTAGCCCATAAATCCTCCAAATTACACAATAACCTTTTTATATCAGTATTAACTCAAAATAACCTCAAGATTTCAGATTTACACTTTTAGTCCCTCTCTTTTATTTAATTTCCATTCGTACCCTTTAATATCCATTTAATTCATTATATTGAAATATTTACACTTAGGACCCCAAGGTTATATTTTTCCCACATTCTTACAGATGTATATGACCTTACAAAAATACCCACGAGTTTCAGAAACTTACAAAATAGCCCCTCACATTTTTACTTTCCATTCGCTAATTACCTAAACTAAACAAAACCCTAATATAAATTCCCAATCATTACACCATCATAAATAACAATCTTAAACTGTAATTAATGATCAGCTTCCATGCCAAAACCCTAACCCTAGGTCGATTTCTTTAGGGTTTCCATTTTATTTATTTCTTTTCTATATTTTTCATAAATCCAGTTTTAAATTAATTCCACTACGAATTATATAGGCCTCTAAAACTCGAACCACTATTTTTCCCAGATTATATGGATTATATAGATCTCAGAAAAATTTAGCCTCACACCCAGAAAATTCATACATAATTATTTAGATTTTTAACACGTTTTTAAGGTTTAATTCGCAAATAATTCATGGAGCATGCACGGTTCATGTTTATCATTTTATTTGAGACTTATATGATATAGGGGACGTGAGAAAAATACCAGACCCAATATGGAACACGTAGAATCGGCTGGACGAAATTACACCTCTCGAATTGAATAAAACGACACCAAAATTCCCACGAGCACAAACGCGACCAACACACCTTGTAATCATTTTTCGCAGATCATATGTGATATGAGGAACTCAGGAAAAATGGACAATGAATTATACAAGGGTCTTACGAATTAAAATGGAATTTACCTCACTTTTGAACAAAAATTCGACACCAATGAATTTAGGCCTTTATAATTCGAATGACTATTTTTCTTGGCTTCCTAGCAATAGATTGAACTCAGAAAAATTTCTTTTGGACCTCCAGAAATTCGTATGAAGGAATGATGAATTATTTGTGTTTGTGTTTTCTCGGCAATATTGAAATAGGAAGAAATATTGTGAAATAATTATATAGGATATAATGTACTGATTTTAAGGAAGGGATCACATAAATTTCGGTCCAAATTAGCTAACCAAATCAGGTTTTTAATTTAATTGATCTTATCCCCTTTTTACTTGTATTTATCTAACTTTTAAATACATTTTATATAAACCGAAATTAATTAAATGTATATAAAATCGGTTTTTAAACTTTGTAAGGTATAAAATAATTATTTTGGACATGAAAAATTATTAGTAGACTTGTCTTAAATTTTATTGTAATTTATATGTAGTTTATTTGACATAATTCGGATTTATTTGGTACTTATAATAGCTTGTAATTAAATTCTTAAGTAGTGAGGACATTTTGGTCATTTTACATGTTATCTGAATTTCAGGTATTACATGTTGAGTAGAGTTGATATAAGTGAATCTCATGCTATGAGTTTGTTTATGGGTGGATTGCCAACTGAGATAGCAATGAGTGTTAGAATGTTTAAACCCAAGACACTAGCAGATACTTATTGCTTGACAAATCTGCAAGAAGCTACTTTGAATGCTGTTAAGAAGAAAAGTAGGCCTGTTTTTAGTGGTAGCAATTCAAGATTTGGTAATGGTGTTGTCAATAACAGTTTTCAAAAACCTTTATTGGCATTACCAACTACCCCTGCTACTACTGCACCTCATAAACCAAATACACCTGTTGGGGGTACAAATAAGAGATTGACACAAAAAGAATATGCAGAGAAGAGAGCTCAAAACTTGTGTTTCTACTGTGATCAAAAGTATACACCAGGCCATAAGTGCAGTGGGCAGTTGTATTCTTTGGTGGTCATGCCTGAGTTGGATATATGTGAAAGTGAACTTGTGGAGGAGGAAGAAGAGATGTTTGACACAGACTTGTTAGAAACACAACAACCCCAAATTTCTTTGCATGCTTTAACTGGGACTACAAATTTTCAAACAATGAGGGTGATTGGAACTGTAGGAAAACATGAGGTGCATATTTTGATAGATTGTAGATCAACACACAACTTTTTGGATAAAAATATGGCTAAGAAGTTGGGATGTGATATCAGAAGTACTTGTCCTTTAGCAGTTACTGTGGCTGGTGGCAATAATTTGATGAGTACTGCTGAGTGTAAAAGTTTCAAATGGATGTTTGGTACTACACCTTTCACAACAGATGTAATGCTTTTACCATTGGGGGGTTGTGAGATGGTGTTGGGCATTCAATGGTTATCTACATTGGGCAACATGAGATGTAATTTTCAAGAGTTGAGAATGGATTTTAAGCATAATGGGAAAAGGGTCACAATCAGGGGAACTAGGAAGTCAACAATGGAATGGTTGGGTAACAAAAGGGCTGACAAGACTGTGAACCAAGTTGTGCAGGGTGAATTGCATTCAATGGCTTTGTGTGTCTTTCCTGAAACTGCCTCTACTTGTATGCAAATTGAAGGTACCCAAGTAGAAATACATCCTAGTTGTCAACCTGTGGTGGATAGCTATGTAGATGTGTTTGAAGTTCCTAAGGAATTGCCACCTAGGAGAACCCATGATCACAGAATTCTCTTGGAACCAGGCACTCATCCAGTTAATATCAGGCCTTATAAACATCCTCCATCACAAAAAGATGCAATTGAAGGCATGGTTGCAGAACTGTTGGAGGCAGGGGTGATAAAAAAGAGTCACAGTCCATTTTCCTCTCCTATAGTCATGGTGAAAAAGAAAGACAATTCCTGGAGGATGTGTGTTGATTATAGACAGCTCAACAAGCAAACTATTAAGGATAAGTTTCCAATTCCTATAATAGAAGAGCTTATTGATGAGTTACATGGGTCACAATTGTTTACTAAGTTGGACTTTAGATCTGGGTACCACCAAATCAGAATGAATGAGGAAGATGTGCCCAAGACAGCCTTCAGAACTCATGAGGGCCATTATGAGTTCTTAGTGAAGCCATTTGGCCTTACAAATGCTCCATCCACATTCCAATATTTGATGAATGAGGTATTCAGTCAATACTTGAGGAAATTTGTTTTGGTTTTCTTTGATGATATACTCATTTACAGTCAAAATGTGGAAGATCATGTGATGCATTTGCAAGCAGTTCTAGAAACAATGAGACAAAACAAGTTGTATGCTAAGAAAAGCAAGTGTGTGTTTGGTACTGACAAGGTAGAATATTTGGGTCATATTATTTCACCATTGGGAGTTGCTACTGACCCAGAAAAGATCAAAGCTATGACAAATTGGCCTGTGCCTACCAATGTGAAGCAGCTCAGAGGATTTTTGGGCTTAACTGGGTATTACAGAAGGTTCATACAAGGTTATGCAAGTGTGAGCAGACCTCTTACTCAGTTACTCAAGAAGAATGCTTTTAATTGGAATGAGGAATCACAAACAGCTTTTGAAAGACTTAAGCAGCCTATGATAACTGCTCCAGTGTTGAAATTGCCAGACTTCACAAAAGAATTTACACTGGAAACAGATGCTTCAGGTGTTGGATTGGGTGCAGCGTTGTTGCAAGAAGGACACCCTATAGCTTTCCTCAGTAAAACTTTATCTGCTAAACACCAACTTATGTCCACTTATGAAAAAGAATTCTTGGCAATTGTGTATGCTTTGGAGAAATGGAGAGGATATCTATTAGATAGGCATTTTAAGATCAAAACTGATCATTTCAGTCTTAAATACCTATTGGATCAAAGACTCACAACTCCTACTCAACTAAAATGGCTTCCAAAATTAATGGGGTTTGACTATGAAATTGTTTACAGAAAGGGTGTGGAGAATGTAACAGCTGATGCCTTGTCTAGGATTCAGAATTCAGGGGAATTGTTTAGTTTGCTTACTTCCTCAATGAGTACTCAATTGTATCAAAAGATTGTAGCTAGTTGGGATTCAGACACAAAGCTTCACCAAGTCAAACAACAGCTGCAGAATGGTCAGACTGTGAAAGGGTCTTATACTTGGTCAAACCAGGAGTTAAGAAGAAAGGGTAAACTGGTTGTGGGTGATGACACAGAATTGAGAACTGAATTACTCAAACAGTTCCATGAAGGTGCAGTTGGAGGTCACTCAGGGGTCAAAAAAACCACCAACAAGGTTAGCAGTGTCTTTTATTGGAAGAAATTGAGGAAGCATGTGAAGCAATTGGTCAGAGAATGTGATATTTGTCAAAGAAATAAATCAGACTTGTCAGCTTATCTTGGCCTACTACAACCATTACCTTTGCCTGCTCCTATATGGTCTAGTATCTCCATGGATTTTGTAGAAGGTCTGCCCAAATCACAAGGTAAGACTGTTATCTTTGTGGTTGTTGATAGACTGAGCAAATATGCACATTTCATTTCCCTTGCACATCCATTTACTGCCAAAGATGTTGCACAAGTTTTCTTAGACAACATATATAAGCTTCATGGGTTACCAAATACCATCATATCAGATAAGGACAAGGTTTTTCTGAGTACCTTTGGAAAGAGTTGTTCAAAATGTTACAAGTGAAACTGCATATGTCCACCTCATACCACCCTCAGACTGATGGCCAAACTGAGGTAGTGAATAGGTGTTTGGAGTGTTATCTAAGATGTACGTCAGGTGAACAACCCAAACAATGGATGAAGTGGTTGTCCTTGGTTGAGTTGTGGTACAATACTAACCACTACTCTGCTACTAAAACCACCCCTTATGAGATAGTGTATGGTCAAGCTCCACCTGTTCATGTGCCTTATGTGGGGGGTGAGAGTAGGGTGGAGGCTGTAGACAGAACCTTGACAGCAAGAGAAGAAGCTATTGATCTATTAAAGTTCCACCTCAAAAGGGCTCAAGATAGGATGAAGTCCCAAGCTGACAAACATAGGTCAGACAGATCTTATGAGGTGAATGATTGGGTTTATTTGAAGCTGCAACCCCATAGACAAGTTACAATCAGGAAAGGGAAGCAACACAAGCTTTCACCCAAGTATTATGGGCCATTTCAAATACAGGCTAAGATAGGCCAAGTTGCTTATAAGCTAAAGTTACCAACCACTTCCCAAATACATGATGTTTTTCATGTCTCTCAACTTAAGAAGTGCAGAGGTGCAGTGACTCAAAGTGGTACACTACCAGCTTGTGACATGGAAGGTAAAGTGTTGGTTGAACCCATAGCTATATTGGAAAGGAGGTTGGCCAAAAATGGGAACTCTGCCACTGTGTTTGTGCTAGTTCAGTGGGCAAATGGGTCCAAGGATGATGCAACCTGGGAACCCATTGAAGATTTGCAAAAGAGGTTTCCTTCCTTTGTTTGCTAATCTTGAGGACAAGATTAAACTAAGGGGGATGGATTGATAGAGGTGAATAGCTGTTAGTTACCATAGTATGTGACACGTGAGGTGCACATGCTTGGCCTAGCCAGTCAGTGAGTTACACGTGTACATTTTCACTACTTGTGGCCTAACAGTTTTTCCGCCCAAAATTGTGAGATCCCGTAAAAATCCCTCGTAATAAATCTCACTGATTAATGATAATCTCAACTTGCGGTTTAATAAAACCCATTTTTATGGGAAAATTTAAACTTTTCTCTTATTGCTATAAATACCACGTTATGTTTTCGTGATATATATATTAAATAGCAACCTCTACTCGAACCACAAACAAATCACGGGATTTCCATTCTCATTTAAATTCGATACTTCACAAATAATACTAGTTGGTAATGATAAATCTCTACACAAAGATATATGCACTTTCTCTAATCATTCTTAATTATTTCACTTAGTTGACACTAATTATCATTAAACTCTTCACTAATTCATTTCAAAGCCAAACGGGCTGTCTAAATCCTCAGCCCATTTACACGCTCCATCAGCCCACATCGCACGAACCAGCCCACTACATCCAAGCCCTTTCCAATATTAGTTTTTAACTTAGTGACTTTATGCAAAATCGACCAGCCAAGTCACCACCAAAACGCCTTGGTATTTTTCGATTCTCAAACACGACTAGTATACATTATTATACCTCTTATTTACTCTTCCAGCCAACAAACAGGACGCCAAATATTAGCTCGAGATATGAACATTTGATATTTTTAAATGAGCCAAAGTGTTTGTCCCATTTTCATCAAATCGAACCATATACATTCTTGCAAACTCATCCGATTTTACCCGAACTTGTCTTAATCCCATTTCAACATTTTTATTTGATCACTTGTGATTTGTTAAGAGTATTCAATGTTAAGAATATCGAGCTCGACATTACACCCGATTCGTTTGCACACCAAAGTTACTTGTCGACATAAAATGAGTAAACCAATTCCAAATTGATCTCTTTTAATCTTCCACATGCCACTAAAGTCTTCAAAGTCAGAAGATTCATTTCCAATTCAGTGTCTAACATTCACTAACTTTCAATAATAGAGAAAGTGATCATTCCTCACTAAACTCCACTTGCACCAAAACAATTGTACAAATCGAATATATACATGATCCATCGAATAGAGACAAGATAGTATTGAAATTGTTTTCTTAGCCAAACTTTCACTCTTTCACTCGGTTAGACACTGCCATACTCAACTAAAATATCTAACGAATATTGACATATGCCAACTACAAGAGACAAAGTCCTATGAACCTTTCCGTACCTCCTAATGATTGCTAAGAAATACGCATGCAAAGAATAATGATCATTCAAACAGTAGCAATATGATTGAGCTTGAGGGCAATCTAGTCAAAACATTGTGTAGTTTTCTCTATAAAACTCACCCTCCCTTAGCAGTTCATATCACTCATTTCTCAATTATCCCACTCTCACTAAATACTTGAAAACCCAGCATCACTTGTCTCTCGCCATAGGATGCAAATCGAGTAGGAGAAGTATACAAATAAAGCATATTCATGCCTATAAACTCTCTGTCTCACTCTTGTGCCTTGCTCGATCATCGCTACCTTCTTCGTGTGTCCCATTCGATCACCACTGCCTTTCCTTCACCACCTTAAATGGTGTAGTAAGTATTTAATAACCCCCTTCTCTTTCATCTCGCACGATCACACTTCATGCATGCATTGTTTTTACTTGTTTCATTCGAACATGCCACTCGTCACGTTTATATATACACTACTAAGCTAAACATGCACTTTCGTTTAAAACAACCCAACATGAGTCGAGCCTCCACAGTGGAAGGCTTAACAGCCCTCTCACACTCACCACTTTCACATTAAAGTGACATTCATGCAAACACTACTTGAACGTATCAATGTTTTATATTCCATATGTCACGTTAAAATGAGGAGAAAATGATTTTATGTAATAATCAACACATTAGGAAGACATGCATGGCATCACTTCTTTAGCATTCCACTCGAACGTACTCTTTTGTTTACTCGCATACTGATTCTGGATTCATGTTAACCAAAAGGGCGTGACAAGTAACCACTAAGGAGAATTTAGATATCAATCGCATTTCATTCTCATGCATCACGTTTCATGCAAGCATCGAACAAGTAAATATTTTATATTACGCGCTATAACAAAAACTGGGAAAACACTAAACCACTTTCTAAATAATTTGTATAGTCGAAACCACCTAAGTAGGCTAGAAACCAAGTCCATATCTCGCGATCTAATTAAACGACCACGTTCTATTTTTACATGACCCATTTCACAACACAACTAGCTATGTCTTTCGTATAAACACCTTACAAAAATACTCAAGTCTCGATCTCTTAAAACTGCCCAAGTAAAACGTCTAAACCTATTTTGAAAAACCACTAAAAACCATGTTGGGCTAAGATTTGCAACTCGTTAAGGGCCCAATAGTGTAAAAATTAAGCTATTAGCCGAATAAGCTGATGAAATAAGCTGCTTTTGTCTTAAATATAACTTATAAAAAGTCGCCCACTTTTTCTTTACCATTTTGACATTTTTAGTCTAAAAATGTAACGCGTTTTAACTATAAGGACTAAAACTGCCAAACTGTGAAACTTATGGATTGAAACTGTGAAAACAGTTTATAAAGGACTTAAATTGATCTTTGAATTAACTTCAAGCTTTACATAGACACTTGGATTATTTTTGGACTATTATTGGATTTTATATTTAACGAAGGACTAACGACGTAACGCAAACTCAGTTAGAGTAAAAGTACAAGGACCAACTATTTTCACTTGACATTCTTACTTCATTTTCCATTTTCATCATTCCATCACTTCATATGCATTTTATACATTTTAGTTAGGTATAATTAATCTTCGTTAATTATTAAACGATTTTACATGCATATCATTCATCATATTTTGAGGAGATAATACCTCGGGTCAAGTGACATAAGAATCGAGATAATATCATTGTATGATATTATATTTTCTTAACTTGAGGCATTTTAAGCATATCACACTCACATCACCAAATCGTTATACGATTTCTCATTTCACACTCATCGTTAGTTACAAGTTGAATACTTAGATATTCCTCATATTCAAGTCTCGTATTGAAGACGTTTCCGTGATCGTTTCCATAAGTCTTACTTGAACTTATAATTCCATCTTGTCAGATACACTCCAGGTGAGTAGTGGCCCCTACTTTTAATATTTGTTTTAATAACTCTTTTGGGGGAGATACATGCTTCAACTGTTTTAAGTATTTTTATACTTTGAAAACACTCATGATTTATTCAAAATCATCAACTATGTTTTACTTATTTTGAACCACCCTTTGACGGGGATATATACTCGTTATATTTTCAAACTGCTTGCTTAGCTGAAATACTATATTTGAAAGATAACATTTTAAACTACTAGTTGTAACAAGATACTGAGACTCATTTTATGCATTCATATAACAGCTGAATGTACTGTTAACTTAACTAGGATGTTTATACATCCCAACTGGAAATAATTGCCAACAACTAAAGTACGCATATTCTATGAAAACCTAAACCCTATATTGCCTAAGTTTAGCTATATTGCCATAAAGTCCCTCGATCATGAGCCATTAATCACTGCGGTGAGCGCGAATATAGTGGACAGCTTCGAAACTTGTAAAGGCTGACGACCTATCCCACTAAATATTGGATGGAATGCCGGATGGCTAGTCGTATTTAGTCGCGATACACTATATTTGACACAAATAGGATGAGGCAATCACCTATTATTTAGGGCAAAACCATCAGTAACCCTGATGTGACTTTCGCCGTTGTACGGTACTTTTGTTAACGTTTTGCGCGTCATGAGGCTTAGAGCAATATAACCTTTTGAATATATATGTCTTCTTATATATATTCGGATACAGCTGTATTTAGTAACGACCACTCCACTCTGATAGACATCAGACTTTAAACTATTGTTTTCACTATGTGATTTGAATATGTATGCACGTACTTGGAACTTAACTGTTATCATATGTGACTAGTTGTGTCTTATGATAAAGACAACTCAATGCTTGGCATATCTCTACTTTTAAAAGTTGAACTATTATTTCATTGCAAGCATATAATAACGTAACTCATTTTCATTTAAACTTGAAACTTATGATCATCTGAGTTCATAAATGATTTACTCGTGGATTTTATCCAAATCACAAACTTGCTAGTTACTTCAAAAAGTACTAGTACCTATTCCAACTATCAACTCTTAAATTCAGTGGAAAGAAAGTGATTTTCTATCAAACTCCACGAACTCACCAACCATTGTGTTGACGTTTTTAAGCATGTTTATCTCAGGTAATCAACGGAGCAGGACAAGACACGGAGCGGGCATTAAATACTCTGATAACTTAAATGGTGTGAAAATCAAACATGTCATTCTTTCCAAATTACTATACTTTGGTGGGATTTTCAAATCATACATTTAAACCTTTGTACCAAAACTATTATTTTGAATGACATATAAATTTCAAAACGCCTTTTCAAGTCGTTTTCTAAAAATTTTGACTTCGATCCTCAGTGTAACACCTAATTATTTTCCGCTGCCACAAAACCAAATTAGGGGGTGTTACAGATTGGCATCAGAGCCACAGGTTTTAGAGAATCAAATGTTTTCAAACATTGAACTATAACCACACTTTCAAAATAAATGATTTTTACACCATACCATTTTTACGCCCTCCGTGTCTGCAGACTGTCGTGCTCAATATATTACCTACTAAGATTGTTTTGTACTAATCTTACATGCTTAATGTTTACACTTCACACATTACACAACTTATTATTATACACTCAATGTTACACATTAAACGTATGAATATTCATAATTACTGTTGCTACAGTACCATGTCTTCCAAACTAGTCGATATCATCAAGACTACCTCTCCTACTACACATGCGTCACCTACCTACCAAATCGCACCGGATACTGAAGATCCTTATGTAAAAATGTCACAACTCCAGCCTGACATAGAACTCACTCCGAAATCACCTCTGTCATCCCCTACTTACTCACCTCCACGTCAGAAACTTAGGAGAGCAACCGAATCCTATTCAGATGAAGATTTGATTGGTGGTCAACCAACATTTGAATCTGAACAGAGTTCACACCAAGAGATAACTTGGAAGAAGATCGAACTAAATTCTCCTTTGCCTGATATCTCAGATTTTCCCATGACAGATATCCCAGAGAATGTATCCTCACCCAATTCTCCTGACTACAATGTAGACACCTGCGAATCCATATGGACTTGCCTTCACCAACACACCAACATACTAGACACTCACTCTGAACAGCTAAAAGAGTTACAACCATTACGATTCGAATGGTATGATCGTAACATTGATACTCTGTTTAAAAGGACAGATGCTGAAAGACGAGAAGTGTTTGATCTAGGAGTAAATGTTGGTAACATGAAGGACAATTACGAACAAGAACTTAGAAACTTGGATGCCAGAACCCGCTGTTTGGGAAGAGGCCACACCCAAACACACATTAGGATTGAGGACATCGAGAGAGCATTATGGTTAGCTAGAGACACAGCAAGAATCCAAAGCCAAAATATTGCGGCCTTGGAAAACATGTTAGCTAATCAGATGAATGTGTGCCAGGAACGTTTCTCAGCCATGGAAGCTGCACAACTAGATCTTGAGGCAGAAGTTAGACGTCTACGTCAAAGACGTAACTGATCTTAAGTATAGTTGTTGCGCTCAATAAACCAAATAGTTTTGGTTAGTATTCCATGTATCTTTCCATAATTCTGTAACTCTCAGAATTTGTAATCGACTTTTAAGCTATGACAGTCTCTTTCCATTATATCTTTCTGTTGTAAACAAATTCCTTCCACCAAACCCTATTATGGTGCCATAAATGCAAAGAGCCATGCAAAACCTCACCATTTGTTACTCTCGTAGGTAAACAAATGACTCCACAAGAATCAATGAGACATTAATAAAAGACCTTGTGTTGGTTGTTTTGATCAAACAAGTTATTAGAGTTATGTCCATATTGATGATTGTAACAGTGATTGTACATCAAATGTACCACGACTAAACAATAAACCCTAGAAGTCCAAGAACAAATCTTCAAAAGAGAAAGTTGATGAACCTTAGCTTTGATGAATTCGTTTGTTCTTTAGCAATCCCATGTCAAGAGATAATTATTTTACGATGTTACCCAGACACATCGTATCTCTATGATCCTCAGCTAGTTTTGATTTTGTATTAAGATCACGTGGTTAGCAATAATATGCAAATACCTTGTTATTTGAAATTATTCTAATGATAAAGTGAATACTAAATCAGTGTTTCTTGTTGTAGTCATTGAAGATGGCCAACATGAGCAACACCCATACCCCCTCAGCACTTACAACAACCATGACTCCTAAAACCATCGAAAAGTTGGTAAACAATATCGTTGCAGCAGTACTCGAAGTGACCACAACAGTCCATCCGAGTGACAACGACATGACAAGAAAAGAAAGAAAGAAGGCTATACCTTGTAAGCATAACCATGAAAGTTTCATGGGGTGTAAGCCCATTTACCTAAAGGATTCAAGAAGAATGACTAAACCTATACGCACTTGTGCCCAAAGAATTAGGCAAGATATTGCACTTAAGAAAAATAACCAAAAGCGAAAACTTGAGGAGAAAAGATCCTTTATCCTCAACGAATGCGAGTTCCACAATGATGTTTGCATCCGCAATCATCTACAAGACCGCATTGACTATCTTCGCCAACAAAGACCCAAACCAGAAGTTGGAAGAAACTTCATCACCAACCCTAGTAGTGAAAACAAATACTATGGAAAGCAACCTCTGTGCCCAAGATGTAAGTTGCATCACGTCGGACATTGCATTGATAAATGCGGAAAGTGCCGGAAAATAGGCCACAAGACAAGAGATTGCAAAACCATAGAAGGAAATGAGCAACCCTCATCCATAAAATGCCATGAATATGGTAAAGTAAGTCATTACAAGAGTTATTGCCCGAACTACAAAGCCCATTAGGAGCCCAAGATTTGTACAAGGGAATAAGGACTCGTCAAATAATCTCAACCGTGTCGAAGAATGACCTCCATGTTAAGCAGATGAATGGATTCCTGCTGTAAAATAAATAAACTCTAGTCTAGAACTGTCTAAGTTATATTTCCGTTTGTATTTACCTTAGGTACGATGGATGTAACCTAAGTGTAACAGTTATCCTTCTACCATATAAGAACTCTACCTTGTAATATTCCCATGATAATTATAATCTACGTCTATTTCAATCTCTATTCCACCTCTTTATCCATAAATCATTATGTAACAACACACTGATATTACCCTAAGGATTTAATTAACTTCATTTTGACCAAACCATAGGTTGATACCACATTGTAAGAAATCCTCACCTAAAACTTAGGTCTATACCAAGAACATCCACATATCACTTTAGAAAATTTCTGAATTATCCTCGGTATATGAACAACAACTTTCCAAATTCTTTTGAAAATAATCAAAGGATGTCTGATTTGTGACGAAACTATGATAATTAAATCATATAAAATTCCTTGAAGAGAACAAGAATATCATAACAACTGCACCAGGCGTTACATTATTTGGTCCTCAATTATACATAGCCTAGCTACCTATGTATAATTTAAGAAGAATCATGTTATAAATGGAACAGCTATCTTTTCAAAGTTTTAATAACAATTTTCATTCCAACACAAAAGTTCGAGACAAAATAAATAGTTCATAAACCTCACTTTTAACCGAACCGATCTACACTTATTACCCATTACCTTATTATAAGAAGTCGAGAAAAGTACGAAATTAGAAACTATAAGAATTCACAACAAAATGAGGAAAAGACAAATAACATAAATTTTATTAGAACCCATGGAAGTTATTACATAGCGAGATGATTAACATCGGAAGCGCTAATAGTACAATGAACACAATAAAAGGCATAGAGTCTTCAATAGGTTGGCCCGCCATAGCAACAAAAACCACCACCAACCCAGCAATAGCAAGCGCCACCATAGGATGAAGTACCCTGATTATTCTAGAAGACAGACAAAAGTGAACCGTTAACTAAACATAAACGAGATCTCATTCCACATTTATTAAAGATTACATCGACACACAACGAAGGTACATTCTAACAACACCTACGCGTGACCCTCACCCCCAAAATTTATCCGCAAAAATGGCTAGGATTGTGAGGGGTACGATAACCAACAAGTATCCGATCAAATAACCGGTATCTTCGCCGGGAAGAAGAGCCAAACAAAAGGCGGCGAAGATGATGAACATGGTTGCAAACACTATAGCGATCGGCGACATTTTTTTTTTGTTGGGAAAGGTGAAATGAAAGAGATGGAGTGAAAAGGTGAAGTGGGAAGGAAAAAGGAAAAAGGGAAAAAGTAAATAGGGTATTAATAGGAGAAAAGTATCCGTTATTTTACTATTCACGACCATTAAGTTTCAAAATCACTACCATTAAAAATCCACTAGTCTCAAATCGCTAGAACACTGAACATTAAGTGTTAAATACTTCCTACTCTCGACCGTCACTATCACTATTCATAGACTATGAATGCATTAGTTGATCTAACATTCAAATTTAATTCGTCTGGTATGAATAAATCAAATTGGATCCTGTTTCCTCGATATTCAAATGAAAATCTCTCGACAACATTCTCCATAAACTCTCATCTCAGAATACTACATTTTTCAACACCTATCACGGCCTGAACTTCGGGACGAAGTTCAAAATTAGGGGTGGATACTGTGAGATCCCGTAAAAATCCCTCGTAATAAATCTCACTGATTAATGATAATCTCAACTTGCGGTTTAATAAAACCCATTTTTATGGGAAAATTTAAACTTTTCTCTTATTGCTATAAATACCACGTTATGTTTTCGTGATATATATATTAAATAGCAACCTCTACTCGAACCACAAACAAATCACGGGATTTCCATTCTCATTTAAATTCGACACTTCACAAATAATACTAGTTGGTAATGATAAATCTCTACACAAAGATATATGCACTTTCTCTAATCATTCTTAATTATTTCACTTAGTTGACACTAATTATCATTAAACTCTTCACTAATTCATTTCAAAGCCAAACGGGCTGTCTAAATCCTCAGCCCATTTACACGCTCCATCAGCCCACATCGCACGAACCAGCCCACTACATCCAAGCCCTTTCCAATATTAGTTTTTAACTTAGTGACTTTATGCAAAATCGACCAGCCAAGTCACCACCAAAACGCCTTGGTATTTTTCGATTCTCAAACACGACTAGTATACATTATTATACCTCTTATTTACTCTCCCAGCCAACAAACAGGACGCCAAATATTAGCTCGAGATATGAACATTTGATATGTTTAAATGAGCCAAAGTGTTTGTCCCATTTTCATCAAATCGAACCGTATACATTCTTGCAAACTCATCCGATTTTACCCGAACTTGTCTTAATCCCATTTCAACATTTTTATTTGATCACTTGTGATTTGTTAAGAGTATTCAATGTTAAGAATATCGAGCTCGACATTACACCCGATTCGTTTGCACACCAAAGTTACTTGTCGACATAAAATGAGTAAACCAATTCCAAATTGATCTCTTTTAATCTTCCACATGCCACTAAAGTCTTCAAAGTCAGAAGATTCATTTCCAATTTAGTGTCTAACATTCACTAACTTTCAATAATAGAGCAAGTGATCATTCCTCACTAAACTCCACTTGCACCAAAACAATTGTACAAATCGAATATATACATGATCCATCGAATAGAGACAAGATAGTATTGAAATTTTTTTCTTAGCCAAACTTTCACTCTTTCACTCGGTTAGACACTGCCAAACTCAACTAAAATATCTAACGAATATTGACATATGCCAACTACAAGAGACAAATTCCTATGAACCTTTCCATACCTCCTAATGATTGCTAAGAAATACGCATGCAAAGAATAATGATCATTCGAACAGTAGCAATATGATTGAGCTTGAGGGCAATCTAGTCAAAACATTGTGTAGTTTTCTCTATAAAACTCACCCTCCCTTAGCAGTTCATATCACTCATTTCTCAATTATCCCACTCTCACTAAATACTTGAAAACCCAGCATCACTTGTCTCTCGCCATAGGATGCAAATCGAGTAGGAGAAGTATACAAATAAAGCATATTCATGCCTACAAACTCTCTGTCTCACTCTTGTGCCTTGCTCGATCATCGCTACCTTCTTCGTGTGTCCCATTCGATCACCATTGCCTTTCCTTCACCACCTTAAATGGTGTAGAAAGTATTTAATAACCCCCTTCTCTTTCATCTCACACGATCACACTTCATGCATGCATTGTTTTTACTTGTTTCATTCGAACATGCCACTCGTCACGTTTATATATACACTACTAAGCTAAACATGCACTTTCGTTTAAAACAACCCAACATGAGTCGAGCCTCCACAGTGGAAGGCTTAACAGCCCTCTCACACTCACCACTTTCACATTAAAGTGACATTCATGCAAACACATACTCGAACGTATCAATGTTTTATATTCCATATGTCACGTTAAAATGAGGAGAAAATGATTTTATGTAATAATCAACACATTAGGAAGACATGCATGGCATCACTTCTTTAGCATTCCACTCGAACGTACTCTTTTGTTTACTCGCATACTGATTCTGGATTCATGTTAACCAAAAGGGCGTGACAAGTAACCACTAAGGAGAATTTAGATATCAATCGCATTTCATTCTCATGCATCACGTTTCATGCAAGCATCAAACAAGTAAATATTTTATATTACGCGCTATAACAAAAACTGGGAAAACACTAAACCACTTTCTAAATAATTTGTATAGTCGAAACCACCTAAGTAGGCTAGAAACCAAGTCCATATCTCGCGATCTAATTAAACGACCACGTTCTATTTTTACACGACCCATTTTACAACACAACTAGCTATGTCTTTCGTATAAACACCTTACAAAAATACTCAAGTCTCGATCTCTTAAAACTGCCCAAGTAAAACGTCTAAACCTATTTTGAAGAACCACTAAAAACCATGTTGGGCTAAGATTTGCAACTCGTTAAGGGCCCAATAGTGTAAAAATTAAGCTATTAGCCGAATAAGCTGATGAAATAAGCTGCTTTTGTCTTAAATATAACTTATAAAAAGTCGCCCACTTTTTCTTTACCATTTTGACATTTTTAGTCTAAAAATGTAACGCGTTTTAACTATAAGGACTAAAACTGCCAAACTGTGAAACTTATGGATTGAAACTGTGAAAACAGTTTATAAAGGACTTAAATTGATCTTTGAATTAACTTCAAGCTTTACATAGACACTTGGATTATTTTTGGACTATTATTGGATTTTATATTTAACGAAGGACTAACGACGTAACGCAAACTCAGTTAGAGTAAAAGTACAAGGACCAACTATTTTCACTTGACATTCTTACTTCATTTTCCATTTTCATCATTCCATCACTTCATATGCATTTTATACATTTTAGTTATGTATAATTAATCTTCGTTAATTATTAAACGATTTTACATGCATATCATTCATCATATTTTGAGGAGATAATACCTCGGGTCAAGTGACATAAGAATCGAGATAATATCATTGTATGATATTATATTTTCTTAACTTGAGGCATTTTAAGCATATCACACTCACATCACCAAATCGTTATACGATTTCTCATTTCACACTCATCGTTAGTTACAAGTTGAATACTTAGATATTCCTCATATTCAGGTCTCGTATTAAAGACGTTTCCGTGATCGTTTCCATAAGTCTTACTTGAACTTATAATTCCATCTTGTCAGATACACTCCAGGTGAGTAGTGGCCCCTACTTTTAATATTTGTTTTAATAACTCTTTTGGGAGAGATACATGCTTCAACTGTTTTAAGTATTTTTATACTTTGAAAACACTCATGATTTATTCAAAATCATCAACTATGTTTTACTTATTTTGAACCACCCTTTGACGGGGATATATACTCGTTATATTTTCAAACTGCTTGCTTAGCTGAAATGCTATATTTGAAAGATAACATTTTAAACTACTAGTTGTAACAAGATACTGAGACTCATTTTATGCATTCATATAACAGCTGAATGTACTGTTAACTTAACTAGGATGTTTATACATCCCAACTGGAAATAATTGCCAACAACTAAAGTACGCATATTCTATGAAAACCTAAACCCTATATTGCCTAAGTTTAGCTATATTGCCATAAAGTCCCTCGATCATGAGCCATTAATCACTGCGGTGAGCGCGAATATAGTGGACAGCTTCGAAACCTGTAAAGGCTGACGACCTATCCCACTAAATACTGGATGGAATGCCGGATGGCTAGTCGTATTTGGTCGCGATACACTATATTTGACACAAATAGGATGAGGCAATCACCTATTATTTAGGGCAAAACCATCAGTAACCCTGATGTGACTTTCGCCGTTGTACGGTACTTTTGTTAACGTTTTGCGCGTCATGAGGCTTAGAGCAATATAACCTTTTGAATATATATGTCTTCTTATATATATTCGGATACAACTGTATTTAGTAACGACCACTCCATTCTGATAGACATCAGACTTTAAACTATTGTTTTCACTATGTGATTTGAATATGTATGCACGTACTTGGAACTTAACTGTTATCATATGTGACTAGTTGTGTCTTATGATAAAGACAACTCAATGCTTGGCATATCTCTACTTTTAAAAGTTGAACTATTATTTCATTGCAAGCATATAATAACGTAACTCATTTTCATTTAAACTTGAAACTTATGATCATCTGAGTTCATAAATGATTTACTCGTGGATTTTATCCAAATCACAAACTTGCTAGTTACTTCAAAAAGTACTAGTACCTATTCCAACTATCAACTCTTAAATTCAGTGGAAAGAAAGTGATTTTCTATCAAACTCCACGAACTCACCAACCATTGTGTTGACGTTTTTAAGCATGTTTATCTCAGGTAATCAACGGAGCAGGACAAGACACGGAGCGGGCATTAAATACTCTGATAACTTAAATGGTGTGAAAATCAAACATGTCATTCTTTCCAAATTACTATACTTTGGTGGTATTTTCAAATCATACATTTAAACCTTTGTACCAAAACTATTATTTTGAATGACATATAAATTTCAAAACGCCTTTTCAAGTCGTTTTCTAAAAATTTTGACTTCGATCCTCAGTGTAACACCTAATTATTTTTCGCTGCCACAAAACCAAATTAGGGGGTGTTACAAAAATCCTTTATAAATACTTGTTAATTCTCATTTGTATGTAGCCAAGTTAATACAATTTCTCATTTTTCCCTGTTCTTTCTCTCTTGTAACTGATTGTTCTTTCAATAACAAGATTCAGTTTCATTTACTAATTCAGTTTCAGTAATCTTTTTCTGTTCTTGATTGCTCTGCTGAATTGTAGCCCATTAACGAATCTTTATTGATTCCTAGTGGTGTATATCAGGTTAGCCCAATAATAATGATAGGGTTAAGACTAAGAAACTATAGAGAGGAGAGGAAAAAACCGATTTCTGGATATCCCACAGAATGATCGGCTGCTAGGTTAAATCACAAACCAAAACATTCAAAGTTACACATGACACCCCCTAACAATAATAAAAAGGCCATAATGGTCCCCAATTCATGCAAACTCAAATAAAACAATAAAACAAACCAAATAAGGAAATAAGCCAACTTGTTCGTATCAATACTCCCTCCTTAACCACTTTTTGTCCTCAAGAAGTGAGCTCGGTAAAATCAGGAAAACGCAGCTTCAAGTCATCTAGAAACTCCCATGTGGCATCTTGCATTGTTTGCCCCATCCAATGCACCAGCATTTTCATTGCAGCTCGGTTACCACGCTTAACCAACTTCTTATCCAAAACCGCTTGCGGTTGGAGCGTGAAGCGAGCCTCCAACGGAAGAGGTATAATTTTGGATGGTGTTCCACCCGCATCCTTAAGCAACGAAACATGAAAAACAGGATGAATACGAGCTTCATCCGGTAAATCCAACCGGTATGCAACATTTCCCACCTTCTTCACAATTAAAAATGACCCGAAGTACTTAGGAGTGAGTTTGGAATGCTTGTGAATCCTCAACGAATTCTGCATATAAGGCTGTAATTTTAGATAAACCCACATACCTGGTTCAAAGACCCTCTCCGTTCGGTGCTTATGCGCTTGTTGCTTCATACGGTTTTGAGGCTTAAGTAACGATTGTTTCAACACCTTCACGGCTGCTTCTCGATCCTGCATCATCTCATCCACGTCTTTCTCAACCGCATCCTTGGGAATATACGGTATGTGCAAAGGAGGACGGTACCCGTATAAAGCCTCGAAGGGTGATTTTTCCAAGGACGAGTGGAACGTGGTATTATACCACCATTCCGCCAATGACACCCATTTAACCCAAGTATGTGGCCTCTCCATGACCATGCATCTCAAATAGCCTTCTAAGCATCGGTTAACTACCTCCGTCTGCCCATCTGTTTGTGGGTGGTAAGTTGTGGACAAATTGGCCGCCACCCCTTGAAGTTTTAAAAACTCGGTCCAAAACGAGCTCAAAAATATTGGATCGCGATCCGATATTATAGAATTAGGACAACCATGCAATTTATACACATTATCGACGAATACCTGAGCTACATCCTTGGCGAAAACGGGTGACCCAACGTCATGAAGTGACTGTATTTTGTAAGTCGATCAACCACCATAAATATAGTATCCTTGCCCTTGACCTTCGGAAGGCCCCCTATGAAATCCATCGAGATGTCGGTAAAAATAGTACCAGGTAGGTATCAGTAACGGTTGCACTAGGCCGGGTGAAGAAACATTCTCGTGTTTGGCCCGAATACACACGTCGCACCCCCTGACCACCTGACGCACCACCTTCGCCACTCCCTTCCAAAAAAATAACCCCTTAACTCGTTGAACCGTAGCCCGCCCACACTCCTGAATGACCCCCCATCGGTGACTCGTGAAAAAATTTAACAATTTCTTCCCGTAGGCCCATGGCACCACCAACCACAATACGATTTTTCTTGGTTAACCACTTCCCATTCCATTTAAATCTAGGCAAATTTTCACCATCTTTAAACCTCTGCACAATATGTTGAACCTCGGTATCCCCATTTTGACTTTCCATAATTCTTTGTAATAAAAGTGGTTCAATTTGTGAGAAAACATTAGAAAATAAGGTGACCCCATGACCACGCGACAAAGCATCGGCTGCAACATTTTCTTGTCCCTTTTTGTACTCAATACAATAATCATACCCCATCAATTTCGCTAGCCACTTTTGTTGTAATGGTGTGGTCACCTTTTGGGTTAAAAGATGCTTGAGACTTCTCTTATCGGTACGAATAATAAATGGACCCATAATGAAGTAGTAATGTCACTGTTTCACCACCATCATAATTGCTAGCAATTCCTTTTCATAAACCGACAACGCATTCTGTTTTGGTGATAGAGCCCGACTTAGAAACGAGATTGGGTGGCGCTCTTGCATAAGCACCGCGCCTAACCCATCCAATGAGGTATCGGTTTCAATGACGAACTGTTTCGTGGGATCTGGCAAAGCTAAAACCGAAGTTGAAGACAACGATCCCTTGAGTCGGTCAAATGCATCATGTACCTCTTTTCCCCAATGGAATGCATCTTTCTTAAGAAGATTTGAGAGGGGTTTAGCAATTATTCCAAAGGACCTGATGAAACGCCTATAATAACCCGCCAAGCCTAAAAATCCCCGGAGTTGTTTGAGTGTTTTCGGTACAGGCCACTGTTGAACTGCCTCGATCTTTGTCGGGTCCGTCTTTACCCCTTTCCCAGATATAATGTGGCCCAAGTATTCCACCGCTCGCCCCCCGAACACACATTTTGATTCCTTTGCAAATCACTTGTTCTCCTTCATAATCGAAAAAACTCGTTCTAGATGTTGCACGTGTTGGTCCTCATCTTGGCTGTAAACGAGTATATCATCAAAAAACACTAGTACTCCCTTCCTTAGCATTGGGCGAAACACATGGTTCATAAGTGCTTGGAATGTCGCTGGTGCGTTCATAAGGCCAAACGGCATAACAAGAAATTCATAATGGCCCTCATGGGTCCGAAACGCTGTGTTATGAATGTCTTCGGGTGCCATATGAACTTGATGATACCCGGAGCGTAAATCCAACTTTGAAAAAAGTGTGGCCCCACCCGGTTCATCTAACAATTCTTCAATTAATGGAATTGGAAACTTATCTTTAATAGTTGCCTCGTTAAGCTTGCGATAGTCCATGCACATCCGCCATTGCCAATCTTTTTTCTTAACCAACACAACCGGGGCTGCAAATGAACTTTGACTATTACGAATAACCCCCGAATCCAGTAATTCTCGCGTAGTCTTCTCTATCACATCTTTCTGAACCGACGGGTACCGGTAAGGCCGTTGGCTAATCGGCTCCGTTCCGTCCTTAAGGACGATGCGATGGTCAAAAGGCCGAGTAGGGGGCAACCCCTTCGGTGTTTGAAATACCTCGGAAAAAGCCCGAGTCAAGCCCCTCCAAGGCAGGTTCTTGTGCGAGTGGCTCTAGTCTCATAAAACTTTGGATTGGTAGGTAACTTTAGACCCCTCGTTGGCCAGTTGGAGGCTAAATAATTGTATGGTACCATCCTTAGAATGTTTTTTTTTTTATCAATTCCTCCATTTTTTTCTACTGAACACACCATGAGTTTATTATTTTGGAGTCCCTTTAATTCATATTGTTTACTATCAACCTCAAATCGCATGGTCTATCTTTTGGAAATTTCAAAGAATCTCATTTAATGGGAGAAGCCATTGTACACCTAGTATCATGTCATAATTCTCCAAAGCTATGAGTAAAACTTCGGCTGTGAACCAATGACCTTGCATGGTCCATTGAAAGTTGGGACATATTTGGTTGCAAGTGAGTTTCTTTCCATTTGCTACACCCACATTAATAGGAGAAATGTCCCTTACCTCGCATTGTAACCGTTTAGCCAACTTAACGTCAATAAAGTTGTGAGTCGACCCCGAGTCAATAAGTATGTGAAGCTGGCAAGTACCCATCGAACCTTGAATCCGCATAGTTGAGTATGAGGGAATACCCGTTAACGCATGAATCGAAATTTGGTGTTCCTTCTCCTCGTCTTCGGGTACCGTTTCTTCCACAACTGGTTCATCCTCATCCTCCACCTCAATGATGTAAACTTGATTCCGATTCCGAGGGCATTTATGTCCGGGCACTAATTTTTCCGTGCACCAAAAACACTCCCCTTTTGCTCGTTTTTGTTCCAACTCTCTACTCGTGAGGCGACGCGCACCCCCATGGGTTTAGCGGCCGCAGCGGTTGTTCGGGTGGGTGTCGATAAAAGTGGTAGTTTGGTAGCATTAGTGGGTGGTGTAATCTTCAAATTGGTGTTGCTCCTTGTATTCCCCACATCCCACTTCCATCTGTTAAGTTTATCCTCCAAATTTTCATTGTTTAGTGCTTGAGTCTTAGCCAAGCCATATGCCTCGTGCAAGGTGCGCAGTTTAAACATCTTAACCCTTAAGATAGAGACTCACAGCTTGTGTTTCACTTAATGTTACCTTATTCAATAATGAATCGAAAGCAGTGTTGAGCTCATGAAGCGAACCCGTTTGATTAAGGAAAGTTATCTCTTCCAAGGGATCCTCAAACATAGCATTAGAAAATTGAGTCGAAATAGCTCGCACATAATCTTCCCACGGGATTTCAGCTACGGTTGCACCACGTGTGCGCATGAAAGCCCTGTGCCATAGGACTGCATCACCTTCTAAGTAAACAACATCGCACCTTAATTTCACCTCCTCGGGCGTCTCATCCATCGCGAAAAAGTGTTCGCAACGGTAGACCCAACCCTCCACGTCTTCACCCGAAAACCTTGGAAATTCGACCTTCCCAATCCGCAGGGCCCGGGTACCCCTCGAGTCTGTGCCGACAAAAGAAGACGACGAACCTGAGCTAAACCCGACACCGCTTTCTTGTCTCGATTTATCCTCTTGTTGTTTCATTAGCGCCGATAGCGTTGCTTGGATCTCTGTGATTGCCTTGTCGTGATTCTTGAGGGTGTTATCAACATCGTGGTTGCGAGTATTCGTCATGATAACGAGAGTAATTCTGACTGGAGATCGGAACGGCTCTGATACCCTTGATAGGGTTAAGACTAAGAAACTATAGAGAGGGGAGGAAAAAAGTGATTTCTGGATATCCCACAGAATGATCGGCTGCTATGTTAAATCACAAACTAAAACTTTCAACGTTACACATGACACCCCCTAACAATAATAAAAAGGCCATAATGGTCCCCAATACATGCAAACTCAAATAAAACAATAAAACAAACCAAATAAGGAAATAAGCCAACTTGTTCGTATCAAATACTTGTTTCCTTCTTTCAAATAATTAGCGCTAGATATGATTACAAAATCTTTCTTATGTCAATAATCATAATCACTTGAACAAAATGATTTTATAAGGTTTATGTAATAAAAATACACACTGCACAAGTTCGTCCGCTACACTAAATTTTGACCAGTGCCACTCTTAGCTGCTTTTTTTTTTTTTTTTTATTTGCCCATTAAAATAAAATACCGGTTACAGATTGCACATCACAAACGGGCACATTAAAAGTATGGGATATAGGTACCAAGTCTAAAGATAAGTAAAACCATTGGAAACTCTAAAACATGTATGGTTAATGGTCCTACCACTTAGATTATGCACATCAGTTTGAAGGGAACATGAAAAGTTTATGCACCATTGAATGAATCTAGCCATGAAAAAAATCACGCACAACAGCACAAGATGCTCCATCTTTTTCTTATTTCCACATATGCATTCAAAAAGAAACGACACAGAGATGCTACAGGAATACAGTACATCTAACATTAAAATTGCAAAATCTAGCACGTTTCTACAAACTAACAAGACCACAGGCATACCTGCATAGTGCACATCAATCAAAAAATAAACTCACTTTGTGGTCCAAGAGATTCTCCATTATCTAACTTTTTCCAAGAATAACAAATGAACCACACAACTTGCATTAGCCAATTATGAGCTTAAGATGGAACTTACTTTTTGCATAACGCTCATCCCTAATACCGTCAGATCAAGACGCAAAATCCCAAAGACATGATGTTTCAGTCATCTTATTTAAATTCAGCAAAACATTGAATGGAAGAGTAATTTCCTTAAGGTTACTTAAGAATCTATGAGGTACCAAAAGTATAGACACAATTTCCTGACAAGGGTTATGACGTGATAAAGTTGCATTCAATCCATCATTTCCTCATTTGGTTTTCCTTAAGCAAGATAAATTAAAACCGGGTAATTGGAATCTTTGATCATTGAGATACATCTTACTAATGCGCCAAATTTACCAATATCCATACTTGTGATAACCATGAAACTGGCAACTCATGTAAAATCAAATCCCGAAAAGCATAAACTAGAGCTAAAAATAAAATAAAGGTGATGACAAAAAAAATATATATGTGATTGGTTTTTTGCAATCCTATGAAAGTGAAAACTTGTCCTATGAGTTACAATATGAAAAGAAAAGGTACAAGCTGCAGAACAACCAGCCATATTCATCTGGACCATGTTAGATCTCAGAATATGACATCACACAATCAATATGTTATCTTCAACACGTAATTTGTTTCATTAAACAAGCAAATTGATGATATAAGATACCTCTTAAAGTTCGTATACCTTATCATGTAGTAAACAAAAGCACGAAAGTCTTGATAACAAGACAAGATAAAACCAGAAATAAAGGGAAGAAGTTTCACTTAATAAAAATTGCTAGAAACGTATGAAGCTAACTTATTACCATCAGGTACAATGATTTCAGTAACATTTAAATCCGGTAGCCAATTACGTACTAAAGATGTCATACTTAAAAAGCCTGCAGAAACTCTACTTTTAAACCATGTTGCCAAATAGGACGAAACATGGTTTCCTAAACATAACATGTATTCGCTTCTGGTTGAGTTGCGCACGAATTAAAAGTTTTGTAGTAAATCAATGCACCAACTCTCCCGAAAACCATTTGCACTGCGATATAATTTCCCACCCCACATGATATTGATTTTAAATGACTGCGAATCATTTGAAAGTGCAGTTTATTTATCATATACTGTCTATGACTATTCACAACAACAATACACATTAAGAAAGTCAGAACTATGAGCATCGTTAAGCATTTGCAGTAAGCTGATGGGCTACGTGCAAAATAGCAACCTACATTCACACATCACATAAAACGTTATAGTAAAATTACACGAAATCGCAGCCTACTTTCTATAACTTTATAATTATTTACCAATCACCACAACCTACATTTACCAGACATAGCTACGAATGTTAGCAAACAAACGTAAGTTGCTACTCTGCGTAACTTGAAAATATCGTTAATTCAATTAGTAGACGTTTAAAACTACATTGTAATCTTGCACAATTAGCCCTAAATAACGTTATCAGTTAACCAAAAACGATCATTAATGCAGAATCATTTCGCACCCCCACCGTATGCAACATTGACAGTAAACAACATAACTAGCTAATGAACTAGATTAAATAAGATATAAAAAGCAATAACACAAAAAATTAATATGATAGCTAAGTTTCTTAAGAATGAAAGTGAAACCTTGTCCTATTTGTCCCAAATGAAGTAAAAGACGATACCTTTTAGATGCTGAACAACCGCCCAAGTTCATCTGGAGTTCTGGACCATGTTGGATCTTAGCATATGACATCACATGAGTGATATGATATTTTCAGCAAAAGAATTGGTACGCTAAACAGGTAGATAAATGCAAGAACTATGAAGTAAACATAAGCATGAAAGTTTCAATTCTATCATCACTTCACTTGATAAAAGTTATCAGATACAGTGAAAAACTATGAAGGTCATTTATTACCATCAGGCGAAATACTTTTATTAACAATCAAATTGGGTAGCCAATTACTAAAATTGTCATACTTAAAAAGCCTACAGAAACTTTAATTTTCAAGCCATGTTGCCAAACAGGACGGCAAATCGTTTCCTAGAAGTAATATGTATTCTTTCTCGTAAAGGTGAGCACAGTTAAAAATTTGCAATAAATTAATGCACTAATTCTCCCGAAAACCATTTCCACCGCATTATAATTTCCCACCCCCACATAATATGGAATTTAAATGACTGCATATCATTTGAAAGCACATTCATCAAGTCAGAACTGTGAGCTCCATTAAGCATTTGCAGTAAACTGATGGGCTATTTGAGCAAAATAGCAACATACATTCACACATCACATAACTTTCTAGTAAACTTACACGAAATCGCAGCCTACTTCCTATAACTTCATAATTACTTTACCAATCACAGCAACCTACATTTAATCCCGCACAATTAGCCCTAAATGACGCATCAATTCTCCCATGAACCATCAATCACGCAGCATCATTTCCCACCCCCATCGTAACTAGCAACAACATAACTTGCTAAGGAACAAAAATTAGATTGCTATTTAACTTGCTACATGCCACAATGAGTACTAAACTATCACAAAATCCGTTTGTGCCAGCAATAACATTTGAAACAACAATAGTCGTTTGTTTTAAAAAGGATCTTAAACAAAATTTAAAAGCTAAATGCTCCGTGCCAAACAAACATTATATTCTAAACGCTCCAAAAGACTAAACATGATTCAAAATAATAGTGGTAATCAATCACATACGAGTACTATCTATAACTACAATTAGCGTACTAATAACCAAAACTTTATTTTCCGATATAGAGGAACAAAATTCATGAAATTACAACTTGTCTCAACCATTCAATCGAGAAAACCGGTCTTTTGAAAAACGGCGTTCCGAACACGACACAAATCCCTCCCTTTCAACGTCCTTCCCGCACCTTCGAAAACCGAAAACGTCACATACGACCTCGCCACAATCTCATGAGGCGGAACAATCTCACCATCCGCCACGTCATCATCATCATCATCTGCCACGTCATCATCATCATCATCAAATTGACCTAAATAAAAACTCCTCCTCTGTTTACTCTTCGGCCACACCGGCACATTCACCGGCGCCGAACTCCGCCGTACAGCCACCGGCTTATTCACCTCACGCGCCACATTCACGGCGAGTGACGGACTCTTAACACCTCTCCGTTTCACAAACGGCGGCTGATCTTCTGATAACGCCGCGTAGATACCGGAATTATAGCTTCGGTTAACCGGCGGTGACGTGGAAACGTTTTCCGGTTCGGGAGACGGTGACGGTGACGAGAAGAAGATGTCATTATCGGTTGAACCTGATGAAGAAGAAAAGATGACGTCACTTTCGTTAAATTCGAAATCGGTGAGATCCGGTTGGACTTTTTCCGGTACGACGGAGATGACGGTGGTTGCGGTGGTGTCCATGGAGGAAGGAGGGTTGTTGGTTCACCGGAAAATATGGATCGTTGACCGTTGACCAACAAACACCTCCTTCTTCTGTGGCTTGGTTTTAAAGTTGGTTGAGAATTGGTTTGTTAAAAAGGTGACTGGGAAATACTCATTTTGGGAAAAAGAAAATGGAAATTGATAAAGTTAGGGTATGTGTGAAACACATGTTATTATGCTTGCTTTTCTTTTCTTTTTTTCCTTTTTTTTCTTTACGTAAACTATTTATTTAAAACTAGTAGGGTACTCGCGCGTTGCGGCGGCGGGTATCCTGAAAGAATATTTTCCTGTGAATCATGTATTTTAGTTTATTATGTTCTTTTTAATAATAAATTTACGGATATCAAGAATTTCAAGAATTTCATGCCCAGTGCCCGTTTAGCCCGTGTCCGTTCGGGTTCTAGCCCGTTTGGCCCGTGCCCGTTTAGCCCGTGCCCGTTTGACCCGTGTCCGTTAGGGTTCTAGCCCGTTTGGCCCATGCCCGTTCAGGCTCTAGCCCGTTTGGCCCGTTGCCCGTTCGTGCTTGAATATTTGTATAATGTGCTTTATTATTTGTATTAGTAACATTTAATGTAGGAATTGTGTTTAAGTTGGTTGTACAATATGCTTGATAATTTGTATTTCTTATGTAAGGGGTGTTTTAATAACTAAATTAATTATATTTATTGGCCAATTAATTAATTGACTACATTAAATATCTTGACCAAATTAATAGTGCTTTGTATTTTGTACATTAAGCTTTAAGACTTGTAAGTCTTAAAATTAAGATTGATGAGAAAGATCATTAATAGTGCTTTGTGTATTGTACAATAAGTATTATAGCTTGTAAGCCTTAATTTTAAGACCAAGAGGAGAGAGATTCATTTGTGCATTATATATAGTATAGATATAGAGTTAGGGTCGTTTGGTTTGCAGGTGGGTTTAGAATTAGGATTTGATGTCGGAGAAAGAAAATATATACTCCCTCCGTCTCAATTTATTCGTCGGGAGAGAGAAAACACAAAGTTTAATAAAAGTGGGGCCACTTTAATTTTCAACCACTAAAATAGAATATTCCTCCACTAGATTCTCTTGTTTTTACTAAATAAGGAAAGTGGACAATTAATTTGAAACATCTATATAAGAAAATATGGACAATTAAATTGAGACGGAGGGAGTACTTTATATAATTTTATTTATGTAAAATTTTGTTTAAATATTAAAAATAATAGAATGACCCCCCACTATATAAATGTGCGGATATAAATGAATGTAAGAAATAATATATGATAAACTAAAAAAAATAAAAAAAATAAAAAATGGTTTTAGACGAAAGTGGTGTTACTTTCAGGTTTTCTCTCGCATGTACTATTTGGGGTTCAATACATTTTTTAAATTTCACGAATTTTAACCAAACGAATAACTGATGTCACATCACATATTAATTGCTTGAAAATGTATGTTATTTGTCATTTTTTTTTTTATTGTGTGCACTGATTTTTTTTTTATTTATTCTTATTGTTTATACTGAACTTTCAAATTTTGATTGTTGTGACTATTCCGTCATGTAAAATGATCATTTACCCTTCAAAATTTAAAAAAAGTAAGGATAAAATAGTCACAAAATACACACAATAATCAAATTTTGAAAATTCAGTGCCCACAAGTACACACAATAACAAAAAATGACAAGTACGATACATTTTCAAGCAATTAACCCTAATCTTTGTTTCGTAAACATACTTTTAAGAGATTAGTATAAAAAGAATTTTTCGTAATCTTTAAAAATTAAATGTTATTTCATGTTTCTCTTCATCTCCATCTCCAATTTTAGCAGAGCTTATTTTTGTCAAAGATACCTTTAGCCCGGACTCGTAGACATGTATTAACTATTTATACGTTTAATAATAATTGTCGTCTCTTGAATGTAACATTTTTAAACCGACTTTATCTATCATTAATTATGCATGTTTTTGTTTCTTTTTAAGGTTTCAAAGCTATGTTTAGGAAAATGAAAGATTTTATAAAAGACAATTAAAGAAATAGAGAAAGGCTAAAATGGTAAATTTGTTTTTGGTTTTGAGTGGAGTAGAAAGTGAGTGCCTTAGAATATGTGACACGTTTGGTTGTTCACTTGTTTTGTTTTTTCACCTTTTGTGGATGATAATTGTTTGTTACTTTTTTGTATAAGAGATATTTTGTATGTGTGGATCTTATGATCTCATACCGATATTGGGTAAACTAAGGGTCAGTTTGGTTTGAGGGTTTATAGGGGGTTAGACTCGATCCAAAATTTAATTGTTTGTTTCATTATTTTGATTTAGGATTTAGGATAGATGGTAAGATATGGGCACTATATAATATTGTTGAAGTAATTTTCAGTAACCACTTCAGACAAGTAAATGAGGCATTTCGGATGAACCAGGTAAGCGTTCCTCCGAAAGGTTTGGGTGCTGATCCCTTCGACTTCGGAGGGTCTTTCGGATATCTGCACACAACAGCATGCGTTAGGCTCGCCCCGGGGGTTATCCCAGGACCCACCTCCGGCGTGAGAGTAAGTATCAGATATACCGAGGGACTCTAAACAGTAATATGGAGTAAATATGGATGGAAAAAGTTAGTTGAAGGTAGTAAATGAGTTGGGTATTTATAGTACCCAACCTTAGTACCTGAAATGGCCGCGCCGGATTTTCTGGGAACATGTCTCAGACATAATCCCGTAAATCCTGTGGGGGAGGCGGTGGTGTCTGCTACTGCCATCTGTCCAAAAGGTAATGCCACCTGTTATTAATTACAGTTAAAATTGTTGGAATATGTGAACTATAAATAAATCATAAACACATAACATCATCAAAAGCACGCAGCGGAATAGATCTACAAGAACATGTAATTAATTAAACATAAATAGATACGTACCTTAATGATTCCTAGCAAGAACAAGGAATCTCTTGAACAAGAACAAGTTATAAACCCTAATAGGATTTATATGTGGATCGAACTAAACCAAGATCACAAGCTAAAGGAAGCTTGTCACTCGTTCCTGTACACACGTAATGATAGCGTTTCAATGAGAAAAGCCAGGTTCTTGATCACCAATAACCAAACACTTGACTAGCCTTACTTTGAATCGACAAATCCTAGTGGATTTAAAAAGGGTCGATCGTTTCTAGCTAGGGAGAAAGAGGAGAAGAGAAGTTTGGCCTTTTAGGGTTTCAAGATTAGAGAAAAACTAAAACACAATGGAATGTATTTATAGTGTTCTCTTTGCTTGTTCCCTACTCAAACCGATCGGCACCCTAAACCCTAAGGGAGGGTTCGGCCGACCTTAGAGTCCCACAAGGATTCTAGTATCTTCTTTTCCTATTTTCACAATTAGTCCTTTAACGGTCGTTAGTTAAAACCCCGTTAAGTACTAACCGTCGTTAAGTGTTTTTATTGGTGAAATGAATAAATAAATATAATGAAATATATTTAATTATTCATCATTGAAACTCTCATGTTAATGTGTGCAATCCCGAGCCTCGGGTTCGAAACCGGACATACGTATATTAATATTTATACACAAAACTAACAGCTCCCACTTGGATAAACATTAATATAGTAATGACATGGGTCAGCCTAGCTTTACCTTCCCAATGCCCCCAGCTCGATCCGAGTTGTGGTTCTCCTGGAAAAAACCACGTGTGATGAAATTAATCACCATACTTATCCTTTTGTTACTAATACCGCGTTAATTTTGGATATGGATCTTTGTCATTCCATAATTAACTTAGTTTCTCGTTTATACATAATTTAACAAGATTACCAAAACATCTGAACGTCTTCCAGATAGACTTTGGGCGTGCGCACGCAAACATCTTGTCAATCCTACGAGTGGCCAAGCAGTATTAAACTTCAACACAAAGTTGAAGGAACAAATCCCTTATTGACTGCGAGCATAACCCTTGAATTTCGCATCATTTCTAAAAATAGCCCTTATAACTACCTTTTACGGTTAGCGTTAGACTATCTTACAGAAAATAAGCTACATCCTCGGCAATTATCTGTCATCTCAAGTCTGAGGATAAATATTCATGATATACTTAATGACTATGATCCATAAAGTATAATCATGTATTTAGGATAAGTCCTATATTCAATTTCTCCAATATTGAATATCATGTGACATTGGTGTCTCAACCTTAAAGTTCATTCTACCAATCCTCACATTTGTCTTAGTTTAATAATATTCCCATATTATTAATTGACAACGGACTATTTAGAATAAATAAATTATTCACGGATTTAAACATGCAAATATATGACACAAATATTAATAATGAAATTAACGTTATCCGCACTTTATTTCATTAAAAATAATAATTGTTTACACGTCCCTATCGAAATACTAATCCAACAGATTTACATGAAACTATCTGCTAAACGAAGACCAATACCCTGAGCATGTCGAGTAAACGTATCTTTAGGTAATGCCTTCGTGAAAGGATTAGCCAGATTGTCATCTGTGTGAACTTTGAGTACTTTGATTTCACCTAGTTCGACTTGTTCACGAACATAGTGCATCTTTCTTTTAAAGTGTCTAGCGCCTTTCATAACTCCAGGTTCATTGGCGAATGTGATTGCAGCAGAGTTGTCGCAATACACATTTATAGGTAATTCAATAGACGGCATCACTCCAAGATCCGTAATGAAATTCCTTATCCAAACAGCTTCTTGTGCAGCATCCGATGCAGCATTGTACTCAGCTTCTATAGCAGACATGGCCGTTGTGCTCTGCTTTTTACTCTTCCAGTCTACTGCTCCTCCATTTATGACAAAGACATAACCCGTTTGCGACTTCGTATCATCTTTATCAGTTTGCCAGGACGCATCGCAGAAACCTGTAACATTCAGTTCTGCGTCTGGATTTCCCCCGAAAACAAGAAACATATCTTTAGTATTCCTCAAATACTTAAGAATGTTTTTAACAGCATGCCAGTGACCTTTTCCTGGATTTTGCTGATATCGACTGGTCAAATTTTGAGCGAATGCCACATCTGGCCTTGTGCATCTAACAACATACATGATAGATCCTACTGCCGAAGCATACGGAACTTTCTGCATGTATGCCACCTCTTCAGGTGTAGAAGCACACATTTCGATACTTAAGCCATGATCTACTTGCATGGGCAAATATCCCTTCTTGGAATTTTGCATATTGAATCTCTTCAATATTTTATCCATGTAAGCACTTTGGCTTAATCCGATTAACCGTTTAGATCTGTCTCGATAGATCTTGATTCCAAGGATATACGCTGCTTCTCCTAAATCCTTCATGGCAAAGCAATTACCAAGATATTTCTTAACTTCATTAAGGCTTGGTATGTGATTTCCCATGATTAATATGTCATCGACATATAGGACAAGAAAGTAGTGTTACTCCCACTAACTTTGTGGTATACACATGGCTCATTGAAATTTTGGGTAAATCCAAACTTCTTGATTTCCTCATCAAATTTCTTATTCCATTGCCTGGATGCTTGCTTCAATCCATAAATGGATCTTTGAAGTTTGCATACACGCTCAGGAAATTGTGGATTTACAAAACCTTCAGGTTGCGCCATATAGATGTCTTCATCTAGGCGACCATTCAGAAACGCGGTTTTGACATCCATTTGCCAAATCTCATAGTCATAGTAGGCAGCTATGGCTATAAGAATCCTAATAGCTCTAATGTCGGCTACAGGAGAAAAAGTCTCCTCATAGTCAACACCATATGTTTGGGTAAAGCCCTTGGCCACCAAACGAGCTTTGTAGGTGTGTACGTTGCCATCCATGTCAGTCTTTTTCTTGAAGAGCCACTTACACCCAACTACCTTAGCATTGGGTGGAAGGTCTACTTCAATCCAGACTTTGTTGTCTTTCATGGATTGCATTTCCCCATCCATGGCTACTTGCCATTTTTCCTTTTCAGGACTATTAATGGCAGCCTTATAACTAGTTGGTTCATCAGTGTGATCCAATAGAAAAGTTTCCTCATCGTCTATGCTTAAACATAGGCGTTCAGGAGCTTTTATAGATCTTGAAGATCTACGGATGGGTACCACTTCTACTTCAGGTGGAGGACCTAAACTTTCAGGTTCCACAGGAAGTGTGTTAGTGCTTTCAGAAGGTGACGTATCTTCATGATCATTTTCAAGATCATATACTCTCCCACTGAATTCTTGAGATATTAGATTATCCTCAAGAAATTCACCGTACCTAGCTACGATGACCTTATTCTCAGGTAGGAAGTAAAAGTAGTAACCCTTTGTTTCCTTAGGGTATCCTACGAAGATACACTTAACAGATCTTTGTTGGAGTTTATCAGGTGAGTCACGTTTGACAAACGCCTCACAACCCCAGACCTTTAAGTAAGAAAAGTTGGGAGTTTTTCCAGTCCATACTTCATATGGAGTCTTATCAACCTTCTTAGTTGGAATCCTATTCAACACGTGAACAGCAGTTTCAAGAGCATAATCCCAAAAGGATAAGGGAAGAGTTGTAAGATTAAACATGGATCGCACCATATCTAACAAGGTACGATTTCTCCTTTCAGATACACCATTTTGCTGTGGCGTATAAGGAGAAGTGAGTTGTTGCACAATGCCACACTCACCCAAATAATCCTTAAACTCTTGGCTTAAGTACACACCACCACGATCGGATCGAAGTGCCTTAATCTTCTTTCCGAGTTGTAATTCTACTTCATTTTTAAAAACCTTGAATGTCTCAAAGACTTCATGTTTATGTTTAAGTAAATAAACATAACTATAACGACTATAGTCATCCATAAAGGTCAAGAAGTAGACAACACCACGTTTAGACACATGTCTAAGTGGACCACACACGTCCGTGTGTATCAAACCAAGTAGATCTGAAGCCTTCTCCATATTGCTATGGAAAGGTTTCTTTGTCATCTTCCCAGATATGCAAGACTCGCATTTATCAACTGAATCATCATTGATATTTTTCAAAAGCCCATCGTGTTGCAACTTTTCCATGCGATTCTTGCCTATGTGAGCAAGACAGCAGTGCCATAAATAAGACGAGTCCAAGTTAGACTTGACTCTCTTATTCCCGATGCTATACATTGAATTATTTCCATTGGATACATGGTTTTCCATGTCAATTTCAAACACACCATTTAATGGAACAACATTAAAGTAAAAAACAGAATTTAAAGAAACAGAAATTCCATTATCATTAAAAGTATGCTTAAAACCCAAATCCAATAACAAAGAAACTGAAACGACACCTCTAACTATAGAAGGTGCGTAATGACAATTGTTCAAAACTAATATTAAACCAGAAGGTAAAACTAGCTCAAAAGTCCCTATGGCTTCTACTGCTGCACGTATTCCATTTCCCACGTACAAGTAGCATTCCCCATAGTTCAGCTTCTTCGCTCCTCTAAGCCCCTGCGATGTATTACAAATGTGAGTACCACATCCTGTATCATATATCCAGGCATTTTGCTTACGAGGAAAAGAAAACAATTCAACCATAAAAATACCTGAAGTGCTGGCGCCCTGCCCAGCTTTGGCATTCTTATTCTTGCGACACTCCTCAAGCAACAATGGACAGTCACGCTTCCAGTGTCCAGGAGTGTTACAGTGGTGACAAGCAGCCGCATCCTTTTTGGGATAATCCTTCTTGGGAGGAGGATTCTGCTTCTTTGGCTTTTGCTGATAAGTCACAATCTGCTTGCCCTTGTCAGCTTTGCCCTTTCCTTTCTTGTTCACTTGTTTCGGTTTACCGGGCTTAGCTACCCTACCACCTCTTATTGCCATGACAGCAGGTGTATGAGCTTTCTTAGTGAGTGCCTTCTCATGCTTGATGCGTGAGTTTTGCAACCTTACAACAGGTTTTACCTCTCGAGGGATCTCAAGAGGCTTACAACCCCACCAGGCAGTGTACCTGACCGATGTAGTATAGTGTAGTGGTAAGTACGGGGGATTGATCGTTCTCCACAGGGAATAGTGTTCGTTAGGTGTGAAAGACTACTCTAATTAGGTCTAAGGGTTGAGGAAGATTCTTTTTATGTTTTTATATTTTTATGAAAGCAAGTAAAATCTCGGTTTTGAAAGAGTGGGCGGAATTAGTTGCTAGTCAACTAACCCAAAATTACTACGGATGCAAATAAAATAAAATAACAAAAATGAAAATGTGGTGAGAAACTTATGTGTAGAGAAATGTGTTTACTTAGATTTCCTTACTCCCTAACTATCTTTTACCGGTTAATTAGTGTGTATTAGTCGCGTGGATGACGGGTGTATTCCTTAATACCATTCGTGGGGTGGCGTACTTACTTCCCCAACTCTACAAGCTCCTACTTCACTCCTATGTCGAGCCGGCTAGGAAGCTCCTAACATGGGATCACTAGAATTCGCTTGTGCATTAAATACAACCATAAAAACCTTTAGTACGCATTTGGTTCATGTTTCTTAAGACGTTCAAGCAAGTTACCGAATAGGAAGTTAGCCAGTTTTCTTAAGCCTAACATAGATAAACAATCATCCAATACAACTAATAACACACTAATAACCAATAATCAATAGCTAGGTTTCATTAGATCTAAGCAAACACAAGATAAATTTAGCCTAACATGTTAATCAAAAGACAAGAATAAGATAAAATCAAACAACACATAGACATATTGAATGATTAATTGATAACTTATCTTCAATGTAACATGGAAGATCTCAAGGCAAAAAGCCTTGAAAAAGAAGCTGAATTCGTCTTAGGGTTTTCTCCCAAAATTCCACACACTAAGCTCTCTCCTAATGACAAAAAATTAGAAAACTATATATAGATTTTTGGATCTGACGGCGTCACGTTATGGAGTGTGACGCCGTCACCTCGCCGCTTTTAGGGTTCCCGGATGACCTTCTCGACGCCGTCCCTCTTTAGCTCTTCAAAAATCCATTCTGGCTTATCAAGGCTTGACGCCGTCTAACCTTGAACGTGACGTCGTCCCTCTTTGATTTAAGCCGTGACGCCCTTGATCAAGTTAAAGCATGACGCCGTCAGAATTCACATGGTATTTTCACTGGCTTATCATGAGTAAATTTCACGTCCACCTTTTCTTGCCAAGGCATGACGCCGTCTGGGGTTAAATGTGACGCCGTCAAAGGTAACTTTCAACCGATTTTTTAGACTTTGCCGTTTTCTTCACTTTTATGCTCCAAAAACGTCCAAAATGCCTCCTTTTCCAGATTTCTCCTCAAAAGTACCTAAAATGACAAAAGGAACGATTTAGGGCAATATTTGATCAAATAAATACGATTTAAGGCTTAAATGACCCCTTAAAAGCGGTACACTTTTCGCTTCATCAAATACCCTTACACTTGAGATTTGCTTGTCCTCAAGCAAATGCGCTTTTATTCTAATCAAAATACAAGTTAGGGGTCATTTAATGCAAACATAAAAGTAATTACAACAAATAATCGTTCCACTTCAATCATAATAAGCACGGAGATTACAAACTAGCACCTCACAAGTAGTGTTTAGATACTCACATCTCTCAAGTGTCATCAAAATAAATCTCATAAATGAAAACGGATAATATCTCTCACTACCTGTCATAGCAAATAGATTACCATAGGCTTGGGAAAGGATCGATAACCTCCTCCACTAGGCGTAAGCACCTAAGATAAACTATCAAAGAGGGCTTTTAAATGGGTTATAACGTTAGGTGTAGGGAAAAGGAAAACACGGTTTTGTTGGATAAAGGATGTTTTACTGGTGGCTAGTTAAAGATCTTGATCAATTACATGTACTATACAATGTTGCTAAGCCAAGACTAGACTCGATCTTAAGCTAGAAACGAAATAACAAAAACAAAAACAAACATAAAACAAACGTAAAATGAAACGGGATGGTAGTCCGTATGTTTTTTTTTTCTATTTTTTCATTTTCTCATTTTTTTTTTGTATTTTTCTTGATTTTTTTTTTTTTTTTTTTTTTTTTTTTTTTTTTTTTTTTTTTGCATACACTTTTGCCCTACCATCCAAAATAATACATCAAAGAGGCATTGCATCCCCCTTACACTTGAACTTTTACATAACTTTACAAATACTAATCTAATGACTCGAATTAAGATAATTGAAAAACTTGGAGTACTTTTAAAACATTTAGCACATATGGGGGTAATAAATGATGTTCATCCCCATTACTCCATTATACTAGTACTTTACCCATGAGTCCCAATCGTCCCAAAACAATATGTACAAGGATATGACTCGACTTAGCAACCATGTAATCAACTAGATAATTAACTTGGGTTTAAACAAATGTTGTAACAATAATGCACTAAAAATGAGTGCATACAAGGTAGGCTAAGGCGATTTGGGTGTACATTTTAGTGGGGTGTAACAAATTCTTCCTTTAAGTAAAATGCTTAAAGGTCGAAACGAAAAGATAGGCTCTGAGGGGTGTACTAGGGGTATCGTGTACTAAAAATGAGTACAACGCAAAGGGTGTGGGAGAATTACTTGACCAATGTAGCCAATGTAATTATAACAAAAACACGGGTGTAAAAACAATGGGTTAATCCTAATGCCTCTTATCATGTAGTAAATCTAACTACACGAATGTAGTCTCACTTGTGGCCTTGGAATGGTCCTAACACAAGTTCTAGAATCTAAGTGCTACCGGTACACACATCATAGCATAAATGCTTTTCCTACCAATTCTAGGGGCGAACCTCACATATTTGGGGTGGAAAATTTTTTAGTGGTACGGTTTTTTGTGCTAGTCATATAACTCCTATCCGTGAGACGCTCATTAAGATCAAAGTTTCACTCCTACATGTTGTAAAAAATTTTAAATTTGGCACTAAAATTACCTTAACAAGTATTTCTCTCAGTTTTATTACACATCTACTATTAAACAAACAAAAATCAAGCGCAATTGTATTCTCTAAAATCGTACTTTTACCCTCCCCTTACACTTAAGATGAACATTGTCCCCAATGTTCAAATAACAAGATGTAAAAGTAAAAAGTAAAAGAATGAAATCAAATACTCCCCTGATTCGCTCGGTGGATAATGAAATTACACGGTTAAATCTTCCTCCAAAGAGAATGTTGAAGCTCCATGACTAATGCATCGCCACAAGCGTGATTCAAAACATTTCCTTGTCCAAAATAACCTGTTAAACCTGAGAAAACAAACACGAAAACCTGCATAACATCGGCGGGATAAAATCTATATATAAGGATATAATGCTTGTGGAATGATAACTTTGCAGATTCCTGGAGATTATAAGTTGGAGATTTTAATAAAAACTTTTTAAAAACAAAACTTTCAAAAATTTCTGAAAATTAAATCTGACGCCGTCAGGTTATAAAACCTGACGCCGTCAGAAATGACCTGACAAAAATTCTCATTTTAAGTTTCCGGAAAATTTCTGGAAAAACCTTTACCTTACTTCCTGGAAATCCTGCAAAACATCATTATGACTCGATACAAGCATTTGACTCAAACAAATACTAATATGTATGCTAATTTAATATTATTATGATTCATGTTCATTTGTTCTAATAAACCGATTTGACTTTCCCTTACACTTATCTTTTGCAAAATACCTTTATATGTAGTTAAGACGAAGTTAAAAACAAAATAAAGCATTTTCACAATTTTAGTTTTGAACATGAATCAATAATAATAAAAATTAAACATACATACGGAAGCAAATAAAATCAAACAAACAAATAAATAAACACACAAAGCAAATAAAGTTTGGGTTGCCTCCCAAGAAGCGCTTGTTTTTGTTCGAGTCACGAGCCTGACTCTACCCTTATTTAATGGAAATAGGGGAGGTTTTCCCTGCACTTAGGATTAAGTGTGGGTGAAAGTAGCGATACACACCATCTCGGTGGAAGTATGCCGCGTGAGGAAAGAGTGGTGGATGAATTATATACTCAAGGGGGTGTGCTCCTTTCATCATAACCTTACCTAGTTCACTTTGGTCAATGGGTGAGTTAAAGTGTTCTCCTAAAAAGGGATCATCTTCTATCAACTTCGAGAGATTCCTAGTTGGGAATCCATCTTGACCTAATAAACCCGGTTTAAACCCATAGTGTTTCTTGTGATTAATCATGAATGGGTGATGTAAGTATGAAAGGTTATTTTTCACCCCTATATTGTCTTCCTCACTACAAGGCTTAGAGTCTACTACCTTCAACATAAAACTACCCGGACTATATGGTTTGATGGGTGGATCGGGACCTAATTCAATTCCTAAGTTCACATCTAAGGATGGAAGATTAGGTAACGGTTTTGGTTTAGGCTCCGGTTCATCAAAACTAGGAACTTCCATATAACTAAAAGAAAGGTTATGACTACAAGTATTCAAACCTATATCCTCTAGTTGTGTTTGGTCCAAGGGTTCTACCTCTATTGGGGTTCCTATAGTCTCTTCTACTTCTTCTGGGTAAGTCACGGGTGGTGTGGGTGCCTCAAATGATGGTGGGTTTTGTGGGGTACTTGGTGGGCTTATGTTACTTACCTCATCATTCCTTATGTCAAGATTACCTATATCCTCATCATGTGTTTTAGTAGGATCTAACCCTAACATTTTACCGAGTATCTCAAGTGCTTCTCTAGGCATCTCAACTTCAATGTCCGAATCATAAGGATCATCCTCAATATTCTGACTGCTATATTCAAATTGCCCAAAAGATTCATCATGTGTTTCTTGAGATTCATCGTCATCGATCATAAAACCTAGGTCTTTTTGATCAATGTGATCATGCTCGGCTAGATCCTCCATCACATCAAGATAACCTATGTGTTTGTTTTGTACTATGGCATTACATGACAACCACTTAGGTATCTCAACACTAATGTATTCATCCCCAAACAAACTTGTTTCATGATTCAGGAAATTTATATTTAATTGACTTGTACTAACGTTTTTTGGGTTGTCTACCCTATAATAATATTGGGCACAATCTTCTATGACATCCCATGCTTCTTCAGCACTTAATTCCCTAAAGTCCCCATTGGCAAAATCCTCAATGCGCATTTGGTCATATTGGCCAACACGATAGTAAAAGGTTCGGGTTAGGGATGCTAAAGCGAAACTATGATGAGGGAATTTTCGGAGTAAATTTCTAAAACGAGTCCATGCATCATATATGGGTTCATCTCGATATTGTTTGAAATTCGAGATGTCAATAGGGTAGAATGGCCTTTGTGGTTGGTGGTATGGTGGATTCGCGTACTCCATAATGGTGAACGGAAGAGTCAATGAAAATTACGAACAAACACACAAAGAAAAAGATAGACTAAAGAAAACCTAGAAAAATAAAATAAAAATCTCACTAGAAAGGAATCTAGTGAGTAGACCTATAAAATAAAAATTCAACCTAAACAATAACTATTCCCCGGCAACGGCGCCAAAAACTTGATGCGTGGGTTTTGCAACCTTACAACAGGTTTTACCTCTCGAGGGATCTCAAGAGGCTTACAACCCCACCAGGCAGTGTACCTGACCGATGTAGTATAGTGTAGTGGTAAGTACGGGGGATTGATCGTTCTCCACAGGGAATAGTGTTCGTTAGGTGTGAAAGACTACTCTAATTAGGTCTAAGGGTTGAGGAAGATTCTTTTTATGTTTTTATATTTTTATGAAAGCAAGTAAAATCTCGGTTTTGAAAGAGTGGGCGGAATTAGTTGCTAGTCAACTAACCCAAAATTACTACGGATGCAAATAAAATAAAATAACAAAAATGAAAATGTGGTGAGAAACTTATGTGTAGAGAAATGTGTTTACTTAGATTTCCTTACTCCCTAACTATCTTTTACCGGTTAATTAGTGTGTATTAGTCGCGTGGATGACGGGTGTATTCCTTAATACCATTCGTGGGGTGGCGTACTTACTTCCCCAACTCTACAAGCTCCTACTTCACTCCTATGTCGAGCCGGCTAGGAAGCTCCTAACATGGGATCACTAGAATTCGCTTGTGCATTAAATACAACCATAAAAACCTTTAGTACGCATTTGGTTCATGTTTCTTAAGACGTTCAAGCAAGTTACCGAATAGAAAGTTAGCCAGTTTTCTTAAGCCTAACATAGATAAACAATCATCCAATACAACTAATAACACACTAATAACCAATAATCAATAGCTAGGTTTCATTAGATCTAAGCAAACACAAGATAAATTTAGCCTAACATGTTAATCAAAAGACAAGAATAAGATAAAATCAAACAACACATAGACATATTGAATGATTAATTGATAACTTATCTTCAATGTAACATGGAAGATCTCAAGGCAAAAAGCCTTGAAAAAGAAGCTGAATTCATCTTAGGGTTTTCTCCCAAAATTCCACACACTAAGCTCTCTCCTAATGACAAAAAATTAGAAAACTATATATAGATTTTTGGATCTGACGGCGTCACGTTATGGAGTGTGACGCCGTCACCTCGCCGCTTTTAGGGTTCCCGGATGACCTTCTCGACGCCGTCCCTCTTTAGCTCTTCAAAAATCCATTCTGGCTTATCAAGGCTTGACGCCGTCTAACCTTGAACGTGACGCCGTCCCTCTTTGATTTAAGCCGTGACGCCCTTGATCAAGTTAAAGCATGACGCCGTCAGAATTCACATGGTATTTTCACTGGCTTATCATGAGTAAATTTCACGTCCACCTTTTCTTGCCAAGGCATGACGCCGTCTGGGGTTAAATGTGACGCCGTCAAAGGTAACTTTCAGCCGATTTTTTAGACTTTGCCGTTTTCTTCACTTTTATGCTCCAAAAACGTCCAAAATGCCTCCTTTTCCAGATTTCTCCTCAAAAGTACCTAAAATGACAAAAGGAACGATTTAGGGCAATATTTGATCAAATAAATACGATTTAAGGCTTAAATGACCCCTTAAAAGCGGTACACTTTTCGCTTCATCAATGCTCAATAAGCATTGCATGCAATTCAGAAAATGTCTTCCCCTTGCAATGCATGTTAAAGTTGCGCACAAAATCACCATATAATTCCTCATTGAGGGATTTGTTGATGAGGCCAACTTTAACGTCTTCCACAAACCCGCAATTAAGTGCATCTAGTTGGTCAAGATAACCTTTCATTTTAATCGCATGATCACTTACGGGTGTTGTCGCGTCCTGCTTGCACTTGCCCAAGTTGTCAAGTACATCATACAATTCAGCCATAGGAAATTTCTGAAACATACGTGTCAGTTCATCAATCATGTTTTTCGGGCCATATTTCTCAAACTGTTTTACCAGTTGATCATCCATCCCCGATAGCATGAGACAAGCCGCATCATTGTGCTTGTCATAGGCTTCATTGTACTGCCTAAGTATTTCATTAGGCGAGTTTGCAGGAGGAGCTTCTTGAAGGTCCTCAGTAAGACATTCAGAACGTTTGGCAATTCTAAGAACAAGCCTTAGATTTCGATACCAAGCGTTAAAATTCTTAGTCCCAGTCAGTTTTTCCTTTTCAAGCATCATCTTGAAACAGGAAGTTAGGTTTGACGAGTTTCCGGGTTGGGCCATTTCTACAGAAAAAGTTCAAAAGTTAGTACTTTCGATAATAAACATTTCAAGAAAATTAAACACCCATTGGTTTAAAAACCATTTAATTTTCTATGAAAACTAGGATCCTAATTGACGCCGTTTTATTACATCAGCTTTGGCTGCTAGTAATGAAAATGCTCAATAAGGTACGGGATCACCCAATTGCCAATATCAAATTGCAATTCCTAGAAATCTTGTGACTTACATTATATTGCCAACCTCAGTTGCAAAATGTAAGCATGTTTCATCCCCAATTCTTTATGTCTTGGCGCCGTTCCATTACATCAGCTTTGGCTGCTAGTAATGAAAGTGCCCAATTAAGTTAACCAACTCAAGAAACTGTAAATTGACGTCAGTTTATTGCATTCAACTTTGGCTGCTAGCAATAAAGTACTCAATTTACCCTTAGATGACCATCATTTGAACATCAACATTCAGCTTTGGCTGCTAGTGATGTAGGATGAAACCTTAGGTGTTCCTTTTTGTAGTTGGGTGGCATTTAACTTAAATTTATAAGGGTAATAAAATTTTGATGTGTTAAATAAAAAAATATGTACAAAGATGTCATGCATTCATCTTTGTATCATATATGTTTTCAAAAACAAAATTGTTTACTCATTCGTAGCTCAAATCATCAAATCTTTTAATTGAGGCGTTGAGCAAATTACAACATTGCCTTAAGATGCTTCGTACTTTTTCATGGTGTACTTGGTAAGTCTATTATTTGACGCACAGGCGAGCGGAGGGACGACAGCCGCCGAAGCTGGTTAAAACCGTGCCCCTTTAAGGTCACAATTTAATGTGAGCCAACCTTAAACCCACTTTATAGTTTGTCAATAATAGGTCCGCCGCTTCGACCACTTCCGCCGCTTCGACCACTTTTGTACAGTTGCAATCAATCAACTAAAAAATTATGATTTTCTTGCTAAAATAATTAATGTAGTAAATTTATTATTGCTAGTCTCGCCTGGGAGCAAATTACCGTGCGAAGCGAACCACTGTCGGCACATAAGACTTGGCAATAAATAAAATTACTACAAAGGTTTCATAGTTATTAGTCTTATTTATTTTTATTCTGAAAAATTACCCTCTTTTGTAGTTTACAATCCATCATAATATTAAACACAAAAGATCAAGTAATTACACAAAAAAAAAAAAAAAAAAAAAAATGAACACATAATAACAAATATATGATCATCCACGATATCATATAGCCACATGCAAACCTTTTTCAATAAATCCTAATATTAATTCTATGTGAAATTTTTAAATGTATGTAACTAACAAAACTCCCATTGGTTTTCGAGCTCATTGTGCCCAATGGTCCACAGACGCCAAATAATTTGGCCACGTAAGTTTTAGTTAGTTAGATACCACATTGCACATAACCTTTTAATTAATATTTATTGAGGTCTTCCCCAATTTAAGATTTATTTAAACATGTAGCAAACAATTCAAAACAAAACATACAAATCACACCATGACAAAATATGCAAGATTTTGTCATGGATACCATATTGATCACATAATCATGCATCACATATTATTATGTCAATATTAATTGTACGTATCTAATTAATTAGTAACATCACATACGGTACTTACTAATTAATCCCTAAAAATTTTCATGCAATCCTAGGGTTTCTCAAGTTTTAATTAAAAAACTAAAACCCTAATTTTTAATTAATATGGATCGAACCATATTAGGGTTTCATAAAAAAAAAAATAAACAAACCCTAAAATTATTATTGCATGTAATCTCTACAAGATCCAATTTTTAGGTTTAAGTAATTAATTACAAGTTCTAAACGAGGCTCATGATGCCACTGTTGGAATATGTGAACTATAAATAAATCATAAACACATAACATCATCAAAAGCACGCAGCGGAATAGATCTACAAGAACATGTAATTAATTAAACATAAATAGATACGTACCTTAATGATTCCTAGCAAGAACAAGGAATCTCTTGAACAAGAACAAGTTATAAACCCTAATAGGATTTATATGTGGATCGAACTAAACCAAGATCACAAGCTAAAGGAAGCTTGTCACTCGTTCCTGTACACACGTAATGATAGCGTTTCAATGAGAAAAGCTAGGTTCTTGATCACCAATAACCAAACACTTGACTAGCCTTACTTTGAATCGACAAATCCTAGTGGATTTAAAAAGGGTCGATCGTTTCTAGCTAGGGAGAAAGAGGAGAAGAGAAGTTTGGCCTTTTAGGGTTTCAAGATTAGAGAAAAACTAAAACACAATGGAATGTATTTATAGTGTTCTCTTTGCTTGTTCCTTACTCAAACCGATCGGCACCCTAAACCCTAAGGGAGGGTTCGGCCGACCTTAGAGTCCCACAAGGATTCTAGTATCTTCTTTTCCTATTTTCACAATTAGTCATTTAACGGTCGTTAGTTAAAACCCCGTTAAGTACTAACCGTCGTTAAGTATTTTTATTGGTGAAATGAATAAATAAATATAATGAAATATATTTAATTATTCATCATTGAAACTCTCACGTTAATGTGTGCAATCCCGAGCCTCGGGTTCGAAACCGGACATACGTATATTAATATTTATACACAAAACTAACAAAAATAGCTGGATGATTCGGGCGTCCTTCGGTATCCATCCGAACGACCCAACGTTGTCCGGAAGGCCGGACGGGAAGGATCGTTCGGACACATATGCCAACAAATATCATTTACTTTTCAAGTTTCATTTTTCTTAAATTGGTTAAAATTATTAAATAAAATTTGGTGTAAGATCTAGTGTAAAATTTACTGGTTACATTGGAGTAACATTGTTTAAGAGCGTATTCTAATATTATTCTATTTTTGCACTAATATATTGTAAATGTTTAGTAACTACGTTAAAGATGCTTTAAATGAGGTCTTAGCTAATAAGCTAGTAAGACTGATAAATGAAGGTTTGTGAGCACGAGTTGTGATGAGTAAGACTTGTTTACTCGGCTGGGTAGTCACATTAATGCCACATAACGTTCTACTATGTGGCACAATGCAGCCTTTTTGGATAGCGATATAGCATTTCTCAACAATCTCCCTTATTATGGTTCTAATTTAACTGTTCTTTTGTTAGTCATCAATAAGGCGCGTCACTTTACAACAAAGTTTTCTCCAAATGACTATAAACCGTACGAGTCCACCAACTTTATTCAGCTCTTAGTACATCACTAGTCATTTGTTAAATATGTCGCTTAATGACTGAGTTTCCTGCTGCTTTTCACCAATTTAATAAAGGGAAAATTCTTTATATGGTCTTAAAATACAATGTGCCAACTCTTATTGTCCCCACCAAGTTTCTTTTTCTTCAAATACCCTTGAGGCGGAGGTCGCCCAAAAATCTTGGGCGGATTACTTAGTAAAGTGACATGTGTCCCTAGGTGTGTCCCCACTAGGTACACTTTATCACATGCATTCTTTGGGCGACTAGGCCCACAAAACTTGGGCGACTTGATCATTTTGTCTTTTAGTTCAAAAATTGTTAACTACATTTTTGGTCTACATTGTTTGCTTGTTATTTTATTTTTGGCGCTCTTTCTTTTTTTATTTTTTATAAATATATAGTAACACTCTTTCTTTATTTTATTTTTGTCACCAACACACACATCAAAATATTTCTCTCTCTCTCTCAAACCTTTCACCGCCGGCTCCTTTTCCGGCACACTAGCAGTTTCCGGCCGCCGAAGAAATTTTCCGGCGAGATCCTTTCTTCTTCAAATCGATAGATTGAAATTTTTACAATATTTCTGGAGCTTGTGACCTTCTTGCTCCCTCCGCAGCACCCTCACGCGCCACCACCACCACCACAGTCGACGCCACCCTACCGCCGCTGCCACTCCACCACTTGTAAACAAAAACATATTCATAAACTTGTAAACAAAAACATATTCATAACCACCAACCATGGATCTGGCCGGATCTTGACCAGATCCGGTCGAATCTACTGGTGTTGGTTTCGTGGTGGTTGTGATGAGAGTTTGGTGGTGGTGGCGATGGATTTTTGGTGGTGTCGATGGTGGGTTGAGTGGGTATGTCTGATCCTAGGTAGAAGTCTTTTGTCCTCTGCTACAGCTCTTGGTTACCAGTACAAGTGTGGAAATTTAGGAATGAGTGACTGTTTGCATAGATATAAAAAGTGTGATGGGATACTCCCTTGTTCTAGTCTCAGTCGACAACATCTACAATTTGGTATGGAAAGTGTTCTTCAATTGCTTCAACATTTATGACTTTAATATAAGTCAAGTGGGATGGAAAAAGTGAAAGAAAAAGTGTGAAAAAAACGAAATACTAACCAAACAATAAGGACTAAAAATGTACTTAATTTTATTATTAATTTTTTGACAAAAAGACAAAAAAACTAAGTCGCCCAAGAAATTTGGCTCAGTCGCCCAAGAAAGTACCTGTATAAAGTAATATTGTGTTAGTACTTGGTGGGCCCATATATAGGGACACATGTCACTATTTTGTGATACCCGCCTAAGATTTTTGGGCGACCTCCGCCTCAAGGGTATTTGAAGAAAAAAAAACTTGGTGGGGACAGTAGGGGTTGGTACATATGTACTTGTGGGGTAGTTGTGGAATTTTCCCTTTAATAAAAGCACATCACAAAAATACACTACTCAGGCTATGTGTAATGGTAAAATAAGACCATGGGGCATTTTCTGACACGTGGCAGCCCAGTCAGCAAAGGGGCTTGAGGGCTTTAGGTGTGTAATGGTGGGTGGGGCGTTTCACGACACGTGTCACTATTTTTTTTTCTTTTTCCTTTTTTTTATTCAACCAAACAATACATTTTTATTTAAAACAATTTTATTTAAAACTAAAACACAATTTTTAAACCTCTTCTATTATAAAATTTTTAAACCTTAGCCCAGGATCTTAGCCCATCCACCTTTGGCCCATTATGATACTTTACTCTATAAACCCTTCCTACCTTCTACTGTTTCTCTTTCTTCAACCGAAGATATCCATTTCCTCTGCTGTTCGTTGACTTTTTGGTAGGTACAGGTTTTCCAGGTGTTTTTTTTTCTTTCATGTGGCCTTTTTTCTGTTCGTTGCCCTTTGTTTTTAATGTTTTATTTCGTTGAACGGCTCTTTTTCTCGGAAAGAACGAGGGGCAAGGCGCGATCAGATTCACGCTCTTCGCATTTTTGGGGCCTTTAGAGCCCTTGTGTAATGGTTAGGGGCGCGATTTGGGCGCGAAAGGGGCAAAATTGGGGTGAATAACGCCCCATTACACATAGCCTCAGGTTGATCACGTCTGAACCTTCCACCTTTGATGACGCTGGCCAAGAGGTGTGGGGGTGGCACGCCTTGTGCTCAGCTTCTTGTTAGCTTTTAGAATACGCCATATACTTTTACACTATCTTAGTGCCAAAATAGAATAATTTAAGAGCATCTTCAATGTAGTCATTATATGCCATCAACGTAGTCACATGGTATATACCATGTGATTTGGACACGTCTATATATTTGGAAACCTATATACTAGTATTAGGGTACTCAGAGTGGAGCACGGTTTGGCCTGCGGTATGGTTGAAACCGGCGGTAACACCGCCGCCGGTGCCAACGGTATGCTCAAAATTTATGCCCAACAGCATCTTAACCCGTTGGTGATACCGTCCATATGACCGTTGCATTATACCCTCTTTTTTTCAAAATATTCAAAATCTACCGTTTTTTGCATATGACCGTTTATGGGGGACTATGGATCTTGATCTTGATGGGTCATGGACATTTGACAAAATCTTTTCATCTGTTGACCCTTCACCTTCTTCTTTTATCTTGGACCAATCTTTTTCACCTTTGTGGGCTTTTTCTGATGATACTAATAATGATGATGGTTAATGATGGTGGTGATTCAAAAGTGGCTGGAAATGGTGCGTTGACTTCTGATAGAGATGGTCAACGGGTTGTTGCAGGTGAGTTTATGTTGGTTTTTGGTGGTTTTAAGTGATTTTGTGATATGGGTCTTTGTTAAAGATTGATATTTTGTGATATGGGTTTAGCTGAAAGTCAGGATTTTGATTATGTTTTTATCAAGTAAGTAAGATTGGTATATTGTGACATGGTTAAAGATTGGGCTTTTAATCATGGGTTTATGGTTAAAGGTTCGGTTTTATTTTGTAGATGATGACATTCGGTTTTTATTTTGGTATATTGTGACTTGGCATATCTCGATGACCCAACGCCTCAACCACAACCGATTGATGACTTAATTTAGTTTTATGTAGTTTTTTATTTTTAAAAATAATGTTGCATTGTAGTTTCCTTTTTTAGTTTGTAGTGAAATGTTATGTTTTTAATAAAATGTTTATGTTTTTAATTAAATTGATTTTATTTTAATTATAAAAAAATTAAAAAAAAATTAAAAAAAAAAAAATTGGGAGGTATGAGAATTTATGCGCCGCCAGTGAATTAGGTTGGGAGGTATGGGAATTTATGGGTATAAGTTGGCTGAAGATTATTGGTGGAATTTGGGAGGTATGGAATACTTTGAGTCATGACTCCTAGTACCCTTAGAGTGGCGTATTGTTATCTTTGTTGGTCTCCTTCAAAATTAGCATCGAGTTTTAACTAGACCAAGATCAATTTGCTTTTACCATGCATTCATTATATAGTTCTAAGTTGTAACATTAGACAAAAGAATTGATGTAATCTTATAGTTTATTGCTTGATAATATGATTAATCTGTGAATCGGTTTTTAATTGAAATGAGTGTGTTAACCCGCGCGTTGCCGCGGAAGCATTGTGTTGATGTACATTTGGATGAGAGAACATATTCACTTTTATCCGACATGTAAGTAACTAAAATTACAAACATTTATTGAAAAATGAAGAAACTTATAAGAACAGCTCTAGATTATGCTTTTTAACCTGTTTTGAAAGATATCATTAAGTTACAAAATTAACTCACTAAGAGTTATACAAATCAAAGGGCTAGCATGCTTCAGAAACAACAATTGTGTTTAGGTGTTCTCGCATTCATTGGCACAAACAACAGCAATTGGAAATGGTTCCTGCATTGGCATCACCAATATAGTTATTAGTAAACATTGAAATTACAATTCTGAACAGCCCCAGTAAACATTGAAATTACAATTCTGAACAGCCCCAAACACCGACCCAAATACCCATAAAAATTGCAGTTTTGCAGCATACAAAAATTGCTAATAAAACGACCCAAAAACCCACTTTAAAAATTTACTTTTGCAGTCGGCATAAGATTGTTCAAAAAAAAAAATCATTAGCGTTCGAGGTCACGCATCCACTTCTAGAAGTACACGTCATTAAGAGATCATCGGATTTAGGCTGCTGCAAATTGTTATCAGAACATGTAACTTCACCAGGATGTTTTTGCGTGGTATGTACTCACAAATAGCTATAAAGACATGATAGGATCTGATGTGTTACACTTAGGGTGTTAATCCTGTATGATGTGTATGAGATACTTTGAGTGGATATAACTAAGTATGCGGAATCTACTTAGTTATACTTAGAAGAATAATTGTATGTATATGAATGGAACAGTGAATTGTAAGTATATGAACAATGAAGACAATGTTTTACTTCCAACGATTCAATATTATTATAATCAATAATACGAGTGATCTTCAATATCACTAGGGTTTACAACCTTGAATCTTAACAAAGGAGATACGTATAACTTAACCTAGGATATCCTTTTATAGACCAAGGATTCCTGTACAAGATAACTATAACACTAATTATATAGGATATTCACTAAATCTTTTCTATACTTATCCTATTACACGTTTACAAAACATAAGCAGTACAAAGTATTTGTACTGGCAGTTAGTACTGCTTGTGTTATCTTCCACCAGTTGAAACTACAAGCCTGGCAGTACTAACTGTTGGTTTAATTCCCAACAATCCTCCCCTAAACTTATGATTTCTCTCCAAATCACTAAGTTTCTTCGAATTAAACTTTGTAGATGATGGGGGGATTTGTAACACCCCAACCCGACAAGGGTAAACATATCACAACAATGGTTTCGTATCAGATCAAAACAAAGCATACATCTATAGTAATACAAGAATTCTCAAAGATTACAATTGAAATATAGGAACTACAAGGTTACAAATGAGAATTCCAATACATACTAATTCTAAAAATTAACATCTAGTCATATCTAATCTAGAAGGGCTATCAAGTCTTCTAAGTCCAAAGTCCTCTCCACTCATTCCCAGCTTCCTACTAAAACCTGCCGCAGGAAAAGAAATGCGGCTGAGCTACGAGAGCTCAGTGAACAGATATAACGATAACAAACAGTAATAGAGAATAGTACAGAATAACAGAAACAAAGGTCAAACAGATGTAATATGGTTCAAGGTATAAGTCAATGAATAAGTATAAAGGAAAGAGAAAAAGGGATAGTAATCCACCACGAGCCCAGAAACAGATCATATCATATCGTAACCATAAATCTTCTAATCATATAGAGGGGAGACCTCTCAGATAATCAGATAATATGAGGGGTGTCCTCATTCTCCAAATGGAGTAGCTAGCTCCCAGATATATGTGAAGGGCATGTATAGCACACAGTACCAATCACCAGACAATAATAAATCAATCATGTTAAATCCACTAAACAGATCAGATCTAGGATGCATCCATACGCCCCCGCAGATAAATAGTGTCCAAAATAATATAATGCGCATATCTGATAACAGATAAGGGGACGTGGCGGAACATCACTCTACCGCCCTAGAGTCATGCCATTGGTGCATCAATGACACGACCATGTTACCTTCATGGCTAGGAAACAGATTTTGGCTCGGGTATCAAACTAAGAGTCAGATATCATATCAAATCAGAGTGTCATAACAGATGGCTCATAACAGATAGTTCATATCAAATATCTCAGAAGTAATATCAAAGGTCCAAATCAGAGTTTATCAGATCAAGGTTCATATTCAATAATCAAGTCATGGTTCAGATCAAAAGTCCGTTTCAGAAGTTTCTATCAAAAGTCCATTTTAAACAATCCTTTAATTCATGATTTTCATAAAACGATCCTTTAAAGTAGTTTTCATAAAAATAGTCTTTCAAAACGGTTTTTCATAAAGATAGTCTTCAAAATATAGTGTTCACAAAAGTTAGTAACCTTTCATATAAAAGTAGTTTCGCATCATTTATAAACATCTTTTTAAATTGGTTTTTCTCAAAACATTTCCATGGTATAATTAAAAAGGTTTTCATAACATAGATTCATATCAGAGGTCATATCAAATGGAATCAATAGAGGAGGTTCAAGCAAAGGGAAATCATAGCAATGGCATCAGATCAGAAACTAACGGATCAGAATATGGAAGAGATCATGAGAAACCTTATAAGGAAGGTCAGAATATCTGTACCTTATACCGCAAATGAAAACACAACAGAAAATATCAAGGTCGGAAGCAACTCCATCTTCAGCGAATCTACACGAATTCAGGACTGTCTTATTATTAGCTTGTTTAATTCAGATTACTTATTTTAGTCGGCTTTCCATTTTTAGTAACTTTCCTTTTCAGGTAACTTTCCAAAAATAGCAACTTTCCATATTTAGTAACTTTCCTTTTCAGGTAACTTTCCAAAAATAGCAACTTTCTATATTTAGTAACTTTCTATTTTTAGCAGGTTTCCAGAATTAGCAGGTATTACAAGTCGTTCATTTTAATCCATAAGTTTCCCATAATTACAGTTCCAATCCTTTAACTTTAACCATTTTACAAGTTAAACCCTTAAGTTATATAAATTACAAATTAAACCTTATTATTAATTAAATTACAAATTAATCCTTACAATATTCATATTTACACATTAAGCCTTCAATTATTCCAAACTACACATCAAGCCCCTTATATTAAGTATTATACGAAACCACCTTCAATTTCCAGAATTTACAAAATAGGTCCCTCAATTTTAATTATTTCTAAACCGAATTAAATAATTAACTAATTTATCAAATAAACCTTATACTTACCAATTTTACACAAGGTACCCCCATATTATATTTTTTTACACATTACCCCAGATCCAAAATGACTTACAAAAATACCCCACAAGTTTCAATAATTACAAAACACACCCTTTTACTTTTAATTTCCAATCGGTAAAACATTTTAATTATCAAAACCTAACCCTAATTATTCCAATTATTACCCAATCATTCATACAACCTTAAAACACATTTATTGATCAGATCCAATCACCAAAACCCCAACCCTAATTCCAATCGATTGGGTTTTTATTTTTTTTATTTTCTTTTAAATCCGGTTCTAAACAAAATTCAATATGGATGATTTAAGCTTTAACAATTACAACTACAATTTTTCCAGAGTTATATGATGCCTATAGAACCCAAATAAAATATGATCTCAGCCCAGAAAAGTCGCATGAACAGATTAGAAATTATTTTTGTTTTTAGGGTTTTAATCCCATTAATTTCCATATGAAGAAATGAGCATGCATGATTCAAATCTATCATTTTTCTAGAGTTAAATGAGGCATATAGAGTCCAGATAAAATAGGTTTGATTCTCAGAAAAATCACATGAATTAATTTAGGTTTTATTCACGTTTTTAGCATCTATAATTATCACGATTTGTTTTACGTGCATGGGCTGATTTAGCTATTTTATAACACTCATATATGATGTAAAGGACGCAAGAAAAATACCAGATGTGTTTTTATACGATCGGATGAAGGCCTGTGATTTTTGTTCTCTCGGCTTAATTAATTTGACACCAAGAAAACTCTAACGAGCACAATAGCGATCCAGAAATCTTGAACCCATTTTTACCACCTTCCTTGCATTTGAAAAAGTCCAGGAAAAATAGTTGAAGGCCTCCAAAAATTTGTATGGTGTTGAGAGAGTTTTTGGTGTGTTTTAGTTAGGGTTTCGGTGCAAAATAATAGTGATTAAGGAAATAAATTATTTAGGCCGAATAGGGGGGGGGGGAATGGGCTGGAATTTGGGTCCACATTTGGCCCAAAATAAATGGGTTTTAATTTTGCATTAATTCCTTAATTATTTGTAAGTTATTTAGGTTTTAAATACTAATAATTACAATTTAAGTAATTTAAATGAAATACTTGGCCTCCATGTAATATTTGTGTGACATTAAATTTTTTTTTATACTTTCAAAATATTAAAATGTAATTACTAAAATTATTTGGCTTCATATCTTGATCATTCCCGAAAGTTTGGGGTTAATTCGGTACTTTATATGCTTATAAATAAATTTTTAAAATTATAAGGGCATTTTGGTCTTTTTACATGTTTCAGATTTTAGGGTTTTACAACTCTTCCCCTCAAATAGAAAAATTTCGTCCTCGAAATTTGAAGTTGTAAGGTGAAACGAAGTCGTAGCAAGATCATCACAATATTCTCATGCCCGAGGAGGTTCTTCAAAAGATCTTCAGACCAAATAGTTTCTCATGACTCAAATCATAACGAGGTGGGTTCAGATTCCTCAGAAGGAGACAAATTGGGTTGATTCGGATTCATAGAACCATAAAACATAAATGGATGATAGGTGAATCTTCAGGAAATTTTATGGAATACGAACAAGAGTTCAAATTAAATTGATTGTGTCCACAGAAGAGAGCTTTCCAAGAATTTAAGATTTATAACTGAGGCCAACAGAATGCAAACGAGAGTCCAAACTCATCCAGATATCTAATGAACGCAAACAGAGTATAGAATGAACCAAACACGGATAATCCTACGGAGATTCAGATTCTAAACTTCTTAGGTACTCCCCAAGATATCCTATGGCCACAATGAGTGCACGTTATATGGTGTAAGTATTATCACGTTGATCAGGCGTCATAATACTAGCACCACATAAATATGCCTTCATGATGATCATACTTTATCTCAAGTCGTAATCAAAACCACCTATCTTAATCCACCTAGTACTTCTACAGTCTCAGAGGTCGTCAAAATCAAACACCAACTAAGAGGAGAACGAACTACTCGAAAGAGTTACCGGAAGTCCCAGAATGTCTATCATAATTTGGTACATCGTTAAAAGCATCAGATCGTCCGCCACTCGTCAAATTTCACATACAAAACCATCGTCCAACATACGCAGAATGAACACCGAGCGGAATTACTAACAGGGAACATAAATCATTCAAGGGATCCTGTCATCAGGAAACGGAAATTTTAGTAGGTCAAGAGGAAATGAATTACGTCACCCCTAGCTTTATTCTTCACAGGATCAACTCTTCCAAATACGAACGTTCGCTTCAGAATTATCGTCCATTCAAATACATGATCTTAAACTTCTTCCAAGTCCATGCAGTCTATCGTATGATCATAGGGTGTAGAGGAATTATAAACTTGATTCTGGCTCCTCAAGCCTTCGACACTTCTTCTTGGAACTGTGGTGTAGTAACGTGAATCTTCGGCATGGTGACTGTGCCTTCTTCCATTCGCGAGTCTGCTTCTGCTCTCAATTCATCTTAGTACAACTAAAGTGAATAGAGAAGCAAGACTGCGTGTCTTTGGCAGGTCTTCTCACACCGTTCAAAATTTGCCGACTCAAACTGCTGTCGTCACCGGGTACGTGGTAGTGTTGTCTACTACAATCTCGGGACGCCAATCCAATCTACTCTTCTCGAACAAAGGGTCAATTTACAAAATGATCTACCTGCTCCTCTTCGTGCCTAACACTGAAATGCTTCCCGGAGGTTACTCTCAAATAGTTATCTCTTTTCTTAGAAGTTCTTGTGGTTGCTTCTTCAGTCCTTCAAACACTAAGTGAGGCCGTCCGATACAGAGTTTACAAAGATAGAATAAATCACTCATTGACACGCTGAATTGAAAGATGGTCATGGTAGTGATATGATTAGGTTTACGATAGTCGATACTCCAAAGTTTTCTCTTTCTTCTTCACAACTAACAGGGTATTCAAAATGAAACACTGAGGTGAACAAAATCATCTTCTCCAATTTCTCAACTTCTATGGCATCATGGTCCGTCAACTGAGATTGGTTCAAATTTCGTGGTACCGCCCACATCGGTCCTCGCCTCAGCCATGTCAAAATGAAAGGTGGCGAAGAACTCCCGTACCAACTCCTCATATACTGGCTCCTGAATCTTAAACAGTCTTTCCCACTGGGGGCCGGTAAACCCATCTGTCTGAAAACTTTGGAGAAAAGTCTGCTCAAGACCTACTCTCCTCAGAAAGCCCCAGTCAACCACTGCTCCATTCTCGACCTTGTGTAGTAGCAATTGTGCGTATTTGCTTGTAGCAGCATCGTTGTCGAAGATACCCCAACTAAGGACCGTATCCCCAAAGTTTTCTTGTTGAGATCGGGAAGAACTTCCTCGGCTGGGTCTTTGACGCTTACTCATTATCTGGAACAAAGCAGGAGGAATGCAAGTGTTAATATGTGAATTAAAGACTTGGTGGCGCATCAGACAGGTCTGACGCCGTCACGCTTTGATAGGTGACGCCGTCAGATTTGATCAGTGTTCAAATCCATAATTACGAGGGAAAAATCAATATTCAAACTTCAGGCTCAATAACCACACACCACTTTTTGCAGAAAAATGGGTGATTGGATCACAGGTTATGGTTCAAATTCGTGGCCTCCCTATTAGTGAATAGACCCAATTGATTGCCAATCATCAAATGCTTTAATCTTTGTTAAATAACACTAATTAAAACACATTATGAGTTCTAAGCATGAATCAATCCTAGGGTTTCACGAGTTGGGGATTTTCGAAATTTACAAATCCTATGAGTAATTGAAGCGAAAAGAATGAGTAAAAATTACTTACCACGTGAAGATTGGAAGCGGGAATTGGCGAATTTGTCCTGGGAAAATCGGAGGTGGGGTTGGAGAGGATATGGTTTGTGGGGTTTGTGATCTCAAGAGGCTTACAACCCCACCAGGCAGTGTACCTGACCGATGTAGTATAGTGTAGTGGTAAGTACGGGGGATTGATCGTTCTCCACAGGGAATAGTGTTCGTTAGGTATGAAAGGCTACTCTAATTAGGTCTAAGGATTGAGGAAGATTCTTTTTTATGTTTTTATGTTTTTTATGAAAGCAAGTAAAATCTCGGTTTTGAAGGAGTGGGCGGAATTAGTTGCTAGTCAACTAACCCAAATTACTACAAATGCAAATAAAATAAAATAACAAAAATGAAAAGTGGTGAGAAACTTATGTGTAGAGAAATGTGTTTACTTAGATTTCCTTACTCCCTAACTATCTTTTACCGGTTAATTAGTGTGTATTAGTTGCGTGGATGACGGGTGTATTCCTTAATACCATTCGTGGGGTGGCGTACTTACTTCCCCAAACTCTACAAGCTCCTACTTCACTCCTATGTCGAGCCGGCTAGGAAGCTCCTAACATGGGATCACTAGAATTCGCTTGTGCATTAAATACAACCATAAAAACCTTTAGTACGCGTTTGGTTCATGTTTCTTAAGACGTTCAAGCAAGTTACCGAATAGGAAGTTAGCCAGTTTTCTTAAGCCTAACATAGATAAACAATCATCCAATACAACTAACAACACACTAACAACCAATAATCAATAGCTAGGTTTCATTAGATCTAAGCAAACACAAGATAAAATTAGCCTAACATGTTAAACAAAAGACAAGCATAAGATAGAATCAAACAACACATAGACATATTGAATGATTAATTGATTACTTATCTTTCAATGAAACATGGAAGATCTCAAGGCTAAAAGCCCTGAAAAAGTAGCTAAAATCGTCTTAGGGTTTTATTCCCAAAATTCCACACACTAAGCTCTCTCTTCATGACAAAAAATTAGAAAACTATATATAGACTTTTGCATCTGACGGCGTCACCTTATGGATTGTGACGCCGTCACCTCGCCGCTTTTAGGGTTCTCGGATGACCATCTTGACGCCGTCCCTCTTTAATTCTCCAAAATCCGTTCTGGCCTATCAAGGCTTGACGCCCTCACCTCTTGAACGTGACGCCGTCCCCTTATGAATTAAGCCGTGACGCCCTTGATTTAGTTAAAGCGTGACGCCGTCAGAATTCACATGCTAACTCACTGGCCCGTCATGAGTAAATTTCACATCCCACTTTTCTTGCCAAGGCATGACGCCGTCCAGAGTTAAGTTTGACGCCGTCAAGAGTAACTTTTAGCCGATTCTTGAGACTTTGCCGTTTTCTTCACTTTGATGCTCCAAAAACGTCCAAAATGCCTCCTTTTCCAGATTTCTCCTCAAAAGTACCTAAAATGACAAAAGGAACGATTTAGGGCAATATTTGATCAAATAAATACGATTTCGGGCTTAAATGACCCCTTAAAAGCGGTACACTTTTCGCCTCATCAAATACCCTTACACTTGAGATTTGCTTGTCCTCAAGCAAATGCGCTTTTATTCTAATCAAAATACAAGATAGGGGTCATTTAATGCTAACATAAAAGTAATTACAACAAATATTCGTTCCACTTCAATCATAATAAGCACGGAGATTATAAACTAGCACCTCACAAGTAGTGTTTAGATACTCACATCTCTCAAGTGTCATCAAAATAAATCTCATAAATGAAAACGGATAATATCTCTCACTACCTGTCATAGCAAATAGATTACCATAGGCTTGGGAAAGGATCGAAAACCTCCTCCACTAGGCGTAAGAACCAAAGATAAACTATCAAAGAGGGCTTTTAAATGGGTTATAACGTTAGGTGTAGGGAAAAGGAAAACACGGTTTGGTTGGATAAAGGATATTTTACTGGTGTCGAGTTAAAAATCTTGGTCAATTACATGTACTATACAATGTTGCTAAGCCAAGACTAGACTCGATCTTAAGCTAGAAACGAAATAATAAAATAACAAAAACATAAAACAAACATAAAATAATGCGTGGTTTTGCAACCTTACAACAGGTTTTACCTCTCGAGGGATCTCAAGAGGCTTACAACCCCACCAGGCAGTGTACCTGACCGATGTAGTATAGTGTAGTGGTAAGTACGGGGGATTGATCGTTCTCCACAGGGAATAGTGTTCGTTAGGTATGAAAGGCTACTCTAATTAGGTCTAAGGGTCGAGGAAGATTCTTTTTTATGTTTTTATGTTTTTATGAAAGCAAGTAAAATCTCGGTTTTGAAGGAGTGGGCGGAATTAGTTGCTAATCAACTAACCCAAATTACTACAAATGCAATAAAATAAGATAACAAAAATGAAAAGTGGTGAGAAACTTATGTGTAGAGAAATGTGTTTACTTAGATTTCCTTACTCCCTAACTATCTTTTACCGGTTAATTAGTGTGTATTAGTTGCGTGGATGACGGGTGTATTCCTTAATACCATTCGTGGGGTGGCGTACTTACTTCCCCAAACTCTACAAGCTCCTACTTCACTCCTATGTCGAGCCGGCTAGGAAGCTCCTAACATGGGATCACTAGAATTCGCTTGTGCATTAAATACAACCATAAAAACCTTTAGTACGCGTTTGGTTCATGTTTCTTAAGACGTTCAAGCAAGTTACCGAATAGGAAGTTAGCCAGTTTTCTTAAGCCTAACATAGATAAACAATCATCCAATACAACTAACAACACACTAACAACCAATAATCAATAGCTAGGTTTCATTAGATCTAAGCAAACACAAGATAAAATTAGCCTAACATGTTAAACAAAAGACAAGCATAAGATAGAATCAAACAACACATAGACATATTGAATGATTAATTGATAACTTATCTTTCAATGAAACATGGAAGATCTCAAGGCTAAAAGCCCTGAAAAAGTAGCTAAAATCGTCTTAGGGTTTTATCCCAAAATTCCACACACTAAGCTCTCTCTAATGACAAAAAATTAGAAAACTATATATAGACTTTTGGATCTGACGGCGTCACCTTATGCATTGTGACGCCGTCACCTCGCCGCTTTTAGGGTTCTCGGATGACCATCTTGACGCCGTCCCTCTTTAGCTCTTCAAAAATCCGTTCTGGCCTATCAAGGCTTGACGCCCTCACCTCTTGAACGTGACGCCGTCCCCTTATGAATTAAGCCGTGACGCCCTTGATTTAGTTAAAGCGTGACGCCGTCAGAATTCACATGCTAACTCACTGGCCCGTCATGAGTAAATTTCACATCCCACTTTTCTTGCCAAGGCATGACGCCGTCCAGAGTTAAGTCTGACGCCGTCAAGAGTAACTTTTAGCCGATTCTTGAGACTTTGCCGTTTTCTTCACTTTGATGCTCCAAAAACGTCCAAAATGCCTCCTTTTCCAGATTTCTCCTCAAAAGTACCTAAAATGACAAAAGGAACGATTTAGGGCGATATTTGATCAAATAAATACGATTTCGGGCTTAAATGACCCCTTAAAAGCGGTACACTTTTCGCCTCATCAAATACCCTTACACTTGAGATTTGCTTGTCCTCAAGCAAATGCGCTTTTATTCTAATCAAAATACAAGTTAGGGGTCATTTAACGCTAACATAAAAGTAATTACAACAAATATTCGTTCCACTTCAATCATAATAAGCACGGAGATTACACACTAGCACCTCACAAGTAGTGTTTAGATACTCACATCTCTCAAGTGTCATCAAAATAAATCTCATAAATGAAAACGGATAATATCTCTCACTACCTGTCATAGCAAATAGATTACCATAGGCTTGGGAAAGGATCGAAAACCTCCTCCACTAGGCGTAAGCACCTAAGATAAACTATCAAAGAGGGCTTTTAAATGGGTTGTAATGTTAGGTGTAGGGAAAAGGAAAACACGGTTTTGTTGGATACGGGATATTTTACTGGTGGCGAGTTAAAGATCTTGGTCAATTACATGTACTATACAATGTTGCTAAGCCAAGACTAGACTCGATCTTAAGCTAGAAACGAAATAACAAAATAACAAAAACATAAAACAAACATAAAATAAACCGGGATGGTAGTCCGTATGTTTTTTTCTATTTTTCATTTTCTCATTTTTTTGTATATTTTTTTTTTTTTTTTTTTTTTTTTTTTTTTTTTTTTTTTTTTTTTTTGCATACACTTTTGCCCTACCATCCAAAATAATACATCATAGGGGCATTGCATTCCCCTTACACTTGAATTTTTACATAACTTTACAATTACTAATCTAATGACTCGAATTAAGATAATTGAAAAACTTGGAGTACTTTTAAAATATTTAGCACATATGGGGGTAATAAATGATGTTCTTCCCCATTACTCCATTACACTAGTACTTTACCCATGAGTCCCAATCGTCCCAAAACAATATGTACAAGGATATGACTCGACTTAGCAACCATGTAATCAACTAGATAATTAACTTGGGTTTAAACAAATGTTGTCACAATAATGCACTAAAGATGAGTGCATACAAGGTAGGCTAAGGCGATTTGGGTGTACATTTTAGTGGGGTGTAACAAATTCTTCCTTTAAGTAAAATGCTTAAAGGTCGAAACGAAAAGATAGGCTCTGAGGGGTGTACTAGGGGTATCGTGTACTAAAAATGAGTACAACGCAAAGGGTGTGGGAGAATTACTTGACCAATGTAGCCAATGTAATTATAACAAAAACACAGGTGTAAAACAATGGGTTAATCCTAATGCCTCTTATCATGTAGTAAATCTAACTACACGAATGTAGTCTCACTTGTGGCCTTGGAATGGTCCTAACGCAAGTTCTAGAATCTAAGTGCTACCGGTACACACATCATAGCATAAATGCTTTTCCTACCAATTCTAGGGGCGAACCTCACATATTTGGGGTGGAAAATTTTTTAGTGGTACGGTTTTTGTGCTAGTCATATAACTCCTATCCATGAGACGCTCATTAAGATCAAAGTTTCATTCCTATATGTTGTAAAAAAATTTTAAATTTGGCACTAAAATTACCTTAACAAGTATTTATCTCAGTTTTATTACACATCTACCATCAAACAAACAAAAATCAAGCGCAATGGCATTCTCTAAAATCGTACTTTTACCCTCCCCTTACACTTAAGATGAACATTGTCCCCAATGTTCAAATAACAAGATGTAAAAGCATAAAGTAAAAGAATGAAATCAAATACTCCCCTGATTCGCTCGGTGGATAGTGAAATTACACGGTTAAATCTTCTTCCAAGGTAATGTAGAAGCTCCATGACTAAGGCATCGCCATAAGCTTGATTCCATAAACATCTCCTTGTCCAAAATAACCTGTTAAACCTGAGAAAGCAAACACGAAAACCTGCATAACATCGGCGGGATAAAATCTATATATAAGGATATAATGCTTGTGGAATGATAATTTTGCAGATTCCTGGAGATTATAAGTTGGAGATTTTAATAAAAACTTTTTATGAAAACAAAACCTTCAAAAATTTCTGGAAATTAAATCTGACGCCGTCAGGTTATAACCCCTGACGCCGTCAGAAATGACCTGACAAAAATTTTCATTTTAAGTTTCCGGAAAATTTCTGGAAAAACCTTTACCTTACTTCCTGGAAATCCTGCAAAACATCATTATGACTCGATACAAGCATTTGACTTAAACAATTACGAATATGTATGCTAATTTATTATTATTACGATTCATGTTAATTTGTGTTCTAATAAACCGATTTAGATTTCACTTACACTTATCTTTTGCAAAATACCTTTATATGTAGTTAAGACGAAGTTAAAAACAACATAAAGCATTTTCACAATTCTCTTTTTAACATGAATCAATAGTAATAAAAGTTAAACACACATACGGAAACAAATAAAATCAAACAAACAAATAAATAAACACACAAAGCAAATAAAACAAATAAAGCTTGGGTTGCCTCCCAAGAAGCGCTTTTCTTTATTAACGAGTCTTGTAGCTAGACTCAAAGTCACGTACATTACGTGACTCCATCATTGGAAGTTATGTCTTCCTCATTGATCATTTCATTACCATTCTCCTGATAATGCTTGACTCGTTGAATATTCACAGTGAATTCTCTATCCTCGTCGTCAATTAATACAACGGCTCCGGTTTTAGAGGAGCTCCTTACGGTAAAAGGTCCATACCATCTAGATTTAAGTTTCCCAGGAAATAGCCTTAAGCGAGAATTATATAATAAGACCTTGTCTCCTTCTGAAAACTCCTTGGGTCTCTTAATCCGTTGGTCATGCCATCTTTTCGCCCTCTCTTTGTATGTGATGGAAGATTCATAAGCCTCTAATCTCAATTCATCAAGCTCTTGGAGCTGTAAGAATCTATTTGTTCCCGCAACTGTATAATCCAAATTACAAGCCTTAAGTGCCCAATATGCTTTGTGTTCCAGTTCTACTGGAAGGTGGCATGCCTTGCCATATACCATACGGAACGGGGTTGTCCCGATTGGTGTCTTATAGGCGGTTCGAAATGCCCACAAAGCCTCGTCGAGCTTAAAAGACCAATCTTTTCTGTTTTGATTAACCGTTTTCTCTAAAATTCTCTTTATGGCTCTATTAGTGTTCTCGACTTGACCGTTTGTTTGAGGATGGTAAGCGGTGGAGAATCGGTGAGAGACTCCATATCTTTTCATGACTTTCTCCATTTGTGAATTGCAAAAATGGGTTCCCCTGTCACTAATAAGAGCCTTCGGAATTCCGAACCTAGCGAACAATTTCTTTAAGAAATGAATGACTACCCTAGCGTCGTTAGTCCTAAGGGCTTGTGCTTCCACCCATTTCGAAACATAATCAATGGCCACCAAGATGTATTCATTCTCTCCAGAAGATGGGAATGGTCCCATGAAATCAATTCCCCAGACATCAAAAACCTCACAAACTTGTATATAATTCTGTGGAGCTTCATCCCTCCTAGAGATATTCCCAGCTCTTTGACATGCGTCACAAGTTTGTATCATTCCCTTCACATCACGAAATATTGTAGGCCAATAGAATCCCGCGTCGAAGACCTTTCGTGCAGTAGTGCTTATTCCGTGATGTCCTCCAGATGGACCTGCGTGACACTCTTTCATGATTCTGACAGCCTCTCTTTCCGAAACACAACGCCTGATTACCTGATCTGGACATCTTCGAAATAAGAAGGGCTCATCCCAAAAGTAGTACTTTAATTGATTAAAGAACCTCTTTTTTTCATGCCTGCTCATATGCTCAGGGATGACTCTACTTGCCAGGTAGTTAGCATAATCTGCATACCAAGGTTCAGAATCATTTATTAACATGAGCTGCTCTTCAGGAAATGTTTCCCGAATCTCACTCTTGTCAGATTCAGCGAGGCTGGGGTTTTCGAGACGAGAGAGATGATCAGCCGCAAGATTCTCTGCTCCTTTCTTATCACGAATTTCAACATCGAACTCTTGCAATAGTAGGATCCAACGAAGTAACCGTGGTTTAGCATCCTGTTTAGCGAAAAGATATCGAATAGCTGAATGATCCGTAAAAACAACCGTTTTAGAAAGGACAAGATACTGGCGAAATTTATCAAAAGCGAATACCACGGCTAGTAATTCCTTTTCAGTGGTAGTGTAGTTTTCTTGAGCAGGATTCATGGTTTTGCTAGCGTAGTATATTGGCTGAAAGTGTTTGTTAAGCCTTTGGCCTAATACTGCTCCAACAGCATAATCACTAGCATCGCACATGATTTCAAAGGGTAACTCCCAGTTAGGGGTAACCATTATTGGAGCTTGGGTGAGTTCCTGCTTCAATAGATCGAATGCGTCCTTGCACTCTTGAGAGAAGTCGAACGGGGCATCCTTCATGAGTAACTGAGTCATTGGTTTAGCTACCTTTGAGAAATCCTTAATGAATCTCCTATAGAAGCCAGCATGACCCAAAAAACTACGGATTGCCTTGACAGTTGTTGGATAGGGAAGTTTGGATATAGCTTCAATTTTTGCCCGGTCTACTTCGATTCCACTTCCTGAAATTTTGTGCCCCAGCACAATCCCTTCTTTTACCATAAAGTGGCACTTTTCCCAGTTTAGTACCAAGTTGGTCTCCTCACAACGTTTGAGCATTTTCTCAAGGTTAGCAAGACAGCGATCAAAAGAGTTCCCAAAGACTGAAAAATCATCCATAAAGACCTCCATGCTGTCTTCCATTAACTCATGGAAGATTGCCGTCATGCAGCGCTGGAAAGTGGCGGGGGCGTTACATAGTCCAAAGGGCATTCGCTTGTAGGCGAAGGTGCCATATGGGCATGTAAACGTGGTCTTTTCTTGGTCCTCAGGAGCGATAGGGATTTGGAAATACCCTGAGAACCCATCTAGGAAGCAGTAGTACTCATGCCCTGCTAACCTTTCCAACATCTGGTCGATAAATGGGAGAGGGAAATGATCTTTTCGGGTTGCATCATTCAACTTCCTATAATCGATGCACACACGCCATCCAGTTACTGTTCGTTGAGGTACTAACTCATCCTTATCGTTCTTCACCACCGTCATTCCTCCCTTTTTTGGTACAACCTGTACAGGACTTACCCATGGGCTGTCCGAAATCGGGTAAATTAGTCCTGCATCTAGGAGCTTAATGACTTCCTTCTTTACTACTTCCTTTATGTTGGGATTTACTCGCCTTTGAGGTTGCACGCTGGGTTTATAATCCTCCTCCATGAGGATTTTATGTGTACAAAAGGTAGAGTCAATACCCTTGATATCAGCTACACTCCATGCTATAACTCCTTTATATTTTTTTAAAACTCCTAAGAGTTTATCCTTTTGTTCACTTTTCAAAGAAGAGCTTATGATTACCGGAAGTTGATCTTTCCCTTGGAGGAAAGCATATTCAAGGTTGGTTGGGAGTTCCTTGAGTTCTACCTCAGGTGGCTCGATGATGGAAGGTTTAAGTTTGTTCTCGGGCTTACGAAGTTCAAGCTGTTCGATTTCTTGTCTGGGATAGAAGGAGACTGCATTCACATCCATAGCCTTCTCCTCCTCTAAGATGGGTAAGAAAGTTTCATCTCGCAACCAACCGGCTTCCACCTGTTCATCTACACAATTATCAATCTCGTCGGATAGTTCATCGATTTCTTCGATGAAATACAGTTGATTATCTGCTTCGAGAGAAAGATTCATTGTGTCCTTGATGTCGAAGGTTAAGCTATCGGCCCCCACTCGTAAGGTTAGTTTGCCGTCATGAACATCAATAACAGCACGAGAAGTTGCAAGGAAGGGTCTTCCTAGAATGATGGGCACAAGATCGTCTTCTTCCATTTCTAGGATGACGAAGTCAACTGGAAATTTAAACTTCCCAACCTTAACCAGCACATTCTCGCATATTCCTAAGGGGTATTTGACTGATCTATCGGCCAGTTGGATGCTCATACGGGTTGGTTTCAACCCAGAATACCCTAGCTTGAGGAACAGGGAATGCGGCATAAGATTGATGCTTGCTCCTAAGTCGGCTAAAGCATTTTTGACAGAAAGAGATCCAATTGAACAGGGCAAGGTGAAACTACCTGGGTCGTCCACCTTCTTTGGTAGCCCTCGTTGGGTCACCACAGAACATTCTTCTCCCAAGGTTACAAGACCCTCGAGCCCTTTCCTGTTGGTGAGCAGCCTCTTGAAGTATGCACTATATTTGGGCATATGATAACACGCATCAAGAAGGGGTATGGTGACGACCGAATTCTTCAAATATGACAGGAATCTTTTATTATCACTTTCGACCTTTTGATTCTTGAGGCGAGATGGGTATGGGACTTTAAGGGGCTGTTTGGCAGGAGTAGGTGGGGATGGAGTTACCGGAGGGGTTTGCTCGGGATTTTCGTCGTTCACATTATCGTTCTCCTCATGAGGGGTGTTGGGTTCCATGGCGTTAGATGGTTGAGCTGGGTAGGGTGGATCCTTAGTAGTTGTTCCAGCACGAGTGGTGATGGCGAGTAAAGGATCTCTTTGTGGTTCGCCAAGGCTGTCGAGAGTGGCGTTGAGTTCTGCGAATTTGGCCTTTACGTTGGTTTGTTGGCTATTGATAAAGTCGTCAAGACCATTTAGTTGCAGATTCTTTTCAAACGTGAAATGCCCGAGATCATCCTCAAAAGTGTACCGCTTTTAAGGGGTCATTTAAGCCCGAAATCGTATTTATTTGATCAAATATTGCCCTAAATCGTTCCTTTTGTCATTTTAGGTACTTTTGAGGAGAAATCTGGAAAAGGAGGCATTTTGGACGTTTTTGGAGCATCAAAGTGAAGAAAACGGCAAAGTCTCAAGAATCGGCTAAAAGTTACTCTTGACGGCGTCAAACTTAACTCTGGACGGCGTCATGCCTTGGCAAGAAAAGTGGGATGTGAAATTTACTCATGACGGGCCAGTGAGTTAGCATGAGAATTCTGACGGCGTCACGCTTTAACTAAATCAAGGGCGTCACGGCTTAATTCATAAGGGGACGGCGTCACGTTCAAGAGGTGAGGGCGTCAAGCCTTGATAGGCCAGAACGGATTTTGGAGAATTAAAGAGGGACGGCGTCAAGATGGTCATCCGAGAACCCTAAAAGCGGCGAGGTGACGGCGTCACAATCCATAAGGTGACGCCGTCAGATGCAAAAGTCTATATATAGTTTTCTAATTTTTTGTCATTAGGAGAGAGCTTAGTGTGTGGAATTTTGGGATAAAACCCTAAGACGATTTTAGCTACTTTTTCAGGGCTTTTAGCCTTGAGATCTTCCATGTTTCATTGAAAGATAAGTAATCAATTAATCATTCAATATGTCTATGTGTTGTTTGATTCTATCTTATGCTTGTCTTTTGTTTAACATGTTAGGCTAATTTTATCTTGTGTTTGCTTAGATCTAATGAAACCTAGCTATTGATTATAGGTTGTTAGTGTGTTGTTAGTTGTATTAGATGATTGTTTATCTATGTTAGGCTTAAGAAAACTGGCTAACTTCCTATTCGGTAACTTGCTTGAACGTCTTAAGAAACATGAACCAAACGCGTACTAAAGGTTTTTATGGTTGTATTTAATGCACAAGCGAATTCTAGTGATCCCATGTTAGGAGCTTCCTAGCCGGCTCGACATAGGAGTGAAGTAGGAGCTTGTAGAGTTTGGGGAAGTAAGTACGCCACCCCACGAATGGTATTAAGGAATACACCCGTCATCCACGCAACTAATACACACTAATTAACCGGTAAAAGATAGTTAGGGAGTAAGGAAATCTAAGTAAACACATTTCTCTACACATAAGTTTCTCACCACTTTTCATTTTTGTTATTTTATTTTATTTGCATTTGTAGTAATTTGGGTTAGTTGACTAGCAACTAATTCCGCCCACTCCTTCAAAACCGAGATTTTACTTGCTTTCATAAAAATTATAAAAACATAAAAAGAATCTTCCTTAATCCTTAGACCTAATTAGAGTAGCCTTTCATACCTAACGAACACTATTCCCTGTGGAGAACGATCAATCCTCCGTACTTACCACTACACTATACTACATCGGTCAGGTACACTGCCTGGTGGGGTTGTAAGCCTCTTGAGATCCCTCGAGAGGTAAAACCTGTTGTAAGGTTACAAAACCACGCATCAAGTTTTTGGCGCCGCTGCCGGGGAATAGTTATTGTTTAGGTTGAATTTTTATTTCTATTAGGTCTACTCACTAGATTCCTTTCTAGTGAGATTTTTATTTTATTTTTCTAGGTTTTCTTTAGTCTATCTATTTTCTTCGTGTCTTTGTTCGTAACCATACCATCCGACATCATGGAGGATGGTAATATCCTTAACCCACACAACCCACCACCACAACAACCACCACCACCTCCTAGAGCCCGTACTTTAGGAGAGTATTCCCGTCCTAGCCACCATGGCTATCGAAACACCATTGAGCTCACTCAAGGAGCCAATATCACACCCTTGCGATCCGACACCATCCGGTTGGTGCAAAGCGGATGCGCATTCCATGGACTTCGTTCTGAAGATCCTAATCAACATCTCAAGGACTTTCTTAAAATCGTTGATTCTATAGACCTTGATGTTGCCACTCGAGAGACGACCCGATTGCGTCTCTTCCAATTCTCTTTGCGGGACCAAGCTAGTCAGTGGCTAGAACGTCAACCCGCAGGATCCATCACCTCTTGGGATGATCTCACCACTCGTTTCCTTGCTCAGTTTTTCCCACCGGGAAGAACTACCAAGCTAAGGAATGATATCTTGATGTTCCAACAACGTCAAGGCGAAACTCTCTACGAGGCATGGACTCGATTCAAGGACTTACTCCAAAAAGTCCCTCACCATGGCATAGAACTTTGGCTCCAAGTCCAAATCTTCTATGACCATATCAATCTCTCCACGAGGCAAACCATTGACCAATCGGTCGATGGCAAGCTACGTGATCTAAGTGCGGAACAATCATGGGCTCTCCTAGAGGATCTTGCTCTTTATGACAACGAAAGTTGGAGTGATCCCCGTGATTTGAATAAAACGGTCAAGGCAATATCTTTGCCTTTGAACAATTCAAGCACTTCCGACCGTAGGATCATAGAACTTGAAGACCAAGTCAAGTTTCTAATGAAATCCTACGAGGCTCCTAAACCTTCAAGCCAAGTAAACAAAATCACTTCTTCATGTGAATTATGTAGTAGTCCCCACGACACTCGTGATTGCATGGAACTCCCCGAACAAGCTTTTGTGGACTACGCATCCTCGCGTACCGACGGAGCGGGAGACAAGTGGTACACTTTCAAACCCGAGCCAAACCATTACGGTGATTCATACAACCCCTCATGGAAAAATCACCCAAACCTTAGGTGGAAACAAAACCAAAACTCACAACAAACCAATTCTTCCAACCCACCTAATCATTTCCAATCAAGCGGTTCCAACTCGAACCGTACTTTCAACAACAATCCTTCCGGCAATGGTAGTACCGATAACTTTGAAGGATTGATGTCTCAATTTATGGCATCTCAAGAAGCTCGTTTAGCCAAGTTTGAAGCCGATTTCAAACAAAAACAAAGCGAGATGACCAATAAGATTGACACTTTGTTGAAAGCCCTCAATGACCGAGAAACGGGAGCTCTCCCTAGCAACACGGTCAAGAACCCGAAACTAAACGTCAACGTTATTTCATCGGTTTCGTCCCCTAGTTCTTGTCCACAATATTATTCGGTCAATTCCATGAGCACATGTTTCAAACAAACCCAAATCGTTCCAAATGACCAAGAAGTTATGACATCCAAATTGGTCAACAACATAGTTGAAACACCTTCCACTCAAAACCTTGACGAAGAATTCAAGGAGCTCCACCTTGAAAGTCCGGTTGTTGATGAGTTGGATGAGAAGAAGCTCAAGTTAGGCGAAAAAGGGACCGCCTTTGTTCAAAATAAGCTACCTAAGAAATTAGATGATCCGGGCTTATTTGTTCTACCTTGCAAGATCGGTAATTCGGAGGCTTATGACACATTAGCCGATCTTGGATCAAGCCTTAACCTACTTCCGTTACCTCTCTACACCTCTCTAAAACTTGGAAAACTTGAAGAAACCGAGGTAATAATAGGCTTAGCGGATGGAAGTGTTGCTTACCCGGTTGGAGTAGTTAAGGACGTGTTAGTACATATTGGAGAACTAACCATTTTAGCCGATTTCCACGTCCTTGATATGGTTAGCGACCCTACATGCCCCTTGTTGATAGGTAGAGGATTTTTAGCGACCGCTAGTGCTATGATTGATTGTAAGGAATCTAAGATAGCGGTAGGAGAAGGAGATACTTGGTCAATCTATGATGTTAAGAAACACGCCTATGATACTAGTGAGGAACCGACACCCCATTGGTTAGAATTAAATAGGAGACCATCTAGATATGGACCTTGGATTGATAGAGACTTCATAGGACCCCAACGCCCATTTTACCTAGAAGAGGACTTTGTTAACTGAACACATACGGTAGAACAACTCTTGGCTAGGGACACCGAATTGGATCCATTTGAAGATTCTCTAGTTTTTAGAAAGATGATTGATTTCCAAGGAGTTTTGCCAATTAACCTAGGAATGAATAAGTGGATTTGTGAGGAAGATGATCATAAGTGGAATTGGGATAAACCACCCAAAGATGGAGACGGGTCATGGCATATCAAGATGACATTGTATGACCCGGATGGAGAGAAGTTTGAAAAGACATATCGTACTAAGCGGACCAATAGGAAACTTCAATCCAAGCTTAACCCTAAAGACGTCCTCGATGACGAGCTTACTTACATAGGGTAGCGTGACTTTGAGTCTAGCTACAAGACTCGTTAATAAAGAAAAGCGCTTCTTGGGAGGCAACCCAAGCTTTATTTGCTTTATTTGCTTTGAGTGATTATTTATTTGTTTGTTTGATTTTATTTGTTTCCGTATGTGTGTTTAATTTTTATTCTTATTGATTCATGTTCAAAAGAAAATTGTGAAAATGCTTTATTTTGTTTTTAACTTCGTCTTAACTACATATAAAGGTATTTTGCAAAAGATAAGTGTAAGGGAAATCTAAATCGGTTTATTAGAACACAAATTAACATGAATCGTAATAATAATAAATTAGCATACATATTCGTAATTGTTTAAGTCAAATGCTTGTATCGAGTCATAGTGATGTTTTGCAGGATTTCCAGGAAGTAAGGTAAAGGTTTTTCCAGAAATTTTCCGGAAACTTAAAATGAAAATTTTTGTCAGGTCATTTCTGACGGCGTCAGGGGTTATAACCTGACGGCGTCAGATTTAATTTCCAGAAATTTTTGAAGGTCTTGTTTTCATAAAAAGTTTTTATTAAAATCTCCAACTTATAATCTCCAGGAATCTGCAAAATTATCATTCCACAAGCATTATATCCTTATATATAGATTTTATCCCGCCGATGTTATGCAGGTTTTCGTGTTTGCTTTCTCAGGTTTAACAGGTTATTTTGGACAAGGAGATGTTTATGGAATCAAGCTTATGGCGATGCATTAGTCATGAAGCTTCTACATTACCTTGGAAGAAGATTTAACCGTGTAATTTCACTATCCACCGAGCGAATCAGGGGAGTATTTGATTTCATTCTTTTACTTTTTTCTTTTACATCTTTTTATTTTGAACATTGGGGACAATGTTCATCTTAAGTGTAAGGGGAGGGTAAAAGTACGATTTTAGAGAATGCTATTACGCTTGATTTTTGTTTGTTTAATAGTAGATGTGTAATAAAACTGAGAGAAATACTTGTTAGGGCAATTTTAGTGCCAAATTTAAAATTTTTTACAACATATAGGAGTGAAACTTTGATCTTAATGAGCGTCTCACGGATAGGAGTTATATGACTAGCACAAAAACCGTACCACTAAAAAAATTTTCCACCCCCAAATATGTGAGGTTCGCCCCTAGAATTGGTAGGAAAAGCATTTATGCTATGATGTGTGTACCGGTAGCACTTAGATTCTAGAACTTGCGTTAGGACCATTCCAAGGCCACAAGTGAGACTACATTCGTGTAGTTAGATTTACTACATGATAAGAGGCATTAGGATTAACCCATTGTTTTACACCTGTGTTTTTGTTATAATTACTTTGGCTACATTGGTCAAGTAATTCTCCCACACCCTTTGCGTTGTACTCATTTTTAGTACACGATACCCCTAGTACACCCCTCAGAGCCTATCTTTTCGTTTCGACCTTTAAGCATTTTACTTAAAGGAAGAATTTGTTACACCCCACTAAAATGTACACCCAAATCGCCTTAGCCTACCTTGTATGCACTCATCTTTAGTGCATTATTGTGTCAACATTTGTTTAAACCCAAGTTAATTATCTAATTGATTACATGGTTGCTAAGTCGAGTCATATCCTTGTACATATTGTTTTGGGACGATTGGGACTCATGGGTAAAGTACTAGTATGATGGAGTAATGGGGAAGAACATCATTTATTACCCCCATATGTGCTAAATGTTTTAAAAGTACTCCAAGTTTTTCAATTATCTTAATTCGAGTCATTAGATTAGTATTTGTAAAGTTATGTAAAAATTCAAGTGTAAGGGGAATGCAACGCCCCTTTGATGTATTATTTTGGATGGTAGGGCAAAAGTGTATGCAAAAAAAAAAAAAAAAAAAAAAAAAAAAAAAAAAAATCGAAAAATCAAGAAAAATACAAAAAAATGAGAAAATGAAAAATAGAAAAAACATACGGACTACCATCCCGTTTTATTTTATGTTTGTTTTATGTTTTTGTTATTTTGTTATTTCCTTTCTAGCTTAAGATCGAGTCTAGTCTTGGCTTAGCAACATTGTATAGTACATGTAATTAATCAAGATTTTTAACTCGCCACCAGTAAAATATCCTTTATCCAACCAAACCGTGTTTTCCTTTTCCCTACACCTAACATTACAACCCATTTAAAAGCCCTCTTTGATAGTTTATCTTTGGTGCTTACGCCTAGTGGAGGAGGTTTTCGATCCTTTCCCAAGCCTATGGTAATCTATTTGCTATGACAGGTAGTGAGAGATATTTTCCGTTTTCATTTATGAGATTTATTTTGATGACACTTGAGAGATGTGAGTATCTAAACACTACTTGTGAGGTGCTAGTATGTAATCTCCGTGCTTATTATGATTGAAGTGGAACGATTATTTGTTGTAATTACTTTTATGTTAGCATTAAATGACCCCTAACTTGTATTTTGATTAGAATAAAAGCGCATTTGCTTGAGGACAAGCAAATCTCAAGTGTAAGGGTATTTGATGAGGCGAAAAGTGTACCGCTTTTAAGGGGTCATTTAAGCCCGAAATCGTATTTATTTGATCAAATATTGCCCTAAATCGTTCCTTTTGTCATTTTAGGTACTTTTGAGGAGAAATCTGGAAAAGGAGGCATTTTGGACGTTTTTGGAGCATCAAAGTGAAGAAAACGGCAAAGTCTCAAGAATCGGCTAAAAGTTACTCTTGACGGCGTCAAACTTAACTCTGGACGGCGTCATGCCTTGGCAAGAAAAGTGGGATGTGAAATTTACTCATGACGGGCCAGTGAGTTAGCATGAGAATTCTGACGGCGTCACGCTTTAACTAAATCAAGGGCGTCACGGCTTAATTCATAAGGGGACGGCGTCACGTTCAAGAGGTGAGGGCGTCAAGCCTTGATAGGCCAGAACGGATTTTGGAGAATTAAAGAGGGACGGCGTCAAGATGGTCATCCGAGAACCTAAAAGCGGCGAGGTGACGGCGTCACAATCCATAAGGTGACGCCGTCAGATGCAAAAGTCTATATATAGTTTTCTAATTTTTTGTCATTAGGAGAGAGCTTAGTGTGTGGAATTTTGGGATAAAACCCTAAGACGATTTTAGCTACTTTTTCAGGGCTTTTAGCCTTGAGATCTTCCATGTTTCATTGAAAGATAAGTAATCAATTAATCATTCAATATGTCTATGTGTTGTTTGATTCTATCTTATGCTTGTCTTTTGTTTAACATGTTAGGCTAATTTTATCTTGTGTTTGCTTAGATCTAATGAAACCTAGCTATTGATTATAGGTTGTTAGTGTGTTGTTAGTTGTATTGGATGATTGTTTATCTATGTTAGGCTTAAGAAAACTGGCTAACTTCCTATTCGGTAACTTGCTTGAACGTCTTAAGAAACATGAACCAAACGCGTACTAAAGGTTTTTATGGTTGTATTTAATGCACAAGCGAATTCTAGTGATCCCATGTTAGGAGCTTCCTAGCCGGCTCGACATAGGAGTGAAGTAGGAGCTTGTAGAGTTTGGGGAAGTAAGTACGCCACCCCACGAATGGTATTAAGGAATACACCCGTCATCCACGCAACTAATACACACTAATTAACCGGTAAAAGATAGTTAGGGAGTAAGGAAATCTAAGTAAACACATTTCTCTACACATAAGTTTCTCACCACTTTTCATTTTTGTTATTTTATTTTATTTGCATTTGTAGTAATTTGGGTTAGTTGACTAGCAACTAATTCCGCCCACTCCTTCAAAACCGAGATTTTACTTGCTTTCATAAAAATTATAAAAACATAAAAAGAATCTTCCTCAATCCTTAGACCTAATTAGAGTAGCCTTTCATACCTAACGAACACTATTCCCTGTGGAGAACGATCAATCCCCCGTACTTACCACTACACTATACTACATCGGTCAGGTACACTGCCTGGTGGGGTTGTAAGCCTCTTGGGATCCCTCGAGAGGTAAAACCTGTTGTAAGGTTACAAAACCACGCATCAGTTCCATCGGAGAACACCAGAAAATTTGCACAACAAACTTCCAATGCCAACGTTTTCTAAGAGTGGATACAAATAAGTGTCAGGGGACAATCATCAATCAAATGAGACCGAGGTAGATGTTTCCATAGCAGCGTTAACAGATTTGAGCGGTTACCGGTTATCATAACGAAAGTGGGATGAAACCTATTACTAAAGGTCACAAATCAGATACGGTAGTCCCTGGCAGCGTACGAGGGCCAGCCAATCCATAACTTAAAGACCTCAAAATCGAATATGTCAACAGTAAACGGATTCGTAGGATGAGTACGGTCGCCAATCCAGACAAATAGTTCATATATCAAGGTCAAGTACATGGTTCATCAAAGTGTGGAGATAGATAAACGAACAATTCAAGGTGTTGGAGTCTTGCTTAGCTATTTAGCATAAGTGGCAGGTAGGTTGTGAGTCATCGGAAATACAAACATCGTATAACTGTCAAGAGTGGGGCATATAGATTATCAGAAATCAGCATCGTCATGTTCAGTTAACAATTTCACATTGAGACAAAATTATCGTCATATCCATGGCTAATAATCATCAGAGTTCTCATAGGAGTAGTAATGGATTTCGCAAGGACAGGGTAATATCAGATGATACATTTTATATCCCACACGGGTAATTTAATTCACAGAACGGGTCAAACATATTAAGGTCAAATGACCTTCGGGATGGTCAGGGGAGTATTAAACTGCTTATTAAACAGGTCGGAAATGAAAATCAAAACCAGGTAGGGATAGTAAAAGTTTAACAATCGGAATCATGGTAGGGGATTTCAAAATGGTTTTCAAACACCGAAGGTGAAACATAGGAGGGTAGTCGTCAATGATCAATAAACCTATCCTTTATCAGGATAAAAATCAAAGTTAACTATTCAATGAAAACAGATCGACAACGCAAGTCTTATCGTTCAGAAGTGAGAGGAAAACATTCTTATACTCGTGGTTAAAACACCACCAGACTTCTCATGGCAACGGAGATGTTTAAGACGAACTCAGATAGGGTCACAAGATTCATAGATGCTTATCAAAACAAGAGACAATTAACAGAAAGTATCAAATGCTTATCAAAAGTAAAAGGCAAATAACAGAAGGTGTCAAGTACGTCATCGCCAAGGGAATTTTCAGAATGCCCGTAGAGGCATCAAAATGATTAACAGAAGGATTAGAGGTCAGAGTCAGACTCTGCAGACAAGGATCAAATAGTGTCAGGCAATTACTATGCAGTTCTTAATGCCTTCGAGATTTATTTAGGTTCAAAACTTAGGTAATGCAAAGCATAAGCTTGCAATTTTCCAAAAGTGATCTTAACAGACTTTAATCAAAAGCAAGGCACGAATCAGAGTGATGCGGAAGCAAAGATGCTTAAACAAACGCCTTATAGTCTACCCATTCCTCACTGGTCGGAACTTAAGTTCCTATAGGGAAATCCTAAAGCAAATACTTACAGGTTATCTTATGAGCGCCTACAGGGGAAACTTAATGGTCCAAACTTCACAGGTCAAGGGTAAATGTATTACGAGTCGCAGCCTGTCTCTCTGATACCATAAATTGTAACACCCCAACCCGACAAGGGTAAAAATATCACAACAATGGTTTCGTATCAGATCAAAACAAAGCATACATCTATAGTAATACAAGAATTCTCAAAGATTACAATTGAAATAGAGGAACTACAAGGTTACAAATGAGAATTCCAATACATACTAATTCTAAAAATTAACATCTAGTCATATCTAATCCAGAAGGGCTATCAAGTCTTCTAAGTCCAAAGTCCTCTCCACTCATTCCCAGCTTCCTACTAAAACCTGCCGCAGGAAAAGAAATGCGGCTGAGCTACGAGAGCTCAGTGAACAGATATAACGATAACAAACAGTAATTGAGAATAGTACAGAATAACAGAAACAAAGGTCAAACAGATGTAATATGGTTCAAGGGATAAGTCAATGAATAAGTATAAAGGAAAGAGAAAAAGGGATAGTAATCCACCACGAGCCCAGAAACAGATCATATCATATCGTAACCATAAATCTTCTAATCATATAGAGGGGAGACCTCTCAGATAATCAGATAATATGAGGGGTGTCCTCATTCTTCAAATGGAGTAGCTAGCTCCCAGATATATGTGAAGGGCATGTATAGCACACAGTACCAATCACCAGACAATAATAAATCAATCATGTTAAATCCACTAAACAGATCAGATCTAGGATGCATCCATACGCCCCCGCAGATAAATAGTGGCCAAAATAATATAATGCGTATATCAGATAACAGATAAGGGGACGTGGCGGAACATCACTCTACCACCCTAGAGTCATGCCATTGGTGCATCAATGACACGGCCATGTTACCTTCATGGCTAGGAAACAGATTTTGGCTCGGGTATCAAACTAAGAGTCAGATATCATATCAAATCAGAGTGTCATAACAGATGGCTCATAACAGATAGTTCATATCAAATATCTCAGAAGTAATATCAAAGGTCCAAATCAGAGTTTATCAGATCAAGGTTCATATTCAATAATCAAGTCATGGTTCAGATCAAAAGTCCGTTTCAGAAGTTTCTATCAAAAGTCCATTTTAAACAATCCTTTAATTCATGATTTTCATAAAACGATCCTTTAAAGTAGTTTTCATAAAAATAGTCTTTCAAAACGGTTTTTCATAAAGCTAGTCTTCAAAATATAGTGTTCACAAAAGTTAGTAACCTTTCATATAAAAGTAGTTTCGCATCATTTATAAACATCTTTTTAAATTGGTTTTTCTCAAAACATTTCCATGGTATAATTAAAAAGGTTTTCATAACATAGATTCATATCAGAGGTCATATCAAATGGAATCAATAGAGGAGGTTCAAGCAAAGGGAAATCATAGCAATGGCATCAGATCAGAAACTAAGGATCAGAATATGGAAGAGATCATGAGAAACCTTATAAGGAAGGTCAGAATATCTGTACCTTATACCGCAAATGAAAACACAACAGAAAATATCAAGGTCGGAAGCAACTCCATCTTCAGCGAATCTACACGAATTCAGGACTGTCTTATTATTAGCTTGTTTAATTCAGATTACTTATTTTAGTCGGCTTTCCATTTTTAGTAACTTTCCTTTTCAGGTAACTTTCCAAAAATAGCAACTTTCCATATTTAGTAACTTTCCTTTTCAGGTAACTTTCCAAAAATAGCAACTTTCCATATTTAGTAACTTTCTATTTTTAGCAGGTTTCCAGAATTAGCAGGTATTACAAGTCGTTCATTTTAATCCATAAGTTTCCCATAATTACAGTTCCAATCCTTTAACTTTAACCATTTTACAAGTTAAACCCTTAAGTTATATAAATTACAAATTAAACCTTATTATTAATTAAATTACAAATTAATCCTTACAATATTCATATTTACACATTAAGCCTTCAATTATTCCAAATTACACATCAAGCCCCTTATATTAATTATTATACGAAACCACCTTCAATTTCCAGAATTTACAAAATAGGTCCCTCAATTTTAATTATTTCTAAACCGAATTAAATAATTAACTAATTTATCAAATAAACCTTTTGCTTACCAATTTTACACAAGGTACCCCCATATTATATTTTTTTACACATTACCCCAGATCCAAAATGACTTACAAAAATACCCCACAAGTTTCAATAATTACAAAACACACCCTTTTACTTTTAATTTCCAATCGGTAAAACATTTTAATTATCAAAACCTAACCCTAATTATTCCAATCATTACCCAATCATTCATACAACATTAAAACACATTTATTGATCAGATCCAATCACCAAAACCCTAACCCTAATTCCAATCGATTGGGTTTTTATTTTTTTTTATTTTCTTTTAAATCCGGTTCTAAACAAAATTCAATATGGATGATTTAAGCTTTAACAATTACAACTACCATTTTTCCAGAGTTATATGATGCCTATAGAACCCAAATAAAATATGATCTCAGCCCAGAAAAGTCGCATGAACAGATTAGAAATTATTTTCGTTTTTAGGGTTTTAATCCCATTAATTTCCATATGATCAAATGAGCATGCATGATTCGAATATATCATTTTTCCAGAGTTATATGAGGCATATAGAGTCCATATAAAATAGGTTTGAAGCTCAAAAAAATTTCATGAATTAATTTAGGTTTTATTCACGTTTTTAGCATCTATAATTATCACGATTTGTTTTACGTGTATGGGCTGATTTAGCTATTTTATAACACTCATATATGATGTAAAGGACATAAGAAAAATACCAGATGTGTTTTTATACGATCGGATGAAGGCGTGTGATTTTTGTTCTCTCGGCTTAATTAATTCGACACCAAGAAAACTCTAACGAGCACAATAGCGATCCAGAAATCTTGAACCCATTTTTACCACCTTCCTTGCATTTGTAAGAGTCCAGGAAAAATAGTTGAAGGCCTCCAAAAATTCGTATGGTGTTGAGAGAGTTTTTGGTGTGTTTTAGTTAGGGTTTCGGTGCAAAACAATAGAGATTATGGAAATAAATTATTTAGGCCGAATGGGGGGGGGGGGAATGGGCTGGAATTTGGGTCCACATTTTACCCAAAATAAATGGGTTTTAATTTTGCATTAATTCCTTAATTATTTGTAAGTTATTTAGGTTTTAAATACTAATAATTACAATTTAAGTAATTTAAATGAAATACTTGGCCTCTATGTAATATTTGTGTGACATTAAATTTTTTTTTATACTTTCAAAATATTAAAATGTAATTAGTAAAATTATTTGGCTTCATATCTTGATCATTCCCGAAAGTTTGGGGTTAATTCGGTACTTTATATGCTTATAAATAAATTTTTAAAATTATAAGGGCATTTTGGTCTTTTTACATGTTTCAGATTTTAGGGTTTTACAAGATTCTTCCTAACACTTCATCTTCTATTCATCCTCTTCCTTTCATACTGATCATATATCCTCTGAATCAAATCTTTAACCTCTTCTGAATGTTCTTCACATCTGAGTTTTAGTGAAACCATCACAGCTAACACTTCATAACTTAGTGGATACTCCAATTCAGCTAACATGAATATATCCATTCCACTCTGTGTAGACAAATGATGCACATTACATATATTGTAAAACTCCCATGAAGTAGTCAAATCATAGTAAGGAAAATTCCAATAGACATCTTGAGGATCTGGTTCATACAATCTTTTGAACTCAACCCATAGTTCTTGCTCTTTCACATATGTCTTCTTCTTTGTCTTGAGCTTTTCTTGTACTAACTTCCACAAAGTATTCAAATCTTCTCTATCACAGATTCTCAACAAATTTCCAAAATTCTTGAACACTGTTGTTTCTCCACCAACTCTTGTAATCTTCCAAGCTTTTCCAAATTTATCCCTGTAGATCTCTGATGAGTGTGTAAATACTCATCATTTTTATACCCATTTAGACTAGAAAACGACCAAAAACACCCAAATATTACTGCAGATATCCTTGTTTTGTGTTTTTATGTGTTTCAGGTACAAAAGGATTGAAAACAAGGCAAAACGGACAAAAACCGAGCACAAGATTGGAAAGTTGTGAAAAGCTGAGGCCGGAGATGGAATTTCAAGTTAGGATCACTTTTATGATCAAAAAGTCAAAGTCAACCATCATGAATGTCAAATGATAATTTTCAGAATTTGGCATAAATGGTCCCTCAATTTTCTGAAATGGCAGTTTTGGTCCCTTAAACTTTATACCAATTCCCATTTTAATCCTAACTAACCAAACCCCTTTAATCCAAATAATAAACACAATATATATATATATATATATATATATATATATATATATATTATATATATATATATATATATAAAACACAGCTCCAAACCTATAAACCCAAACCCGACTTCCCTTTTTAGCTAAACCCAAAGTCAATAAAAAGTCAAACCACCCTTTTTACCCTTTCCCTCTTCCCCAAACCTTTGCCCGCCAGTACAACACCATCACCTCACCTTTCACCACAACCCATGTCCTCCCCACTTTTACCTCTGCTACACGCAACTTTCCCTCCCCCTAGATAGCCAAGTACCATCTTCACGTGATTCCTTCCCACCTGGATATCCACTCACACCATTTTGGTGCCAAAATCCAACTGAGGGTTGAGATTAAATCAAGATGATCCAAGGGCCAATATTTGATCCAGAAGAGGCACAGGAGTGTTGATGAGTGGCCTTTTACTCATCATTTTATACCCGGAAAACCCCACAAAAATGACCAAAAACACCCAAATGGACCATATAATGTTACAAATATCCTTGGATTGTGTTTTGTGTGTTTCAGGTACAAAAGGATTGAAAACGGGGCAAATATGGACAAAACCGAGCATGGATTGGAAAAGAGCTCAAAAGCCGGGACCCGGGAAGAAATTCACGAGTTTGGTTCGAGATATTGCTCAAAAATCCCAAAGTGCCCTTGGATTATTTTTATTTGACAAAATTGGCCCTTGGTTTAATTTTGAAGATATGGCAAGATTGGTCCTTGAGGTTAACTACTACTACACCTTTGGTCCTTGGTTTAATCCTTAAACTTTACTATAAACTTTTAAAAAACGGATCTTAAATTAAACCCAAAAGCCAACTCACCCTAAACTACACCCCACCAGCCCACCTTATCTTAAACACCCTTAAACCCATCGCCGGCCCAACACCTAAAGGCCCACATCATTTTAGTTAACATCACCGGGTCAAACAAACACCCGAATTTATTTAACCCATCACCCATATTAGAAATACCGGTTATAACCAAAGGTAAGGGTCAAACCCCCAAATACTCGGTCAAATACCCAATCGAAATCCCTAATTCGCTATTCTATCTTCTTCAACCCCTAATCTCCTCCATAACCGCCCGCTAATCTCCCCATCCCACCTCACCACAACAGTCCAAGGTACCCACATGGGTTTGCCTTTGGTCCCCTCCCCTCCACCTCATCGATCCGAGGCACCAAAAGTAAAATCAACGATCAAGGTTTAAAGCAAGGATGATCCAAGGGCCACAAGAAAAGCACAAACGCACGATGAGGAGACACTCTCACACAGAAAACACACTTCGAACTAGGGTTTTTGCATTTTTTTAGTATAAATAGCCGAGTAGTCGAGTCTCTTTTTTTTCTTTTCTAGGTTTATTTTAGCTATTTATTTTAAGGTACTTTGTAATTTTCTAATTTTATTTCAGTTGTAATTTACTTTAATTTTAATTTTAATATCAGTTTTTTTTCTTGAAAGTCGAAATTAGTCTAGCTTATTTATTCTGCTTATGATGTTCTAAATATCAGTTTATTTGCTTATGATGTTTATTAGTACCTGCTAGTTTATTGTTTATTGTTTATCTTGATCTGTTTATTAAGCTCATTGTATTTGACTGCTTATGTTGCTCATCTTGTTTTTTCTGCTTCTTTGAACTCTGTTAGGATGAGTTAGAATGGTTTAGTTTAAGCTTATATATCAAACTTTTAGAAAATAGGCTGTTTGACTTTTAAAGTCAAACGGGTCAATAGGGTAGCACACTATTCATTTGCAGCTTGTTTAGATTTGGTTGAGATTATTTGAGGTTAAGCATACTGATGTTGTGGAAATTTGAGATACTTTTAGTGTTTTTGAGGTTTTGAGTTTTTTAGTGAAAACTTGGATTTTAAAAGCTTCTTATAAGCTCTCATCAAGCTGCTAAAGTTGTTGAAGTTTGTTGATGTGCTGAGTGTATGTAGCATGATCTGTGTTGCCTGTTGTTGGTTTTATGCATTTTGTCTATTTGCATGTTGTTTGTGTTTATTGTTAGTGTTTGTGTTTATTATAGTTGGATTTGGATTTGGTAGTTAATTTTGTTCTTTGTGGCTTATTTTTCTATAAGCTGATTCTTGTTTTGTGTTTGAGTTTTAAAAAATATTTTTAGTTTAAAAACCTGCTAGTGATCACTTGTTAAGCAATATTTAAAAAGGAAATCAAGAAAAAAAAATTAAAAACAAAAACTGCCATTCCTGGGGTTCGAACCCAGGACAGCAGACACACAAACAAGCAACCTTACCACTGCACCCTTAGCCTCTTTAAGTTAAACCTTACAAAAATTTAACTTAAAACCCTTTTTGCTTTTTTTCTTTTTAGCTTATCGTGAATTGTCTGCTTATTTTCGGCTTATTTAAAAAAGCATTTTCACTTTTTTTTTTTTATTTTTCTTAGCTTTCTAATAGTTTAAAGTATTCCCTAAAAAATTTTCAGATTTTATCTTTTTCATTTAATATTTTTTTATCAATTATTTTCTTTTAAATAGTTTTTAATTTATAAAAAATTATTAAAAAGTCAAAAAAAAAATATTTTTCTTTTTTCCAAAATTTTCTTTTTATATTTAGGACTTAGGAAAATTATTTTGATACACGTAGGATTAGTTTTTCAAAATATTTTACGTTTTTACTCGTTCGTCGTTTAACGTTCGCGTTATTTTAATTTTCATTTTAGTAGATATTAAAAACCAAACAAACTCTCGTCTTTTCAAGCACTTTAATTACGAACCGAAAATGATATCCTCAATTTCACGCCTCGTTGGGACCTCGACCCGGGTATTCACTTATCCGGTTATTAAATCGATTTTGCGTTGAACCGTCGCGAGTTGGCTTTTCTTCGTGAGAGGTTTGACTTTTGACGCGTTTCGACACGATTATCAAGTGTAGTGAAACCCTAGTTTAGAAGTAGTATAAATAGGATATGTTGTAGCCAAGTATAAGGCAGGTTTTATTTTAGCTTAATTTAGGTAATTTTTAATTTTAAGCTTATTGTTCTTTATTTTTTTTTAAGTTTTCAGCATTGTAATTTGAATATTAGTTAACGAAATTTAAGTTTCCATTTTAGTTCCATAGTCAACGAAAGTCAACTTTACTGTTCTTCTACTTATTTTTGTGCTTATTTAATTGATCTCAGCTAAATTGTTCTTTTTATAGCTTTATGAGGTTAATGTGATGATTTGTATTAGCTTTTTCTAGTTTAGTCTGAAAATCATTAAAAAAAAAGCCAAAATAGCTTAAACCTAGGTACTGCTTATTGGGTGCTTATTTCTAGTTTAAAATTACTAGTTAGTGTTTAATTAAGTTAGTTAAACTTAGTTCACTCAAATCTTAGCTTAATTCTGGTCTGTTTTATTTAAAAAAATCCAAAACAGCCCTATTAAGGGGTGTTTGGAACAAGAGCAAAATGGGTCAAAACCATTAGATACTGTTCATGTGCACTCTTGGTAGTTTTAATCTTGATTAATTTAGCCTAACTCAGCTGTCAGTAGGGGATTTGGACTTGTTTTGATAGAGTTGGATGCCTTGAGTTGCATAATTTATTTATATGGTTAAAGCTGATCATTCAAGCTTGCTATAGTTGAAAGCTATTTTTGTGTAGCTTTTGGTGTTTTCTGAGTCCAGAGCAGTCAATTAAGTTGAAATTTACAAGTTGGATTCATCTCAGTTGGTTTGTGGATTTTTAATCCATTTTTGCTCTATTCTGACCTCAGAATATCATAACTGACTGCATCAGCTTGTTTGTCTCAACCTTGCTTTTCCTTTGCTCATTTTCAGCTTATTTTCTTGTCATTATTGTCTTATTTTTTGTTCCATAAGTAGTTAGCAATATAAGATTTAACTGTTTGAGCTTTTTTATGGAATTTAGAGCTCATTTGAGAGCTTATTTCAGGTCTGCAAATCATCTCATTAATCCTTAGCCTGCTCTGTGCATCTTCCTATATCTGTCCCATGTGGGTAATTTCTCAACTTATTTTTAAGTTGATAATAAGTTCTTTTTTACTTGAATTTTGGTCTGTGAGATCCTTGGTGTATGAACTTTAAGTCTAATCAGCTCTTGTGGCTTATCTCCATTATCTTAGTGCTTAGAAATAAGCTCAAAGTTGCCCTCAGTGGACTGTTTCACCCCTGCACATTATCAGTAGCCCTTAAGTTTATTTAGTTCATTTCATTGTTTAATTGCTTTTGGTTGTAGCTTATTCAGTTCCCTATTTTATTTTAGCTTGTTCTTAGATCACTTAGCTTATTTCCAGTTCATATTAGCTTAATTCATTAGCTTAACTGTCCCTTTTTCATTGTTCCTTTAGCTTACCCCCTTTTTATGCCTTCTGTTCTAATCCAAGCTTATTTCTGAGCTTATTGTGAAGTTGTAAAAATAGTTGTTTTGCAAAAATGCTTATTCTTGGTGTGCTTAATTAGTTTTAATAAGAAAAAAAAAAAAGTGTTTGCGAAAAGTGCTTGACCAGGGATTCGAACCCTGATCTGCACACTCACAAGCCCACTCACTTACCGACTGCCCTAGGGTCTTAATCAGTTTTAATCCTACATTAGTTTCTATTTAACACAGTTGGTCCTTTATAGCTTATTTGCATTTGTGGCTTATTTTTAGCTTATTCCAATAAGCTGAGTCTGCCCTTTTAATTTTCCCAGGTTTAGAATAGTGTTTAACACTTATTTGTTATTTTTCATATTTTTCCAAATTCATTTAGTATTTTTAATTTAATTTTCTTTTTAATTTAGTTTTTAATTTGTATTTAATTAAATATAATTCAGAAAAATATAATTCTTTTTTTCATAATTTTCTTTTATCATTTAGGATTTAGGAAAAATAGATTTGCATCTGTAGGGTTAATTTTAATAGATTGTTAGTTTAGACTTGTTTCCCGATTTTAATTCGCGTTTTCTTTAATTTAATTTTTGTTTTCCTAGATTCGTAACCAAAAGTGAACCTCGTTATTTCAAGCATTTTAATACCAAACCTCAAACGATATCCTCCATTCAAGCCTCATTGGGACTACGACCCGGGTATTCACTTATCCGGTTTATTATACTCGATTTTTGCGTTAAACCGTCGCTCGTTGACTTTTCTTCGTGAGAGGTTTGACTTGTGATGTATTTAACCCAACATCAATCTCCCAATCCATTATTGGATGCCTTGCTTGAAGTGGATCAACATGTAGAATTTCAGGAATTGTGACTAACATCTTATTCATTTGATCTTGTGATAACTTAACATTCTCTCCTTGAACTTCTTCCTTCTCAGTTAGTTTTGTCTCAGTAGCCTTGAGTCTCTTTGAAGGTCTTCCTTCTAAATCTATTGGAAATTTAATTTGAGCTCTTCTGAATGCCTTGTAATACAGAAACTCAATTTCTTCATTAGATTTCCCTTTTAGTTGACATGCCTTCCAACCTGCTTGATTTCTCAGATATATCTTCATCCCGGCAATGATCTGTCCCTTTGTTGGTTGTCTTTTTCTCTTCTGACTAGATCTAATATTCTCCACAATGTCATCTAAAGCCACTTCTTGATTTCTAGAATAAATGAAATCTGCAAGTATAGCTGATCTTGCTTCAATACTTAGACTCTCATCTGCAATCAACTCTAAAGCTCTTTGTCTCACAACTGGATCAGTATAAATCTGATGTTGTACATCTTCTTCAAGTGACTCTTGTGCAATCATAGCATCAGAACTGATTCTTTCTTTTTCCTTTCTCTGAGTTTCCATCCATTCTGCTACTTCAGCTTCATACATCTTCTTTGCTACTTCTTCATCAAAATCTATTTGTGCTTGAGTCTTTGGCTTAATTTTCAACTGTTTTGGCTCATCTTCTATAAGAATTCCCTTTCCTTTATCCTTAGCAGTTTGTACTGCTTCCTTTTCAACCTCAGCAGTTTGTACTGCTACTTCTAATCCAGCAGTACCTTGTTGTTCACCACTTTGCTCACTCTGCTCACCCATATCCATACCTTCATTTCCATTACCAGAACCTTCCTCTTCATCACCATTACCACTAGTACCTTCTTCAAAATCCAAATTCCTCCCCTAAGTTTGTGATTCAGTCTTTCTTGATTTCCTCCCCTGTTTGGGAGAATCATCACCATCATCTGAATTACCATCTGAATCATCATCTGAAGAACTAGTAGAAATCACCACCTTAGACCTTTTGGACTTCTTCAGTTTAGCTTCCAGTTTCTTCACTCTTAAGGTCAGCTTGGTGTAGATGTTAGCAAAGTTCCTTTTGTGAGTAGTAAGCTCTTCTTTTCAGACAATTTGGTACAGAGAACCATCAATTCCTTAAGTTGAGAGCTGCGCTCATCACTTCTAGCTGTGTTACCTGCTAGGAGAGGTGAATCAAGGGGCAAAGGTTCAGGTTCTCCCCTAGTTGGACTAGGAGGTACTGTTGAACCACCCAGATAATCCATTTGGCCTGGGATTACACTACCTGTGGCAAGTCTTGGAGGACTTGGCACATTAAGTGTTGCCATGGTAGGGGTCTTAGTTATGGTTACACTGGCATGCTTAGCAGTAGTGTAAGCCCCATCCATACTATCATAAAAGATAGGCTCATATGCTTCAATGGTCTGAGTAGGAGGACTAGACTGAGCAATTATAGTCTCCTTTCTGATTCTTCTTCTATAAGTTGTGGTTACTGGGGGTGTATAAGTTGTTTCAGGAACCTCAATGGATGTGTGTTGGGGCTCAGTTGGGTTTACTGACCCTTCATCCTCAACATTTTGTATCATCTCAGGAAAGAGAGGTATCACTACCCCATTAAAAAGTCTACTTGCCATAGCCATATTTTGAAAGAGTTTTTGCTGAAGGCAAGGTGTTGGAAAAGTTTCTTTATGTTTCTTAAGTAGATTCTTTTTCTTGTTCAAAAAGGTTTGGATAAACCTTAGATACATTAGAAACTTTTTTTTACTTTTCACATTACTGACCATACTCTCAAATATGAATTTAGAAAAATTGAAAACTCTGTTTGTTGACAAACATATGAGAGCAATAGCAATATTGCTACTGAATTGCTCCCATGATGTTCTTTTAGGACTCAAACAATGCAAGAGAGTATGTATCAAAAATCTCCATTGAGGGGATAAACATCCTTTTTGAAAAGTCAATTTATGGTTGGATGTATCATACCCCATTCCAGTAATTTCTTGCCATATTTCTGTGTTTGGCAAGTCATTGATTCCATTAGAATCTTCTAACTTAAGATCCCTCCTAATAGAAGATTCAGAAACAATGGAAGATATGCCATCCACTTTAGAGTGAATTTCTATGTCTCCATCTTTACTAGTTTTGACAATAGCAGTTTGCCAAAACTGTGTGATTTGAGAGACAAAAAGAGTAGGGGAAACAGTTAGAGCATACCTTATATGAGAGTTGTTGAGAAAATCCACAATCTCATAGAATTTTGGTCTATCCCCTTCCTCTGTTTTCTCAAGAAAAGCAACCTGGTTGTGCGTCTTGACAAAGTCCAAATTAGCCATAATATTCTCAGTAAAAATTGATTTGACTGTGGTGAATAGTGAAAATTTAGGTTAGAAAGTAGAAGATGAAAGTGAGATGAGATATTATTAAGAGAGTATTAGGGTTTCTATTTGACCGACTTAAGGAATAAGTTAACTTTTATTTTAGGATAAGATTATAATAGAATAAAAGTTAAAATATCTAGAAGAGGATCCCTTAAAAACCGTAACTTAATCAGTAAAAGTCGCAACTAACTTTCGACGGCTAGTTTCTAAAAAAAAATTAGTTACTGACACAATAGTTACAATGGCTAGTTCAGCAGTACAAACTTTGCACTAGCAGTACAAACCTTTTATCAAAAAATTTCAAAGAACAGTATGAACTTATATGGATTTCAAAAACATTATAACACACATATAGTTTTTAGATAACTATCAGCTATTAACGGATTTGATGTGTCTCTACCAATAGCCGTTTGCTTTGGACTAGCCAACTCTTCACTGTTAGATATGGTGAGTTGATTACCATATAGTTTTTGGTAAACTATCAACCATGAACGGATTTGAGAAGTCTTTACCAGAAACCGTTTGCTCTGGACTAGTTGGTTCTTGATGTGGGTTAGACATGGTGAACCAATAACCATTTGTTGTGTGCACAGATCACACACTAAGCTCCAAAGCATCATTCAGTCCAAAACATCAAACACTCAATTCACAAACTCCAATCAACCTGCAATTGTTAGTCCAACAATAGAAAACAAGGTGCAAAGCACTTGTCTCATAAGAAAATAAGTATATGACTAACATTGCACACAAACAAGGAATTAATTTCCTTGGGGAACCCAAGCCATCACTGACTTAGGTTTTCCTTTTGCATCAATATAATTAAACCTTTTCAAAACAGTTGGAGCACCATTGGATTGAAGTAGTCTCCAAACCCATGATGCTGATGCATTAATACCATTGCCCATATTTCCCTTAGCAGTGTTTTTAAAACTACCAGTATTAACTGCTTGCCTAGCAGTATGAACTGCTGGGTTTGCAATTGCAATCTTAGGTTTCCAAATTTGTTTCTTTATCACTGCATTGTTATGAAATGGCCTTCTAGCAGTTGATGGTGCAGATTTGAAAAGTGTTTTTGCACTTTGAACTGCTTGTCTAGGGTAAAAAGTCTTATTTGGTCTGGCAGTATGAATTTCTGGTCTAGCAGTATGAACTACTCTTGGTCCAGACCTTAAAAGAACTGATCTAGGTATCATTCTAGCATTGGAAGGGTGAGTGGGAGGTCTTACTGAGTTCACCCTAGGACTTGAATACCTAGTTGCCCTATTGTTGCAATAAGCAGCAAGATGGTCAAACTCTCCACAATTAAAACAAGCTTTTCTATAAAAGGCAAAGTCATCACCTAATTGGTGAGACTTGAGGTTGTTCCAATTCCTTTGGTTACCTCTGGGCTTGTGTGTGGTTCTATACATTTCAGCATACCTAACTGTTTTCCTAGCAGTATTAACCTTTGACTTAGGCCTAACAGTTGTATTCTTGACCACCTTAGGAACTTTTGGTTCCTCTACCTTAACACTATCAGGCTTAACCTTATCCTGATCACTCTCATCATCATCAGAAGTCCAATCCTCTATGGTTGGAGCATCTGAGTCCCTAGCAGATGACACCTTGTCATCAGAGAGTGATTTTTCACTTGCACTCTCAAAGCTTGCACTTACTTCTACAGGTTTTTCAACAACCACATTTACCTTTTGTTGAGGACCATATTCCATCTTAGGTAGCTGAAATTCCTCTAAACCAGTGTGTTCTAGGTCTATGCATGGAGGTGTAGGTATTCCTTTATAAGGAGGTGGAACTGATTTATAACCTAGACCTGATTTAGCCTTGTTGATTATTTGACATTCAATTAATTTCTGAACACCTTTTGATGTGTATTCTGATGTGTCTACACTTAATTGAATGTTCTCTTTATCTTTTTTAAGTCTATCAACCTCAGCTTTTAACACACTAATTTCAGCATCTCTAAAAAATATGTCCCTTTTAAGTACAGCTACAGTTTCAGAAAAAGTGGACTCATTGCTTTTATAATGAACAATTTGCTCTTCTAAAATAGCTAAACCCCTTTTATGATTTGCCAAATTAAAATGGGTCTTGTTTAGCTCTATTCTCTGTTCATCATAATGTTTCCTAAGTGTTTCTAATTCTTTTAAAGCATCACATGATTTAGAACATTTAGAAACTTGTACCTCAGAATCTGAGAAAGCCATGAGAGCCATCTCTGTAGGTGCTGCTTCCTCCTCTTCCATAAAGCTCTAGTCAAACCCTAAGCCATCAATGGAAACCATAGCCTTTGAGCTTGAGTCAGTAATCTTCACAACCCTTGATCCTGTTGACTTGCCTTCATAGCCCTTATTCCTTGAGTCTTGCTGTCTGGGCTTCCTGCACTCTCTTGAAAAATGACCCATCTTATGGCAATTGTAGCACTCAATCTTTGACTTGTCATATCCAGCAACATCATTGCTGTTTATGATTATCTTTTTGCCTGTCCTCTTCAAAAATATCTGAGCCCTCATGCTAAGAAGAGAGAGTTGCCACTTGATGTCCATCTCTTCAATATCATCATCATGGATTTCTTGAAGGTCTTCATGAGTCAACATGGTTCCATTGTGCTGAGTAGTCAGAAAAGCACAATAAGTATTTTCATCCAAAAGTCCATTAGTACTGCTTGAAGTACTAGCAGTACCAATATTTGAACTAGCAGTACCAACTGCTCCAGCAACTTGCACTTCTTCCACTGGACTTAAGGTACTGGGAGTTGACACAAAGGCCAAATTTCCAGAGCTTGAGCTTGTTCCAGCATTCTTCTTTATATCATGCTCCACTATTTTGAAGTTGCTATAAAGATCCATCAGACTCATTGTATCTATGTCTGGCTTGTTTTTCCATACAACTACATGCATAGCCCATTCTGATGGTAGACTTCTTAGGAATTTGGAGTTGAGATCTTCCTGAGGTATCTCAATTCCAAGAATAGCAAGCTGACTCACTAGCTTCTGAAGCCTGTTGAACATATGATCTAGTGACTCATTGCTTGTTGCTGGGAAGTTCTCAAATTGTTGCTTGAGAAGAGTTTTCTGAGTCTTTTTGGTGGCATCATTCCCACCAAATCTTGCAACAATTGCCTCAAATAATGATTTGGCATCCTTGAACTTGCTAAAGTTCAAGAGTTGATCATTGGGTATTGTCATCATGAGCATACTCCTTGCCTTGATGTCATTCTTGTACTGGGCCTTCTCTTCAGCAGTAATAGGCTTTGTCTGCACTGTAGTCACAGATTTCCCATCTTCAGTTGTTGTTGTGGTAGGAGGCTTGAATGAATTCCCTTCTTCTATGATCTCCCAGAGTGCATAGTCCTGCACTAGGAAAAATTGTTCAATTCTCAATCTCCACATTTCGAATTCATTAGGCTTAAGCATAGGTAACTTTGCAGCAACATTGGTTGTGGTAGTCTCCATGTCCATCTTCTTTCTTGAAAACGTTCTTCTGGATCTTCTAATTCAAAGTATCAGAACCTGGCTCTGATACCACTTGATAGGATCTGATGTGTTACACTTAGGGTGTTAATCCTGTATGATGTGTATGAGATACTTTGAGTAGATATAACTAAGTATGCGGAATCTACTTAGTTATACTTAGAAGAATAATTGTATGTATATGAATGGAACAGTGAATTGTAAGTATATGAACAATGAAGACAATGTTTTACTTCCAACGATTCAATATTATTATAATCAATAATACGAGTGATCTTCAATATCACTAGGGTTTACAACCTTGAATCTTAACAAAGGAGATACGCATAACTTAACCTAGGATATCCTTTTATAGACCAAGGATTCCTGTACAAGATAACTATAACACTAATTATATAGGATATTCACTAAATCTTTTCTATACTTATCCTATTACACGTTTACAAAACATAAGCAGTACAAAGTATTTGTACTGGCAGTTAGTACTGCTTGTGTTATCTTCCACCAGTTGAAACTACAAGCCTGACAGTACTAACTGTTGGTTTAATTCCCAACAAGACATCATTAATAGGCACACATTAACTTATGCTAGTGAATTCAGGGTACGTGTTTTGTCTACTGAGGCAACTGGGTAGATTGAGCAACAGCTTAAAAAGTTTAGTTATTTTACGAACACCCATTAACCTACATGTTTGGTAAGCATAACACGTAAGCTTCTTGTCACACTATCTAATACTACATACGAATTCAACAATAATTATTAGAGGGGTGTTTGTATTAGTGTAACTAACCGTCTTATTATGATGTGTCGTTACTTTAATGGTATGACAAAGGATACCATGTTATGATCATATAACATCCTAAATTATCACGTAACCGAAACCGTTACTTTGCATATACTCTCAAACTGATTATTGATCTCTAATAATTATGCGCAGCACAGATTATTTACTAATCAATGTAAAAGTATATTTTCATTAAATTAATGTAAATGTAAAACTATCTAACTATGCGCCTAACTTAAACCTGCAACACTTCAACCAATCAGATACTGTTGTATAATTTCAAAAACGAAGAGAAAATAAGCTATCTATACTATTGTTCTTAACGCTATAAAGAGTTATGCATCTGAATTAAAATATTTGGAAATTGAAGAGCAAATATACAAAAGTATCTGCTTAAGTTCTGCAGAAAGGTGTGTTTGGTTTATTATTATTGTTAATAGGTTTATTATTATTGATAAAAACATTTAATTGAGCTTATGAGCTTTTTAGTTTTCAAATGTGCTCATAAGCTAAAAAAATAAGCTAATCCAAACACTCCTGAAGTTGGTATTATTTTATTATCATGAGCCCACTGCTTGAAGCCGTAAATAGTAACAACAGTGCAAGCAGTAACAGCAAATGAACTCAATTTTGCAGCCCTTGACCATTGCCTATAACCCAAAAATCCTTCTTGGTTACATTATGAAGATTGCTTAGACTCAGGTAAGTCAATGGCATACTATAGTGAGCGATAGCAGCAAAGCACATATTTGTATTCAAGCATAAATAAAGCACACATTTGTGGTAAAACACAATGCAATACGATCCATCTATAAGTGTATGATTCAAGCTGTCATACCTATGGTTCTGATAATCTCAATGAATTTTGTCTCACTCATTCGCTTTTCCTTCCTTGCTAGTTTCATTTGCAGCCTCAGTTGGATGTCTTTGTAGGTCTCTTCGGCAATGACCTGCTCCAAATATTTTTAATTAGAGTCAGTATCATAGTTCGAATTGACAGGCACATACTTCAGATGCAATTTTTTTTAAAGTTTTTTCTATCTATGGAGTAAGGGTAAACTTAAATACTTAATATACCCAGTGCTGAACTTCTATAGTGCAATGTATGAGACTTTCATTCTAATTTGGCAACCTAACCCAACCAAAGTGACCCACTATGTAGTAACAACTTGTGTAAAGTAGCTTCATTATCTTCCAAACATTGAAATGAAAATATATATATATATATATATATATATATATATAATATATATATATATATATATATATATATATATATATATATATATATATATATACACACACACACAAAACAAAGCATTGCAATCTCAAAATCCAATATAAATTGCATTTAACCACTTCTTCTAATAAATGCATGTAACACTACATTCCGATTACTGCACGTGGTTACTCCAAAAAGGCATGTGTTTCATCAAGCACCTTAATTTCCATGAAAGAAATTTACAAACTTCTCGCAAATTAAACCTTAACAATTACAAAAAGTACCTCTTTATGGCATCTTTTATAGCGTATTTTGTAACTTTTTTTGAATGTAGCATGTTTGTATAACAAATTTAAAATTGCTTTAGTAGCTATTAAGTTCTAATGGGGACTCTTTGACCATATGCGAAAAGCATCTGTTGTTAAGTACCTTTCTTCTCCTAGCATTTATTTTTCCTTTTTATGGGCTAAGTATAGATAGATAATTGCAAAAACAAATGTACCTTTGTCCTTTGATGGTGTGTTCAATAGCTGTGTGCCAATGAATTTGATTAAGCTGATACTCAGATGAGTTCCATTTATATGGATATGTCTTGCTCCCCCGATCCATGTCAGTTGAGACCCATGTTGCTGCAACAAAATAGCTTTACATGTGAGTCGTTTGCATTTTCGTTCTATTGTAGAATTGTATCAACATAGCCAATTCAAGTTTTTAATCAATCGACCCTTTTCACATTTTTAGAACCTACTCATTTAACTACTTATAATAACAGTATATGTATAAAATAACTTTTGTATGTGAAGAAGACCGTACCATTGTCGCATCTGTAACTCTTCTTTTACTTGTGGGTTGATGAGTATTCTAGAAGTTCCTTCCACGCTCAATGAAAGACCTGTACAAAGGTACCAAAAGTAGTAAAGTCATAATGTTGATACTATCCTTTAAGTGAATAGAAAAACGGTATAACTTAAAAAAGAAGTGATTGAATAAATTATTATTTGAAAGTGTTATACTTACAGGTAAATGTTGTCACTTTTAACCTCGTACCTAATATCGTAGGTACTGAGCCAATGGTCCCTACATGTAACGGACTCGAAAAAATGAGGCTCAGACCTGCCTTTCCTTGGGCGACTCGACACACCCGCCATGGCTGCACCCACGTAACACTCGTTGTTACCCCGCCAAGATACATGAATGTATCAGCCACACTCATGGAAGAGTTAACACTACGCCAGAATGTGGATTTAGTCACACATGCTGTTTTTCGAACAACCACACAGTCGCTTTTTTATGTGACTAAATGTACCAAAATAAAATAAACAGCCACACTTGATCCGACTTGTGTGACCATTTCGGAATTACATCTGAGGCTACAGCCACACATTCGAATATTTTCGTGACTATACGTATCTGGTAAAAAAAATTTTGATTTTTTAGTCACTTATAATTTGGGACGTGTGACGGATACAAATACGGTTGAAACATTAGTCACACTATATATATAAATATGTGACAAATATATGTCACGCAATTGAAAAGTGTGACCAAAATCCATATATGGTCACACGAAGTAATTGTGTATGTGGCTAAATCATATACTCAAGTTTGTCACACATTTTTTAAGCGTGACTGCTAATTTTTGTTGAAAATTTAGCCACATATGAATTTGAAATGTGTGACAACTGAAAAGTAAGTTTGAAGCATAGTCACAATATGCATTTAAAAGTGACAAATATATGTCACACACTTGAACAGTGTGACCAAATGTCATATATCGTCACACTAAACCATAGGTATACATGATTAAGTGTGACCATAATTCGATACAAATGGTCACGTAAGTTAATATGTGTGTCTAAAGTTAAGTGTGTGTTTGCCTGCCTATTCCTAATGTGTATGGTCACACTTAATTGTAGCACAATCATGTGACTATAGGCTATACAATAGTCACACCATACCACAAATGTGCATCTAAATTATGTTTATGGCCACATTATAAGGGTATTATATGTGACCAATACATTGAAAATAGTCACACTGTGAAATATTCATGTGACTAATATGTATAGCAAAATGTGAACTCAGTTATCATTAACCTTGATATTAGTCACATTGAGTGTTTGTGTGACTAAATTCAAGATGTTACATATGGTCACATGAAGTATTTATTTAGGTGTCTAAATCATAGAGTCATATTTTGAGTTCAGACTGTTAGTCATGACTCTTCATTTAATTTGCCCCATTACAATGCTGGGATTTTATAGTCTATCTAGTTTAATGCAGTAGTATGTAAGTATGTTACTTGCCCCTAGGAACCAGATTACTTGACTTTCTAAAGTCAATTTTCAACTTTATAATGAAGTAACATGTTACTAAAGTGCCTGCAAGTGCATATACATGATAAATGGAAACTGCAAATACAATAAAGCTTGACTGCAAGTGGACATATAACAGTGAAAACCGCAAAATTTTTCATTGCCATTGAAAAGCTTGACTTTTTTGAGTCAAAATCCATTACAACAGGCTAAATTACAGGAACAACTATTTAATACTAAAACAGCTATTCATCTAACATTACTAACTTTACAATACCAGCAGTAAGCTTGCACTTAGCCTTGAGCAGTAGTCTTAACTTCAACCAGCAGGGTTAACTATTACACTAGCAGTCTTAATGCAGCATGACATGCTTCACTTGGATTTTCGTATAACAATACCTTCAATGTCGATTCGATAGTAGTCACTTCGTGATTCCTTGCCCAAGTCTTCTTTATATACACGTGGCAATATTTTTTCATTTTGCTCATGAATGACTATACTAAACTCCTCATCGACTTTGTCATATGTATCTTTGTAATTCTTGGTAGGTGTTTTAAAGACAATGGACAAATTTTTCTGTACCTGGTCTTTCACATAAAACACTTGTGTTGCTTGTGACGTTAATATGAACGGATCATCCTTGTGGCCGAAAGTATTCAGGTCTACCAACGTATAACCAAGAGTATCATGTTTGACCCCATGAGTTTTGCGATTAACCCAATCACATTTGAAAAGAGGAATTTGCCTGAAACGGTAATCTAGTACCCATATCTCTTGTAAAACCTCATAATAAGATGTTTTTTTATGGTTGCAACTTCTTTTTTGGATATGTGCACATCTACTGACTCAACACTAACCCTACTGTTCTGGTAAACTATGCCATCATTACTTTTCGTACGAAATGTATACCCATTGATGTTATACGCCTCGTATTTCACTACGCTGGCGCGTGGTCCAAATGATATCCACCTCACAGTTTCTGATACACTGTCATTGGATATCGCTAACTCTCTCTCAACCTGAATTTCATTACAAGTATATATTACCTTTAAATTGCAGGAACAACAAACAAATAATTAAAGAATAGGAGTGTTTGGGATAATGAAATGGTGTGCTGGTCGACCTCTATCTAATGTCATATACAGGAGGGACAATTATGATGATAGCAACAAACAAACAATTATAAACAACATACAAGTAATTACCTCTTCGAGTAACCACTTAGCAAAAGATTTACTGTGCTCATTCTCCAGCAATGCCATTTTTTTACCCGGGTTTTTTCCTTTCAAAACTTCCTTGTGTCGCCTGAAACAAATAAATGTCTTTGATTATTATATTTGATAGAACATTTTAAGCAACGAAATCGACATGTGTTAGTAACACTTACTCGATATACGGTTGAATTTCATCTGTATTTTGTATTACATACAAATGTGCTTTCTGAAAGGATTCTACGGAAACTTCACTTGGTTTGCCGACCGACAATGGCTTTCCGTCCTCAACTTCATTGGTTACATGTTTATCAGCTGGGATACCAATAGTTTTCATGGTTTTATGATATTCGCTAAAAAACTCTATTGTTTCTTCCGCGATAGTCTCCTCGGCAATGCATCCCTCTGGTCTATTTCTGTTTCGCACATGTCCTTTAATAACCTTCATACATCTTTCGAAGGGATACATCCACCGAAAGCATATGGGACCATATAATTTTACCTCCCTAGTTAGGTGCACAGTCAAGTGTATAATAATATCAAAAAATGACGGAGGAAAGAACTTCTCGAGTAGGCATAGTGTAACAACAAGTTCTTCTTGCATCTTATCTAGTTCTTGCAAGCTGATTTCTTTCCTACATATAGATTTAAAGAAAAAGCAAAACCTGATAATAGCATATCGTGTGGGCGGGTGCATGACTGAACGTATAGCAATGTGTAAAAACTCTTGCATTAGCATGTGATAGTCATGCGATTTAAGGCCAATGAGCTTCCTATCATTTAGGCTGACCAAACTAGAGAAATTTGAACAATAGCCTTGTGGTACCCTGATGTTGGTTAACGTTTCACAAAAGATGTCTTTTTCAGCATTCGTTAATGTGTAACCTGCTGGAGGTAGTGTTGTTTTGTCTGCTTCTTGCCTAGCAAACAACTCTTCTTTTATCCCCAACTCTTCCAGATCCAGTCGAGCATTCATTCCATCTTTTGTCTTTCCAGGAACATTCAGCAAAGTTCCGAGTAGACTCTCACCAACATTCTTTTCTACATGCATGAAGTCAATACAATGCGGAACAGAATGATGCCTCCAATACCTTAGCTTTCGATACCAAATGTTGAATTTCTTCCAATATGCTTCATTTGCTTGGCTTGAACTACCCTCTTCTTCTGTTGTTTTCCTTTTCTGCTTTTTAATCTTCCCACCTCTGCCTCTGGTATCTTGATCTTGGTTTTTCGAGGTTTTTCCTTTTCCCCACTTATTTTCAATATGTTGTACCTCGTTGTATATTTGTTCCCCGGTCAATGGATTTGGAGCATGACGTGGTTCTTCTTGTCCATTAAACGCCTTCCTTTGCGTTCTGAACGGATGGTTGTATGGTAGATATCATCTGTGTCCAGCATAACTTTGCTTGGATGAGGCGGAAAGTCTAACACAGTGTGTATCTTTCCCACATACTACACAACCTTTGAATCCACTGTATGGGTAGCCACATAATGTACCAAGTGCAGGGTAATCATTTATCGTCCATAACACAATGGCGCGCAGATTAAAGTTTTCTTTTTTAGAAGCATCGTATGTATCAACCCCTTCCTCGAATAAGGTATGCAGATCATCAACCAACGGTTCTAAAAATACATCGATATCATTTCCCAGGTATCCCGATATCAATACCGAAAGCATGATAAACTTTCTTTTCATACACAACCATGGAGGAAGGTTGTATATGACAGATAAAACTGGCCATACACTGTGATGCCTATTTCCTGAGTTGACGTCAACCCCATCAGCCGATATTCCTAGCCGTAGATTTCCCGGATCTTCAGCAATTTTGGGGAATTTTTCATCTATGGTACACCATGCCTGTGAATCTGCGGGGTGACGTAAAACACCATCTGTTATCCTCCTTGTTGCGTGCCATGTTAGATCTTCTGAAATACTTTCTAACTTAAAGAGGCGTTGCAGTCTTGGTATAATTGGAAAGTACCACATTACCTTTGCCGGAATGTTTTCGTACACTTTATGTGTCTTACTATCCACCTTCCATCTTGATGTCCCACAAGTTGGACAAACAGTCAACTCCTTGTTAACCTTCCAGTAAAGAATGCAGTTGTTGCTACATACATGTATCTTTTTGTATCTTGATCCCATCATTCTCACTAGTTTTTTTGCCTCATAAGTTTTTTCAACCATTTCGTTACCAGCAGGTAGCATCTTTTTCAACAATCCTAGTAATTCAGTAAAGAACTTATCAGAAGCTCCATACTTACCCTTCAAGTTGAGTAGTTTAACTATTGCGGACAACTTTGTGAAGTCAGGATATCCTTCGTAAAGTGGCTTCTCCGTGTCTAATAATAGTTGTTGAAACTTGGCAAGGTTATCCTCATCAAAACATTCTTTTGCACCATTAACCATGTTCACTGTTGCTGGGCCATCTGTTGGAATTTCTGGAACAAAATCCATGTCGAAATCCGTGTCATCAACAAACTCCTCTGTTGTAGCATTAACAGGTATTTGGGCAGTTGTTGCTTGCTCATCTTTTTCTCCATGTTTATCCCATTTTGTGTAGCTTTGATTAATCCCGTGGCAGAATAAATGGAACTGCACATCCTCCACTTTATGCTCTATGCGGTTTAAACATGAGATACACGGACATGGCATCTTAAGCTGTTGTTTATTACCTCGTGGGTCGATGTTCATCATCTTTTTCAAGTTGTGTTTTGCATACTTAATAAACGCGTGTACTCCAGCAATATATTGTTTCTTGGTCCTACTAGTTTTCATCCAAGACTTGTCCATGCTATTGTTGAGGTCAAATGGTAACGTATGTATCCTACAAGTCACAAATTAAACCAATATAAGCATCAAATCATTTGTGCATAAGTAAACCAAGTATTTACCACTACTAGTACAAAAGGTACTGCTGCTAGTGAAATTTAGTACTGCTAGTATAAAGTTAGTACTGCTAGTACCAGTCACAAATTAAACCAATATAAAATTGTTAATGTTTGATACGTTTGGGCCTAACTCTAATGTGGGATAAAATGTTTATTTTGAAAATATTACAACCATACATTAGTAAAATCTAGTATTAATTGTTTTTGTTGCAAAGTGAAAATTAAAATAATACTCTGTTAGTATAGTATTAATGGTTTTTGTTGCAACTTGCAACTTGCAAGTAATTATGGGGAAGGCTATTTCATCATTACACACTATTCACATTGCTAGGCTCGATACATCTTCCTTCCTCTAGGTGTTTCTTGATTGTTGTTGTATATAAAGCAACATACCTCTCATAATTTTCATCTCTTCTTAACAAACCAAAATAAAATTTAAAAATTACAAAAAATCTCAAAATTTTTTGTTATCAAAATCATATATGGAAACTAAACTAGTGATTTGTTCTGAATTGGCAACAGTTGCAAACTCAAAGCTTGTGAAAGACATGATGCTAGTTAACTATGAGCGACAGGTTGAAGCTACTTCCAAGGAAGTTCATGATTTGAGGCACAAGGTTTATGAGAAAAGAATGCTGATAAACAATAGGGATAAGATGATCAAGGAGTTAGAGCTTTTATATGGTTTTGATTCTGCTCTTGAAAGCATTGCTGATTTAAGGAGGATGCAAAAGGAGGACATGATGGCATCTGATAGGTTGCTTGTTGATATTGCCCAAAAGCATAAGCGTCTAGGTGATTTGGGCAACTTTATCACGAAGCTTGGATCAATGAACTACTGATGTGGTTGATATGTTAGTTGACTATGTTTATGTCTTTTGTGTTTTGTGGTGTCATGGTTGATGTTGTTGGTAGTTTTTCTAATGTTGTTGTGTTTTGTGGTGTCATCGAATGGTAATGATAGATGTATGATATGATGTTAAATATTAATGCAGCTATGTTAATGTCAATATTATTTTCTAACAGCCTTTTGATTTGTAAAGTTACAATGTCAAGTGTTTAGTACTGCCTAGTTCCAAAAATGCATATACTTAAGAAAGTCAAACTTTGTTTATTACACCTAAATGCAGGAAGTTACCTACACATACCAACCAAGCCTTTAATGACATTTACTTATACATTGAACTATGTGATCCTCTTTACTTTAAATGGCCATTACATAAACACAACATTACACACAACATTACACCATCAAAAACCTGTCAAACACTAAACCTCATCCACAATGACTTCCAAGCCAAATGTTATTGAAATATCCTCTGATTCATCAGGACTAATGTCTCCTAAACCTGATTGGAATTTCCCCTACCCTCCTACAGGTAGCTTTCATAAGAGAATACCACCTAAGGGAAAGGTTGTTGACTCAAGCTCTGACGCTTTTAGCTCCTTTAACAGTAGCTTTTTTAATGATAGCTTGGTTTCTAGCTATCATTCAACATCTGAAGATGAAGCTGTCTAAAAAAAAGCCACAATGTCCAAAAATCCTCCTCCAGTTCACACTCTGTCAATCCCAGGAAAAAGGGAACAAGTTCTATGCCTACCAAATCAGGCAACTAGGGAAGAAATCCAAGCAAAGAAGAGAAAGGGAAAAGGCCCAATTGAACTCACTAAGGGTAAAGGGAAAAGGACAATTAGCTGAGCTTTACTAGTCTTGATGTTATGATGCTACTATAATAAGTACTATGCTTTCTCCTTGTATGTAATCAACTATGCAATCAACAATGCATCTATGTATGCAGAATTTTGTTATGTAATAACAGTTGGTTTTTCAAGTTGAAGATGCTATTTTTCATTCATGTTAAACCCAAAATACAACTTTAAAAAACTATATATCCTACAAGTCACAAATTAAACCAATATAAGCATCAAATCATTTGTGTATAATTACAATGGATAGTTGGCAGAATTTGCTATCTTTATAATTGTAAAAAACAATTTCGAGAATAATATAATTTCACCATTATTGCATAAAAAAATGATTTCCTAATTAAAAAAATTACCTAATTTAGATCTAAATGAACCTCCCTCCGTTGTTGATGGCCGGACCGGCGAGTGGTGGATGGTGAGTGGTGGCTGTGATTGGTTACTGGTGAATGGTGGATGGTGAGTGGTGGCTGTGATTGGTGAGAAATGTGCGAAATTTGAAATTTGCTGAAAAAAATATGGGGGTCTTTAATTTTGAAATTTGCTGAAAAAAATATATATGGGTGGATTTTTAAAAAAAATATGGGGGGCTTTAATTTTGAAATTTGCTGAAAAAAAATGGGGGCTTTTTAAAAATTTTGGGGAGGGAAATACCAAAAAGGAAGCCACAGGTATCGAACCTGTGACCTCCCCTTCACAACACCAACAACTCAACCATCTCCGCCCTTGGGTCTTTTTCGATTATACCTTCTTTTGTATTCCTCTTATAGACTATCTATTTTATTAAAGAAAATTGTTACAAAATCCAAATATCTTCTATACAAAGTTAAACCTGTTAGTACAACGTTAAACCTAGCAACACTAATAGAGACACAAGCAGTAATAACATTATTTCCTTTTTGCTTGTCTGAAGATCTTTCTCAGTAACTCTCTTGCCATTACTGAGTCTTCATCAGTAACTGTCAGCTTAGCATCTAACATAACAAATAAGCTAGCTGCCCTTAATGGATAATCTTTTTCTATCAGAATGTAGACATCCACTCCATTCTTTGTAGATACATGGCGAACACCACATGTATCATACAGTCTCCATTTTGTACTCAACTCATGAGCTCGAAAATTCCATAAGATATCTTTTGGATCAGGTTCATACAACCTCTTCAATTCCACCCATAGCTCCTTCTCTTTGTCTTGTATACGATATGTAGATTTGAACATTTCTTTAACCAGACTCCATAGATTGTCCAAGTCTTCTCTATAAAAAATCTTCAGCATATCTTCAAAATACTTATAAATTTCTGAGTGTCCTCCTAGCCTGATTATCTTCCAAGCTTTCCCAAATGTATCTTTGTGTATCTCCAAATCAATAATTGGACGTTTAGCTTGAATAGGATGATGAACATCCAATGCTTCTGGGATTATAACAATCATATGCTGCTTGAGTCTTTCGTCAGTTAATTCCTCTGTTGTTTCTTCTTCATCTGCTGTAGGTACTTCTTCACCAATCTTCTGTTTCTTTAAAGATTCAGACTCCAATATTATACCATATCTTCTTGTAGTTCTACATGGTTTTTCTGTTCCCATGGGAATAAATGTGTTCACTCTTGTGTAAACCCTTTCAAACTCACTCTTGATCTCCTCAAAACTTCTACCTTGGAACTGCTTCCTTTTGTATCCAGCCATGTTCATCATGTAGACACACATGGTGTGTCTTTGCTGAGCTTTACTAAGTGGTTTACTCCTCTTTTCTTTGGCTTTTTGTTCTGCAGCAGACTTTCTTCTGGAATTTATTAGTTCAACAAGTTGTCTTGACTTCTCATCAATGGACAACACTTCATCTCCTCTGACTTTACCTAACTTTTCCTTTAAAACTTCATCAGCATCAATCATATACTGAACTTCTTGAGCGTGATCAAACATTGCTTCAGTTGCTTGATTTGCATGTCTTGTTTGATCAAGGAAATATGCAATATCAACAATTTCTGATGTTTCATCTTCCTGTGCTTTATTAGCTACCTCTGCATCAAAACTAATCTGAGCAAGAACACTCTTCTTTTCCTTCTTTGGTGGCTCTTCTTCAATCATAATGCCCTTTGCTTTATCTGCCCTTTGCCTTCTATCATACACATCCATATCTTGTTGATGAGAAGTACCAATATTTTCAGCATCCAAATCTTCTTCACCCATATCTTGCCTCCCCTGAAACTCAACATTCTGTTCAACCAAAGAAATATTGGGGTCTTGATCAATATCAGCTGTCTTCCTCCCCTGTTTGGAAGAAACATCCATGTCATCATCATCTGAGCTTGTAGACTCCACAATATTTGCCTTTCTCTTTGCTTCAAGTGACTTGACTTTAGACTGCAATTTCTTCACTTTTTCAATGACCTTCTTGTAAGCAGTACTATACAACTGCTTTGTCTCCTTGAGTGCTTGCTTTGTCTCCTTGAGTTCTTGCTCTGTCTTCTCGAGTTCTTGCTTTGTCTCCTTGAGTTCTTTCTCCAACCCAGTCACCCTTTGAGTCAATTTGGTACAAATATCCATCAATTCCATTAGTGACACTCTGCCCTCATCACTTCCAAGTGTGTTACCTCCCGATCGAGGTGAATCATGGGGCATTTCCCCATATTTGGTTGTGAGGCTGATTGAGATCCAGATGAACCTGTGGGTGTGTGATGGGACTCAACTGGGCTTGTTGATCCTTCACCCTGAATGTTTTGATTTTGAACCAACATTGTTTCAAAAAGTGGAACTACTATCCCATTAAACCCCCTAGAAGCCATGCTCATGTTACTGAACAGTTTTTGAGTAAGGCAAGGAGTTGGATAAACAATTTTATGAGATAGAAGCAAACTTTTCCGTATATTCAAAACCGTTTGTATAAACCTTGGATACATTAAAAACTTGTATTTGTTATCCACATTTTTCACCATACCATCAAAAATTAATTTTGAAAAGTTAAAAGTCCTGTTTGTTGCTAAACAAATGAGAGCAGTTGCAATATTGCTACTGAATTGCTCCCATGCGGTTTTCTTTGGACTTAAACAATGAATGATGGTATGTATGAAGAATCTCCATTGTGGGTCAAAACAACCTTTTTGAAAAGTCAGAATTTGAGAAGATGTGTCATACCCCATTCTGGAAAGGTGATGAAAAATTTCAGTATTAGGCAAAGAACTAATACCATTTTCATCTGCTAAATGGAGATGCCTCCTAACAGATGCCTCAGTAATAGTTATTATTCTGCCATCAACTGTTGCAATTAACTCTTTGTCTCCATTCTCAAATGTATTGGTAGTAACAGACCGCCAAAACTGTTTGATTTGAGAGACATAGATAGTAGGATCGACTGTAAGAGCATACCTGATGTGGGTATTGTTTAGAAAATCTATTATCTGGTGGAAGCGTTGACTCCCTTCTGGTTTCTCCAAGAATGCAACCTGGTTATGCGTATCACAAAACTCTAAATTTGCCATGAAAATTGAGTAAATGCTTGATTAGAGTGCTGGGTTATGATTGGACCTACTTCAATTAATTGTTTCTCAAGTTTGAAGAAATGGTATAAATTGTATAAAGAAAGAGAGTTATCCAATTAATGAAACCCTACTCGGTTCTAGAGTTTTTTTTTAAGAGGTAAGTAAAGTAAAGTAATGTAATGTAAAGAAATAGGGAAGAGTGGAAGTAAAGTTTATAGATTTTTGCATGTTCTTATACTAGTAAAGTAAAGTAAATGAAAGTAGGTGGTCCCATTTTATACTTTTTATATTTGTGGAATTACTATTATAACCTTGCTCCATAATAAATACACACTAAAGACAAAGGTTCTTTTTGACATTAACTCATTTGATTTTTGTCTTTATTCACTTTACTTCGCTATGAAAGTTGGGACAAAGAAAACCAAGAACACACATAATTTCAGTTTCACTCCATTTCATTCCCTTTCATCTAAAAAAACTTGAGAACATAGTATAAATAAAGCGAAGTAATTGACAATAGTTACCCCAATGGTTAGAAATAAACCACGGTTAAAACCCAGAAACGGCTACCCAGTACCCAGCAGTACAACATTTTACTCTAGCAGAACAAAAGTTTGCCTAGCAGTAATAACTTTGTGCATCCACTCCATTCTCAGACAATTAATTAAACATCAAATATTTCATTGATATTTTTTAAGGCTACAAGTATATACATCTAATTATCCAACCTAAATACTAAACATACTAAAAAAAAAAAAAAAAAAAACCATCATCCTAAACTGCTTCACTCCATTTCACCCCAACTTGTTAGAACCAGAGCTCTCTTCCCTGCTTCCCATCAATTTCTGGCTTTCCTTGAGTCGTTTAAACACAATTTCAAGATCGCTAACCCTCTTTTCTAGATTATAAGGGTCCTGAAACCCATCTTGTTGCTCCCCCTGGTTTTGCAGCACAAACCCATTTTGCTGCTCCACCATAATTTGCTGCTGATCCTCTTCTTTTTGCTGCACCACCTCCTCCTCTTCACTTTCCTCCTCCTCTTCCTCTTCATCTTCTTCTTCCTCCTCCCCGTAGTCACGCAATCCCCAAACCTCATCCCAGTAAAAGTCTTGCGCATGCAGCCAGTTCAGAATTTGACCCCTCATCCACGTGTCTACCTTCCTATACGACCCATATTCTGCAATGGGTTCATCCCCGAAAGCAATTAACACTGCGTCAAACAACAAATTGTTGTTTAACACCCACTCGTACTCTTCAGCATCATTTTGAAAGGTAACATTATTTGCTGCCATTGTTGAAGTTTTCTTTGAATTGAAAGGGATATATGTGTTTGTGTGTGTTCTTTGGTATATAGTCGATAGGTATAAATAGGCTGGAGAGGTAGATGAATGGTTCCCAAGACTTTAGGCGGGAAAAGGGATTGACGGCGCGCGCCAAAAGTAAAGTGTCAATTGAAGTTTTACGATTTCCTTTTACCAAGTATTGACTTTCCATGTACAATGAGTTGATGCAACAACAAGTTGTATATCATGCTTTGTGAATAATAAACTTCCAAACTCAATATTTCCAACTATTGATCAAGTGGTGGTTTGGTTTAATTAAGAGTAGCAAAATGTGTAGAAAAAAAAAGAATAGTAGTTAAAAAAAATAAAAAAATAAAATCTAATGGTGTTGACGTGGCGGTGAAAACCAAATATAGCCGGTAACTAGGGATGGCAACGGTTCGGGTTCGTGGCGGGTTTTAGTGTACCCGTACCCGAACCCGTTTATAATATACCCGTACCCGCCCCATATCCCACCGGATACCCGATTAATATTATCCATCGGTTTTTCGGGTTTCCCCACGGGTATCGAGGTTATCCGTAATTAAAAGTTAAAGAAAATGAATATCGTATCAAACGATTTAACGTAACATATCGCAATGCAACGTACTTGGCACGATATTCACCAAAAAAATCAAATGCGCAAGAGGTTTCAAAAGTTAATCATTCTCATTTCAAAAAATAATCTTGTTTTAGCCTTTTAAAAGGGTTTGGTATCCTCATTCGTGTGACGGTAGAGAACACGGACTCACGAGTACTCACTCCAAAAAAACGAATAACCGAATTAATAGTCGAGAAGAGTATTGACAATAACTCGAGTCGAGACGAGATGATGAAAACAAGTTGAAGAGATAACTAACAACAAACATATCAAATAAGATGAGTTGATTGGTAATCGTCTGTATTTTCCCATAATCCCGTTTATTAGTACAAGGTATACTCGTTTTATGATTTAAAACAAGTTTGGACTTACGACAAAAATAATCTTTGGAAATAACAAAATTTCGCCAATACCCTTTCATTTATCGAACATTTCCAATTCAAAAGACTTTATTGAAAATCAATTTCCCGAGTAATTTATAATATAACGAGTATTTATATAAACCCTAAACCCTAAACCCTAAACTCTAAACCATAAACGCTAAACCAATCCGTAACTCAAACAATAACCAAACGAATAGTCCAATAAATCCAAATATGTTAGTGTACGGGTAGCATGTCTCGAATAGTCCAATATCCCTCGTGTGTTCCGTTTTTATCCCAAATGTCACACGAAAGGTTTTCAAAATCGAGATCCTACTTAAGATCCTATGGTAAAGATCCCAATCTTTACCATAGGATCTTAAGTAGGATCTCGATTTTGAAAACCTTTCGTGTGACATTTGGGATAAAAACTGAACACACGAGGGATATTGGACTATTCGAGACATGCTACCCGTATACTAACATATTTGGATTTATTGGACTATTCGTTTGGTTATTGTTTGAGTTACGGATTGGTTTAGCGTTTAGGGTTTAGAGTTTAGGGTTTAGGGTTTAGGGTTTATATAAATACTCGTTATATTATAAATTACTCAGGAAATTGATTTTCAATAAAGTCTTTTGAATTGGAAACGTTCGATAAATGAAAGGGTCTTGGCGAAATTTTGTTATTTCCAAAGATTAATTTTGTCGTAAGTCCAAACTTGTTTTAAATCATAAAACGAGTATACCTTGTACTAATAAACGGGATTATGGGAAAATACAGACGATTACCAATCGACTCATCTTATTTGATATGTTTGTTGTTAGTTATCTCTTCGACTTGTTTTCTTCATCTCGTCTCGACTCGAGTTATTGTCAATACTCTTCTCGACTATTAATTCGGTTATTCGTTTTTTTGGAGAGAGTACTCGTGAGTCCGTGTTCTCTACCGTTACACGAATAAGGATACCAAACCCTTTTAAAAGGCTAAAATGAGATAATTTTTTGAAATGAGAATGATTAACTTTTGAAACCTCTTGCGCATTTGATTTTTTTGGTGAATATCGTGCCGAGTACGTTGCGTTGCGATATGTTACGTTAAATCGTTTGATACGATATTCATTTTCTTTAACTTTTAATTACGGATAACCTCGATACCCGCAGGGAAACCCGAAAAACCGATGGATAATATTAATCGGGTATCCGGTGGGATATGGGGCGGGTACGGGTATATTATAAACGGGTTCGGGTACGGGTACACTAAAACCCACCACGAACCCGAACTGTCGGCTATAGTTGGTTTTCACCGCCACGTCAACACCATTATATATATATATATATATAATATATATATATATATATATATATATATATATATATATATATATATATAATATATATATATATATATATATATATATATATTTTTTTTTTAACTATTATTCTTTTTTTTTCTACACATCTTGCCACTCTTAATTAAACCAAACCACCACTTGATCAATAGTAAAGGGGCAATTAATCCCTTTACCGATCAATTGTAAACAGACAAAAAAGTCAGTAAACCCTAATCAAAACACACATTCTTCTTACTCCTACGGCGGATTCCCACGGGTAATAGTAGGATCCTGGGGCAATTAAACCAAACCACCACTTGATCAATAGTAAAGGGCCAATTAATCACTTTACCGATCAATTGTAAACATACACAAAAATCAATAAACCCTAATCAAAACATACATTCTTGATTCTTCTTATTCCCACGGCGGATTCCCACGGGTAACAGTAGGATCCTGGGCCACCTTTAATTTCATCTTTGTCTTTTAATTTAGCTAATGGTAATAGTTTGAAAAACAAACGTGGCAAACAAAAACACGCAAACAATGAATCCAAATGACAACAAAGGTATGTTTTTTAATGTTTTCACATATCAGTTGATGATTCATTGTACAATAATTAGTAACAGGCTTTTGATCTATAAATGGTGATGTTTGGGGTTGTTGTTACCGATTCTAATGTAAAGCTGTGTGAATTTATTGTTGAATGTAAAGCTGTGTGAAGTTTTAATTTATTCAAGTTTATGCTTTAATAGGTTCAAAGACAAAAATCCATAGGTCCAAATTCAAAATCATTTCCAACAAGGTATATACTAAAGTTGTTATGTGTTTGTGGCTAAAGTTGTATACCTTAATTGTACCATTAATTAAATTTTTTGAAACAAATGGTATGTTGAACTATTAGGAGGTATGGGAAAACACAGATTGGAAGAGAAAGACCCCTTTCTATTTCTCTAGCGATGAAGAATCTGGTGATGCTGACACAAAAGGTGTGAATTTATTGTTGAATGTAAAGCTGTGTGAATTTTTAATTTTCAAGTTTATGCTTTAACAGGTTCAAAGGCAAAAATCCAAACAACAACAACAACAACAAACCCAATCCCGCCGGGGCAGGGTATGGGGGAGGTAGGCTGTAGACAGACCCTACCCCTACCCCAAGGTAAACCCGGGAGTAGAGAGGCTGCTTCCAAAGAGACCTCCGACACTAGGTCCAAATTCAAAATCATTTCCAACAAGGTATACTAAAGTTGTTATGTGTTTGTGGCTAAAGTTGTATACCTTAATTATACCATTAATTAAATTTTTTTGAAACACATATGGTATGTTGAACTATTAGGAGGTATGGGAAAACACAGATTGGAAGAGACAGAGCCCTTTCTATTTCTCTAGCGATGAAGAATCTGGTGATGCTGACACAAAAGGGGTAATAATGGTCCATTTAATAAGTGTTGTTTCGCTACCTTTATCACATTCTCAAGACTTAATCCATTATATATACTCGTTCAACTTGTAGGTAAATGACAAAGTTGAATCCTCTGAAGCTACTCCCAAAACTCAATCCTCTCAAATACCAGTTGAAAAGGCACATAAAAATAAATTTACTCTGGATATTGTCTTGGGACTGCCGTATAATTAAGAAGATGTACCAACCGATGGCCGTGAAGAAGACTTCTCGTACATTAAATGTGTTGAGAATTATGTAAAGGTGGTGATCATCTCGACTATTATGAACTAGAGGATAATTAGTTTAATATGGTACGTAGTAGCAGTTATGAGTAAGAAGATGTACGTTGTATCAACCGATGGCCGTGAAGAAGACTTCTCGTACATTAAATGTTGGGCCGTGAAGAAGACTTCTCGTACATTAAATGTTGTGTTGAGAATTATGTAAAGGTGGTGATCATCTCGACTATTATGAACTAGAGGATAATTAGTTTAATATGGTACGTAGTAGCAGTTACGAGTAAGAAGATGTTGTATCAACCGATGGCCGTGAAGAAGACTTCTCGTACATTAAATGTGTTGAGAATTATGTAAAGGTGGTGATCATCTCGACTATTATGAACTAGAGGATAATTACTTTAATATGGTACGTAGTAGCAGTTCTGATATTTAATTTGGATAAATGTAATTATTAATGGTGCAGTAACTGGTAACTAGTGTAGTTTAACTGTATCTATTTTATAACTGTAATGATGGTATTTTGGCTTGTTAAATGGTAGCAATTTGTGTTCTTGATGTGATGATTGCACAGTTAGATTTTATGGTAGCAGTTTCTGTTGTTGATTTGATGATTGCACATATTTATTTAATGGTAGCACTTTGTGTTCTTCATTTTTCATGTTGGTTTATGATTTAATGGTAGCAGTTTGTGTTAAATGGTGTCAAGTTGTGTTCATGATCTTGGTGTAATTGTGTAAATTTGAGTTCTTGATTTGATATGCAGTTTGTGTTCATGATCTTTGTTCTAGATCTAGGTTCATGATTTGCGATTAAGATAATGATATATAACATTTGGAGCCAAAATTTTGATTTTTTCAAGTTTATGCTTTACTAAACAGGTTCAAATTTAAGGCAAAATTTTAAAATAATTCAATTGTTATTTTGAAATTAGAATTTGGAGCCAAAATTTTGATCCAAAATTTTGAAATCGCCTAATTAGAAGCGGGTACCAAGAATAAGGTACGATTCATCTTCTTCCTATACCCTCTTTTCTCTCCTAAAAAAAAAAAAAAAAAAAAAACTGCAAAGAAAACACAATAATCAATTCTTATATCACCATTACTCTCAAAGCCAGAATCATTTTCTTGTACCCATTGTTACTCAAGAGTCATGGGAATTCAACCCATTGTTGATAATCATCTTTTGCTTCCTGCTGATAATGAACATGATGATAACAACATAGACTATGAATCCGAAAAGTATTCTGATGAGGAAGATCTAGATGCGCCTGGAACCAACCAATCAGATCGGATACTAGCTAAGAGAGGCATGACCAGGCTATTTAAGTTTCGCATGAAATATGGCAACCCTGGTGGAATAAAGCTCAAGGTAACCTTCGATGCATTGAATAGGGTATCAGGGTTACACAGAGCACTGTTTACGAGTTTTTTAGGAGATCTGGTTCGTGAGCACATAGGTTTGAAGAATCTTTCCTGGAGGAATGTGAATAAAGAAGAAAGAGATAAACTATGGACTGACATCACTGTACATATATACTACTGTATTTTTTAACCCAGTACTACATAATTTTATCTATGGAGTTACATTATGTGCAACTAATTAACAACATTGTGTTAATCTTTGCAGCGATATTTTGATGTTGACGTGACATTCAGAAAATTGATAATGACTCGTCTTGGTAAACTGCTAAGGACTTTCAGAACGAAGCTCAGAGAAGAATACATTTTGCCCCACATAAATACACCTTCCGAACTGAATGAAGTCCCGGCCAAGTATAGTCGATTTGTGAAATCAGAAGACTGGGTCGAGTTTGTAAACAACACGACCACCGATGAATACAAGGTTTTAATTAGTCATCTTTATTTAAGTCTATATGTCATTTCATAATTTTCAGTTTGCAGCATTACCACATGTAAACGCCTTATGATTTTGTGTTTTTAGAAGATAGCTGATAAAGCTAAAATGTCGCGTTCCAAAAATATTTATCAGCATAAAATGGGACGAGGTGGATATGTTTATTTGAAAGAGAAAATGGTAAGATCACATGTGTATGCACCTTCATATTTTCGTTTATCTTGTTTTAACTTTACATGTGTATGCATTTGATGTTTATTAGATCGAAAATAAAGAGATTGAAGCAGATGAAGAACCCCCGCGTGGTATAATGTGGTTGAAAGGAAGGGTAAACAACGATGGCGAATTTCCAGATGATGAGATCACATCAGTGGGAGATACACTTGTAAGTTTGACTGCAAATTCTATTATTATGCTTATATACCAGCAGGATTAAATGTGTACTAGCAGTAGTAAATTGTGTACTAGCAGTGGTAAACACTAGCCATATTTGTAATTGAAGTTCATGAGCATCACTAACTCCATCTGAGCAGCATTGACACAAATAAGAGCATCAGTTACTCTAACAGCATCCAGAAGACTTTTAATCCCAACATTTCCTATATTTTTTTTTGCAGAAAGAATCTGATGACCAGATCAAGAAATTGTCCAATGAGATTACAGAAACAAAGAGAATACTTACTCAACTGATGGCACAGTTGAGTCAACAAGGGGTGCAGTTAAATTTGTCATCTCAATTGCCAGTAGCCTCAAATGCAAGCCAACAAGGGTCTACAGATTCCCAATCGCAAGGAAATGTGTCTCCAACACAAGGAGTACCAACAGTATGTATTTCAACATGTTTCTTGTTATTCTTTTGTTTATATAATGTAACGTGTTTTATATATACATATAGGAACCTGCTAAAACTGTCGGACCTAAGAAAAAGCCTAAGTCATGACAAAACGGGCCTCCAGATTCCCAATCAGAACAAAATGTTTCTCCAACACAAGCACTGCCAACAGTATGTATTTCAACATGTTTCTTCTTATTCTTTTGTTTAAATAATGTTAGGAATATAAATATTCAGTTGAAGACTCGGTCACCCCGAGCACTCATTTATGTTAAATAGCTCGTAGCACAACTAGTAATATTAGTAGTAGATTAGTTATAATTATAATTGTGGAGTGGGTCGGGTCTTTACCCATTGTCAGCTTGCTCCATAGCCCGGTAGGGGCAAACTAGCTAGTAATATCAAGTACTATATATAGCCCTCTCCTCATGTGGAGAGGGTTGGACCTTTGCAATCTTTCAATTCATTTTTCTTCTTTGGTTTCTCTCTCTAAGGTTCCACTTCTCTTTCTCTCTCTTATTCTTATCCATTCGATCCAAATAGAACTCCCAAACTAGTGTTTATTAGCTTATGAATATGCTACAATTGGTATCAAGAGCTATGGTTAGGTTCGGGTAAGAGCATATTCAAATTCGTGTGAGTGTTGGGAGTGTTTTTTGGTTCGAAGTTTGTAGTATTGAAATTTTTTTTGTGTGTTCTTGTTTGTGGGTAAATCGGCTAAAAAATTTGTACTTTGGTGATCATTGAAATGCTTTACATCTTCCTTGATAACACTCAACTTGGTTAGTAGTTTCTGTTTGAGGAAGAGTGGAGGAGTTTCTTGGCAGCGGCTTGGGTTTCGGAAGAAGATTCATCGTAGCGGTTTGACATTCTGCTAAGGATTCGTGGTAGCTGTTTATCCCAACTTGGCTGTTTTGGTCTAGCGGCTTGGTTAATAGCAGTTTGGAGTGTATCCGGTTTTGGAAAAAGACAAACTGCACTGAAAAGGACAGTTTGTCAATTGGTGGCAGCGGTTTGTTAGGTTTTGTCGACTAGCGACTTGTCGTGTTGTGGTAGAGGTTTACGGGTTTCAGCGGTTCTGGTCTTAGCAGCTCTGGTTCTAGCGTGTCTAGTTTCAGCGGTTTAAGCTCCCAGCGGTTTAGCTTTCGGCGATTTAATCCTCAACGGGTTAACTTTTAGCGGCTCTAGTTTCAGCGGTTTAATCTTCCAGCGGTCTAGCGTTCAGCGGTTTAATCCTCAGCGGTTTAACTTTTAGCGGTTCTGCTTTCAGTGGTTTGATACTTCTGGTTCAGCGGTTTGATACTAGCGATTTGGTTTCCTAATTCAGCGGTTTACACTAGCGGTTTGTGTTGTGTTAGAGGTTTGGTTCTCAGCTTTAGCGGCTTGATATTAGCGGTTTGTTTAGAGGTGTAGCGGTTTGTTTGAATTGCACTTTAGCGGTTTGGAAACTACTTCTAACTTAATGACGAGCACAACTTTTGATGATATTCAAGCAGCTGGGTCCGATACCCGTCCGCCTATGCTTGATAGGACAGACTATGAGTCGTGGGCTTAGAGAATACGGCTTTATTGCTTGGGGAAAGAAAATGGAGCAAACATCCTTAAGTCCATTGATGAAGGACCATTTCAGATGGGTACTACCAGAGATGCTGTGACTACTGGTGAAGATGGCACAGTCACACTTGGTATTGACAGACCTCGTACTTACAATGATCTTACTGAGGAGGAAAAGAAGAGATATGATGCTGACATTAGAGCCTCAAATATCATCATTCAAGGTCTACCAAAGGATGTCTACAAACTCATCAACTTCAACACAGAAGCCAAGGCAGTATGGGACAATGTGAAGATGCTGTTAGCTGGGTCAGAACTCACAAAGGAAGACAGGGAATCTCAATTGTATGATGAATTTGAACATTTCAAAATGAACTCAGGAGAGAATATCACAGACTACTATGTGAGATTCCATAAGTTGGTAAATGACATGAGGATAATCAGAATGACGATGCCCAACATCCAACTTAACTCCAAGTTTGTGAACAACATGACTCCAGAATGGGACAGATTTGTCACTGCTGTCAAACTGAACAAAGGTCTGAGGGACACCAACTATGAACAGCTATATGCCTATCTCCAACAACATGAGAAGCATGCTGTCTTTGATGGGTGCTAAGAGAAAAGTTGAATCCTTCAACTTCCAAAGATCCACTGGCCTTTATGGCAACTGCTGTACTAAACACTCAACCATCATCCAACCAAGGATACCCTCAACTTCAATCACCATCATCTGCTATGAGTCCTCAACTTGACTCAGGCTATACGTAGACTGACAAAATGGTGGATAACCTCATCAATCAAGTATCATTACTTGTTCAACAGTTCAAAGCTTCTCTCCCTCAGACCAACAATCAGTTGAGAAATTCATCCAACCCACGCAATCTTGCAATGGTGGAGGATGGAAAAATTGTGGTTCAAAATGTGCAAGGGAGAGCTGGAAGAAACATGGGTCGAGGTATTATGCAGAACAGAGTAGGGAATGCCAACCAGGGGCAAGGGAAACAACTCAAGTGCTATAATTGTGGAGGGGGACACATTGCCAGAAACTGCAATCAACCAAAACGTCCTCAGAACTCAGATTACTTCAAGGACAAGATGCTGTTGATGCAGGCTCAAGAAAATGGAGCGGTATTGGATGAGGAAGAATTGTTGTTTCTAGCTGGTGATGGGGGTAATACTTTTGATGAGGACGTGGATGAGCAACCTGTCCAAGATCTGGCACTTAATGATCCTAATATCTTCCAAGCTGATGATTGTGATGCATTTGACTCTGATGTGGATGAAGAACCAACTGCTCAAACTGTCTTCATGACCAATTTATCATCCTTGGCCTCTCCATCTCGATAAGCTGGTTCTTCAAATGCTTCTGTGATTTCTGAGGTACTAAGACTATATGACACATATGAAATAGTTGATAAACAAAAGTTTCCCAACGAAGTACAACAGGCAATCGTCTCTGACTCAAATAATGTTGACATGGAAAATAGCAATATGATTCCCTATGAACAATATTTGATTCACAAAAATGTGCCTGATGTACAAGATGGCGAATCTTCTGTTGATAATAATGCTTGTGTTGTTGATAACTTGTGTGCCTTAGAAAATACATGTGAAGTAGATAATGCATGTAAAAAACATGAAAGCACTGCACTTGCACCACATGATGACTTGATCACTAGGCTAAACATATATGAGGAACAAGTAGCTATGTATGAACAGCGCGCTAAGTTTGAGCTAAATGCACATGAGCAGAAAATGGAAGATCAAATGTGTACTCTTATGAAAGAATCTAGGGTAAGAGTGGAAACATTAAAACAAGAGTTAAATTCTTTGAAAAATCAGCTGGATTTATCTGTTAAGCAACAGCAGGATGCTCAAAATTGCATAAGTATACTAAAGCTAGAATTCAAAGAAAAAGAAAAGGAACTCTTAAATGATTTTTCTAGACTCAAAACATTAAAGAATAAGCTTGAAGATAAGTTGTACACACAAGATCAAACCATACAAACTGCTCAAATGATTCATAGGCACAAAAAGTTGCGTGACAAGCATAGTAGAATTATGATAGGTGAACCCAAGTCAGCCATCCTTAGGAATATGAAGATAGCTCAACCTGCCCTATATGATGGTAATGTGATGTTCATGCCCAATCATGCACCCCCTGAGCATTTTTCTCTGAAAGAAAGTGAGGAGATAGAAGACAGAACTAGGGAAAGAATGAATGAGAAAATGAAGGATCCTGAATGCATAGCCAACCGAGTAATAATCAAACCCCATGATTATTATGAGGAAAATCGTTTGACTGTGTTTGCACCTCAAAAGAAGTTAACACCTGAACAGATATTTTGGACACAAGACATGAAAAAGTTGAAGGAAGAAAAACTTAAAGCCAATACCCCACTCATTAGGAAAGTTGCGTCCATTACGGTGTATCCTCCCAATACACCTAGACATTTGGTTCCTCTATCTCTTCCCACAGAAAGCAAAACTCTAATTAGCTTATACGTGCTTTGGCAACTATTTGCTGATTTTGATAATACATGTAAGAAGAGAATCACACCAACTGGAATTACTGAGGGGGAAAGGTGTTTTGAACATGCTAAAAGGTGATACTTGACTGAGGTCATGCCATTCTTTAAACAACTGAAAGAGCATTTTGAAGCAATGCAAACAGCCCTTGGCACAGAAATAAATGAAATGAAAAAAGTGTTTAAAGATATGGAAAATGAGGTAACTGAATATGAAATAGAACTTAAGAGCCGTGAGATTGAAAGGAAAAACATACTCATCACTAATGAAAATTTGATTGCAAGATGTATTGCACAAGATGTATTTTTTACTGCTACTAATTCTGCATTATCTGCTTGTCAATATCATGAGTATGATATGGCTTTAAATGTTACCTAGAATCGTGTTGTGGAGCTTGAGGGGGAGAATTTGAAACTGCTTGAAAAAATTCAAAATGATGACCATGATAACATGGTCAAACGTTTTTCTAAACTAGAGGTTGATTATCTTAACTTACAATTAAAATATCAACACTTAGAAGAAAGATGTAAACTATCAAATGCCAAGACATCTTCGGATGCTCCTGAGTTTGATACGTATTTTGAATTAAGCAAACGGGATGAGAAAAGTCAAGCTTACACGAACACGATTCGACTGTTGAGGGCTCAAATTGCCCAATTGAAGTCCAACAAGTGTGATGTGTATGGCACCAATAAACCTTCGTCTTCAGATTCTCGGAATTTTCAATTTCAAGACACCATAAACAAGTTACATTATGAAAATGAGTGTTTTCGAGAAGAAAATTCCAAGATTAAACAGCACTACAAAGAGTTATATGACTCAATTAAAGTTACAAGAAATTGTCATAATGAAAAGATAACTTCTTTGTTAAATGAGATTGAGAATCTTAAGACACAGGTGAAAGGAAAAATGCCATGTACATCTTGTAATTGTGTTTCATCAAAGGTCTTTGCTTGTAAAATATATGATGTTGATGTGGGGCCTATTCCATTTCCCATGAGAAACAACAGACCTGTCCATCAAATGTATCTCAGTCACCTTAGGGATGGACTTGACACTCTTCGTGAGGTTGTGGAAGAAGACAGAATAGGAAAACCACTTGATAAGGCAGTAGGTTATGCCTGTGTCCTTACAAAAAGGATCCAGGAATAGTTAGAATATGCCATTAGCACGGGTCCTAGGTCTAGCAACCAAAGAGATAGATTAGGTGCCTCATCATCCACTATTAAAAACTAGCATGTATCCTTTGATTTACCATCCAGAACATCAGAACCCAGCACTTCAATATCAGGAAAGCATGAGTTAGTAAAGCAAACTAATGTTCCTATCATTACTTCTACAGGAGTGAAAAGTGACACCCAAGCTAGCGGGTCAAAGCCTAAAGGCAATGCAAGGAATGATAGGACTACGCCGGCTGAGATTGATCACAAGAAAAGAGTAGAAGCCCAACCTAGGAACAATAAGTTTGTAACGACTAGATTGAATCGTGTTGATTCTGGTATCAAAAGTACTGTAATTAATTCGAATTCTAATATGGTCTATAAAACATGTGACGAATGATTAATTTCTGTTAATCTTGATGAATGTGTTGTGTCGTCTCTGATATCACATGCACCACCCCATGTTAAACATGTTAGGAAAACTGAAAGAAATATGAAAATTTGGAAAGCAACAGGAAAAATCTTCACTAATGTTGGGTATCAATGGAGACCCACTGGAAGGAAATTCAGTTTAGGAAATAAGAATCCATTACCTAAGTTGAGTGGACATAAGATTGTGAAGGTTAAAGAATGGAGACCAACTGGTCGAATCCTTCCATTAGGAACACACTGCCTTTCTAATAAGTCTTCTGATAACTCTAGGGTAGTTTCCCCTGTAGAGGCATCAGTATTAGAAATGATTGCTGCTCCTAAACTTGTGTGTGCTAACTAAACGGACCCCAAATACAAGTGGGGATCCATATATTTCAGTTATCCATTGTTGTCTGGTTTCAAATGCAGGTCGTACAAATCGTTCTTTGGTATTTGGACTCAGGCTGCTCAAAACATATGACTGGGGATCGCTCACGGCTCAAGAACTTTGTGAAAAAGTTTATCGGGACAGTTAGATTCGGGAACTACCACTTTGGTGCGATTATGGGTTATGGAGATTATGTGTTCGGTGACAATGTAATCTCACGGGTTTACTATGTGGAAGGATTAGGGCACAATTTGTTTTCTGTGGGTCAATTTTGGGATTCAGATCTGGAAGTGGCTTTCAGAAAACACACATGTTTCGTCAGGGAATTGGATGGTGTAGATCTTCTCAAGGGTAGTCGGGGTACAAATCTATACACCATATCTATTGAAGAAATGTTGAAGTCCTCTCCCATATGCTTGCTTTCAAAAGCCTCTAAAACAAAATCATGGCTGTGGCATCGTCGTTTAAACCACCTGAACTTCGGTACCATCAATAATCTTTCCCGCAAAGATCTTGTTAGAGGAATGCCCAGATTAAAATATGAGAAAGATCATCTCTGCTCTGCATGTCAACTAGGCAAAAGCAAGAAACAAACCCACAAACCTAAAACCGTCAACACCAACTTGGAAGTTCTTCATACCCTCCACATAGACCTGTGCGGTCCAATGAGAGTACAAAGCATAAATGGAAAGAAATATGTTCTGGTGATAGTAGATGATTACTCTCGGTTCACATGGGTAAAGTTTTTGAGAACCAAGGATGAGACTCCAGAGGTGATCATTAAACTGATAAAACAACTGCAAGTAAGGCTTAACAAGACTGTCAGAATCATCCGCACTGATAATGGAACTGAGTTTATCAATCAACAACTCAAAAACTTTTATGAAAATATTGGCATCACACATCAGAAAAGTATACCTCGCACTCCTCAGCAGAACGGAGTAGTTGAATGACGGAATCGTATTCTGGTAGAAGCTGCAAGAACCATGCTTATATTTTCAAAGGCACCAATGTTTCTCTGGGCAGAGGCTATTGCAACTGCATGCTACACCCAAAACCGATCTCTGATTCATCCCATTCATGAAAAGACTCCCTATGAGTTAATTCATAACAAGAAACCAGATCTTTCATTTCTTCGTGTGTTTGGTGCACTTTGCTATCCAACTAATGACAGTCAAGACTTGGGAAAGTTAAAAGCTAAAGCAGACGTAGGTATTTTTGTTGGATACGCACCAGACCGTAGAGGGTACAGAATCTACAATAAGAGAACCCGAAAAATCATGGAAACCATCCATGTCACGTTCGACGAGCTAAGTGAGCAATTTGCTTCAGGATAAACCAGTTCTGGACCTGATCTTACACTTTTGACACCTGGACCAATCAGTTCAGGGGTTGTACAGTATCCCACGCCTGCAGAGTCTTTCATTCCACCAATGAGTGAGGAGTTGAAGAAGTTATTTGATTCAATGTTGACGAATATTTTGAGCCAACAGATGTAACAACTTCAAATGGTGCAGATGTTCTTCCTATTACTGAGGCTAATGTTCCGCAAGGTTCTGGAGACCCATCAGCATCAGTCTTAATCAGTATCAATGCCCCAGCTGCAAGTCAATCACCCTCATCATCAAACACTCAATCCTCTCCGGTGCAACAAGAATATGCAGATGATCATTCTTTAGAAGTTAATCCGTTTGCTCCTACAAATGATGTTCCTTTTGTGAACATATTTGCTCCTGAACCCTCAACAGACACGTCCTCTGTCGAAGAACACAGTACGGCAACGTCAGTTCAAAACCCTCAACCTCATGACCATCTCATAAAATGGACCAACGATCACCCAATTGACAACATCATAGGCAATCCCTCTCGTCCTGTATCCACTCGTAAACAACTAGCTACAGATGCACTGTGGTGTTTCTTCAATTCCGTTATGGCTAAAGTCGAACCAAAAGATGCCAAAGAAGCAATGACCAAAGACTTCTGGTTCGAGGCCATGCAAGATGAAATCCACGAATTTGATCGACTTGAAGTATGGGAGTTGGTGCCTCCTCCAGAGTGTGCTATGATTATTGCTCTCAAGTGGATTTTCAAGGTGAAACTTGATGAGCATGGTGATGTTTTAAAGAACAAGGCACGGTTAGTTGCAAAAGGATACAGACAAGAAGAGGGCATTGATTTTGAATAATCATTTGCTCCAGTTGCTAGAATTGAAGCTATTAGAATCTTCCTGGCCAATGCTGCAAGTCGGAATATGATAGTCTACCAAATGGATGTCAAAACAGCTTTCCTGAATGGTGACTTAAAGGAAGAAGTATACGTGAGTCAACCTGAAGGATTTGTGAACGCTGAACATCCTACTCATGTTTACCGCTTGAAGAAGGCCCTTTACGGGTTGAAGCAGGCACCTAGGGCATGGTATGATACATTGTCCAAGTTTCTTCTAGCAAATGGATTCTCAAAGGGTGCTGTTGATCCAACATTATTCACCAGGAAGTCAAGAAAACATCTACTGCATGTTCAAATTTATGTAGATGATATCATATTTGCCTCATCTGATCCTAGTGAATGTGATAGATTTTCAAAGGAGATGAGTTCCAAGTTTCAAATGTCAATGATGGGACAAATGTCGTTCTTCCTAGGATTACAAGTATCTCAAAGTCCCGGAGGCATATTCATAAGTCAGTCCAAATACGCACACGAGATCTTGAAAAAGTTTGGATTTGATTCAAGTGAGCCAGTTGACACTCCCATGGTAGACAGAACAAAGCTAGATGAAGACCCTTCAGGGATTCCAGTTGATCAAAAAAAATACAGAAGCATGATTGGATCCTTAATGTACATTACTGCAAGTAGACCAGATCTTCTATTTGCTGTTTGCATGTGTGCGAGATATCAATCCAAGCCTACCAAAAAGCATCTAGAAGCAGTAAAAAGGGTTTTCAGGTATCTTCAAGGAACAGTCCATATGGGTCTCTGGTACCCTAAGGACACGGCCATGGAGTTAACGGCTTATGCTGATGCTGATCATGCAGGGTGTCAGGACACCCGTCGAAGTACTTCAGGAGGAGCTCAGTTTTTGGGGGAAAAGTTGGTTAGTTGGTCTTCTAAGAAGCAAATGAGCACGTCCATATCTTCTACTGAGGCTGAATACATTGCTATGTCGGCCTACTGTGCACAAATTCTATGGATGCGGTCACAACTCTCAGACTATGGATTCTCATACAAGAAAATTCCTCTATATTGTGACAACAAAAGCGCCATTGCTCTTTGTTGCAACAATGTCCAGCACTCCAGGTCAAAGCACATCGACATCAGGCATCACTTCATCAGGGAACAGGTTGAAAAGGGGATTGTGGAGCTGTTTTTTGTGAGGACAGAGTTTCAGCTAGCAGACATCTTCACCAAGGCTCTCCCGAGAGAAAGGTTTCAGTTTATTCTCCCACGTCTTGGAATGAAGAGCTTGACACCTGAAACCCTCAAGTGTCTTCAGGATGAAAAGGAGGAGTAAAGGGTTATCTTCCCATATCCTTGTATATATCTTTAAAACAAAAAGGAAAATAGAAAAATGTAAAGCCTATAAAAACCATAAAAATTGAAAAAATCAGAAAATACCAAAAATAGTCTCATCTAGGCATGTCTTCTGTTTATTGATAACATTTACGGACCTAGAAATGTCATTCAATAATGACACGGGTCTTTAAATGAAGCTCGAGCAGAAGTTATACTAATTGGTTAAAACATGTCTTAATGGCTTGCAGTTACTTCATACTGCAACCCGCGCTATCCATTGAGGAAAACACGTCGCCAAAAAGACGGTTGTTCCTCCAAACTGGGTGATGTTCACCTGGGCATGGATTACGTTATATCCATGTTTTTCCGATCTAATGTATGCTTCAGTGCATCATTTCGTGTAAAAGAAGAGAAATCTTCTTTATATCATAAACTTTCCAGTTCTATGATTCTTTAGGAGAGTTTTTGATGTTTCACAAGGTGGTAAATTGGACTTAAAGTTTCACAAATACTTCTCGTTTAATTGAATGACTACAGCTCTTTGAATAGAAAATGGGTCATTAATTGAGGGGGGGGAGTCTTTGTTCAAAATTTTTTGACACCTTTTTCTAAACATTGTGCAACATCAGCAGTGACACTCTCTCTTGGTTTGAGGGGGAGTATTGTATACTCCATTATCAGAAAACATTAAATCAGACACATTTTCTCTCACATTTTTTTTAACTTATTTAAATCAATTGGGATCACAAATCTCAAATGGTTTGAAATTTTTGATCGGGGGAGAGAATGTGATTTAAATATGAAATCTGATAAAATGTGATGTTTTGAACGTAAATGTAAGCTCTCCCATATGTGCTAAACTCTTTTGTATATCAATGCACATATTGAGGGGGAGCAAATGGTTTGTTGAAACAAAAAGGATTTGGCATTTCATTTGAGCGTGACTCAGACGTCACCAATTAATTGACGAAACATATACTGTCATTAATCGAAAGGACATATCCTGGCGGGGTAATAATTTCAAGCTAGTCTAACTAGTGATGTAAGCGTGTCTCGAAAAGGATGTGTCTGAGTAGAGTGTACCGTTTCGAGAAACTTTCTATGGAATTGACCAGGCCGGGTAATAATTTCAAGCTAGTCTATCTAGTGATGTAAGCGTGTCTCGAATCGGTCATGTACACTGAAAGTGGATCAATTCAAAAAAGTGAGAGCTCTACCTAACATGTGCAAATTTATAAAACAATCATTCGAGTACATGTTGAGGGGGAGCATTTGAAAATTATAAAACTCTCAAGTGTTTGAAAAAATATGTTTCAGAATCATGAACACTGCGAGAGATTTTTCAAAGATTTGGTTTGGAAATCGTGGAAGGATACCAAAAACCGACCATTTTAATTAATGTATGGAGTTATAAGGATGGTTAGCTTAGGCTCAAGTTCCCACGATCCCGCCAGAGCCGGAGGGATCTACCCAGGGAAAATCCACTAGATAGTGTAGAAGTCCTTAGGTATGATTAAAAAAAGAGAAAAGTGAATTAGGGAAGAGTGCCGACTGAGATGGAGCTAGTACTGGAACAAACCCAAGAATGTTCTAGTAATGAAGTCTCGGTAAGCACTGAAGGGGTTGAAGAATTAAAAAGAAACGAAGTGAGAAAGGGTGAAAAGAAATAGCCCTCCTTACAACTTAGGCAGATACCGAGTCAATACATATGCTGTCAGAATCACATAGTTGATTGCTGGCAGTGAAGACAAAGTATCATGGACCCAGTGATACGCTGCACAACCCTCCCTAGCCACTCAAGGTCCCTCAAAGGATTCTTGTTTCAAATGTCACAGAGTTCAATACATTTCTATCATCTCTCTCACTCCGAGTTAGATGATATTGAAAAGGTGGCAGTTCTCTCCAGCCTCCGATCACCAAATCAAATTGCACAATAGAGTCTAGAGCCACGAGATTCATTATAAGATCTCTTAGGGACACGAATTACTCCTACTCTGGTTGTTCAACATTAAGGACACCAGGTGTAACTTTATGAGTCCTACGCAGATCTTAGCAATCTGCCAGAATATTTATGAGAGAAGTTACAAATGTAACTCTCAATGATTGAATGGAAATTCCTGCTAGGGTCAACATCAAACAGCCCTAAAAGCAGGTCACTTCGGTAATTCCTCGTGGATTACGCTTAGTGGTCACGGCGGTTTCAAACGGTCTACAGTCGTGGAGTGAACTCCAGCGACTCACCAAATCGTTGATGTACTACGGTACGATCTCAAAAAGCCCTATGTGGGTTTTCGATTAGGAATGGTCTTGGTAAGTGATTGAACAAATATTCGTCAACCAAGCCTTCGATGGTGATCAAAGGAATAATGGGGTGTTGAGATTACGCCAAGCTTGTTCTTAACCTGAAAATAAGAAATACAAAGACACTACGTTAAGTGATTGCGCAGGGGTTGGACCCTGCGAACCACCTCCGGCGTGCGAGTAAGTATGTGTGATGGTAATGTAGGTCGTAAATTTAGAGAGTGAGGTTCACTTAAAATTACTTACATTGTTCTTGGCCCGACTATGCTATTTATAGGGGAGAAATAGGACATAGTGGGCGGTTGCACATAGATCGGAGATCATGGGGGCGTCCCATGGAAAGTGGTAACCGCTAGGGCTTTGTAGCCCACGATCTCTGTTTTGGCGGGAAGCCAAAGGATAGAGGAGACGTGGGTTTGACCAGGTCTGGATGATCCTTCGTGTTAGTCCCTTCGTCAAGAATACCCCGAAGGGCTTAGGGCTTCGATTGGCGGATTCCCTCATGGTAACCATTCGCAGGCGAATGGTTTTACGCCAATGAAACGTATTAGAAGGTTAACCTGGGCCTCCGAAGGGAGGGCTTTCCACAGGCTCGAAGGGGAGTCCTTCGACCCGTTAGGAGGGTACATCATCAAGCCCCCCAGTCGAAGGCGATATATACGTACAAGTATAAATTGCTTTCGACTCAAAAAACCTTATACACTCTATCCCATTTATCACAAATTCGGACGAAATGAAGATAAGTGCTTTAAATAAATTCAAATGCAAGAAGCAGTATTCTATCCTTCTGATTTTAAAAAATAAAACGAAATACGTCTAACTGAATTCCGCATTAAATGCAAACCATCATTATCCGGCCACTTGCAAACCCTTAATTGCTACTTCTTTGGTAATCGCAAAACGTCATTTCAAATTTAGCATCCATTTGAAATCCGCTTAGATAGTAAAGAAAGTGTACACGTGTTCGGTTATGATCAAAGATTTCATGAGTGTTTAATCTTCGACATGTTAAACCCTAGAATACTTTTACCTCCGCCCAAAATATACACAACTCTGTGTCATTGTGCTTCCATTGGAATCTAAAAGGTAAAATTCAGCCATTTTCTTTGCTCTCCTTACTTTATTTATGAGTATGGCTGCAAAATGAATAATTAAAGAACAAACTTGTACCTTGTCGAAACAGGCATTGTCTGATTTTCTGAATGATTATCCCATACCCTTGGAATATAAAATCATGCTACCCAGTAAAAAGCAAAGTATTTTTGATGCTCCGAAAGGATTTGTAGGCTTATATGTGCATGCGTTTACGCAATCAAACTTTAGGATTCCCATCCACCCTCTTATTTTGGAGTTTTTGCAATATTACAAGGTGCACATTTCAAGGTTTAATCCCTTTGGTTTAGCCAAGTTGACAACTTATATTGTGATGTGCAAAGCGTATGGTTTTGAGCCTTCATTGACTGTGTTTAGAGGCTTTGCCAATCTCTACCCTGGTGGAGATTGGGTAACTATTGCAAAAAGGAGTGAGTATGATGTCCCACACTTATTGACTAAACCTTTTTCGAATATTCGAAATTGGAAAGGTCAATTTTTTTATATTGAGAGTACCATCATACCCCCCGAATATCCTGAGCTGTTGGCCGAAGGGAATAGGTTTGATGAAAAACGATACAATGACCCATTACCTTATGAGGTGAGAAGTGAACCTATGTATCAACGTCTTGCACGTCATCCAGTGGACGTACAAACATTTCCTGAGCCCATCTTATTCATGGCTGGCATTGCTAGGAGTTGGGAAGGGTCTCCATTGCTTCCTGAAATTATTTGTGAAGGAGAAAGTATGTATAATTTCTTATTTCATAAATAAATAACTTACCTGCTGATATTCATCTCTTTTCCTTTGTCTTGTGCAGAAATGGCTTTTCGAAACTTTGTCGTGGCTGGAGGTGCCAAAGAAGTTAGCTTTATGCCAAGGGACACTCAAAATACAAGTTACGGAGCGGGATCTCCTTCCATTTCTGTTAATAATAATGATGTTGATATCTCTCCACCCAAGCCCCTTGCTGTGCTCCCCCAGTCAAAGCAGTTGGTACTGAGGAAGCCCCCCAGGTAGTGGAGGACATTGGTGATTCTGATGATACCCCTTCCGGAGGTGATCAGCTCAGGATTGTGGGGTCCTCCGGCATCGCTGATAGAGTTCGGACTAGAAAGGGTACTAGTGCCAAGGCTGCAAAGGCTGTCCCCAAGAGAAAATTGAACATTCCTACCCCGACTTCCCGAACCACCAAGCAAAAAACAGAGAAGTCTCGTGGGAAGACCATCATGTATGCTCCGGAAGGACTGGCCGATGAAGATGACATATCTGGTAAGTGGAAATTCTTCCAGCCTTTTTTTTTTTTTTTTTCGTAATGTTGCGTGTTTGGCTTATATTGCTTTCGTCTTAAAGGTTTGCCAGATACGAAGGAATTGCCCAACTCTCTCTCCTGCCGCTTGCTTGTTGAGAATGTTACTCCTGCCTCATGGAGGAAGAAAATGAATGAAATGTCCATTGAAGAACTATGTGATCTCAACGACAAGAGTTATATCCGACAAGCAATGCTGGATAGTCATCTGAGCTTTCGCACCAGGGGATTGCTTAATAGGGTCCAGGAAGCGAAGGAGGAGGTTGCTGCTGCTGTTGCCAGAGAAAAGGAGAGGGAGAAAAATTATGCTGAATTGGAGAAGAGATGCGATGAAGCCATGGAGAACTTTGAGAAACATCCAAGGTATGAGGCTCTTCAAGACAGGATTGATAGTCTTGAAAAACAGCTTAAGGAGGTCACAGGCAGAATGTGGTAGGTTAATTCTTGAGGAGGCTAAGGTTGTAGGCTATGAGAACCAGGTGAGTGCCCTAGAATCCAAGTGTACTGGGTTGGAGGTTGAGAGAACTAGACTAGTGGAGCAGGATGCTAAACGTTGTCAGGAGGTTGATAGGTTGAAGCTTGAATGTCAAAGGTTGAGAAAAGATAGGGCTGAGGTCGTATCGAAGGTTGTTCCCTATATTGCTATGGAATTATATCATAGCGATGAGGTGGGAGTGGTTGTGGGTAAACTGGTGAATGCAGCCATATTTCATGGCAAATGCACAACTTTGGAAGAGATTGCCGAAACTAAGAAACCCGTTGTGCTTTCAGATGTGCCATATTATCGTCCAAATTCCGTTCAGGAGTATGATGAAGCTGGTAATGCCTTCACCACTGCAGTTTACCCCTTTCTTGCCGAAGCAACCAAAGATCCTTCAGCCTCCATCGAAGATCTCCTTTCTAAAAAACCGAAGAGTATACAGCCTCCGTCTCCAACTAAAAGAACCTTGTCCGAGAAACCCAAGTCTGCGACTCATCAAGAAGACCCAAACTCTTCCATCAACAAATGAAGGCTGCCATGTTGGCAGTAATTTAGTCTGTAAGGGTGGCGTGTACCCTTTGAAACAATTTGTTTGTGCTTAAAGGCTGATGCCTTTCTTTAAGACAATTTAGTGTGCTTTTATCAGGCTAGTGCCTGTTTGAATGGTTTGTCTGGGCTTCGTCCCATAACTTTGAACAACTGTCCTTTTTTGAAAATGGCTTCGCCTGTGCGTAGTCTTTATGACTCTTAATTTGGAGGAATATCCTCCTTTTTTAATGCCATGCTTATCTTCTCTTACGCTCATTACTAGAACGTAAACATACAACCTAAGGTTATAACCTTATTGTGTGTATTTTGGACCAAGATTTTATGCAATCGTATAATTTGACTGCGACAGAGGGTCGCGACCCACTCCGTCTTTTATCCTTAAGTTACAGAGGGCTTCAAATACCCTAAGACTTCATAGGAAAGCTAATGTGAATTGTAATGGATGTTAATGTTATACAAGACATGTGTCTTGCTTCATCCTTCGACATTGAAACTTGTAAAGTACTTGGCTGGATAAATCTATGTTGTATAAAACGAAACAAGAGATTTTGAGGGAAACATGCTATATCATTAAGTGGGTAGGGAGGATTACATCATTTGAAAAAATGAACACTAGACATCTACCATTAATGCTTTTTTCCCATGTGAGAAGACTACGTTACATGAAATTGAAAACGACTAAATGTTTTTAAAGAAAGGTAAGTTCTTATATGTAAGACTTACGAGAGCTTGTATCATGTCCGAACTTGTTCACGACATCTTTTGTTTTCCACCCTTCGAGCTTCCACGTCTTTTTTGTCACCGTAATTCTTCTTTGACGCTGGGCTCTTTCACTTGGCTTCGTTTGCTTTTATTCGAAGGACAACTTCCTATATGCCCTCAAGGCTTTGGGAAGTTTGTCTGCCCATTTATGCTGATATTGCCCTAACTTCGTCTCAATTTCGGTGACAATATCCTTGTCAACACAAATGAATCTTTGCTTCACGTTCAGGCTTTTGCAGAAAGAAGGGAACACTCCTTCGGCAAAGTGTGGCCCTTCGTAAGAGGTGATAACTTGTGGAATTCCAAATCTGAATATTATGTGTTCCCACATGAACTCTTCCACATCTCTTCCTTATGTTGATGCCAACGGCTTGGCCTCAACCCACTTGGTGAAATGATCGATGGCTATGACCAAGAATTGTACCCCTCCGTGAGTTAATGGTAAGGGTCCAATTATGCTGACTCCCCATTGATCGAAGGGTCTTACAGTCATGCTAGGTGTCGCATCATACTCTAACGGTTTATGGGCTTTGGAGTGCGTCTGACATACCGTGCATGTTCTGATTGCTTCCCTTGCATCTTCTAGTACGGTTGGCCAGTAATAACCCCATTTTGTTACCTTTGCGGCGATGGCTCTAGGGCTTGTGTGTCTTCCACAGAACTCTTCATGAGCATTGCAGAGAATGATCGAAGCCTGTTTTAACTCGATACAGCGGAGCCAAGGAGATGAAAGACGCCTTTTGTAGAGATTATTGCCTATGAGCCTGTACTGTGGACTTTTGACTTTGATTCTTCGTGCCGATTTTGACTTATCGGGCAAAACGCCGCTTATCAAATACATTTTGATTGGTTCTATCCAGCTGGAGCCTTCATCAAATGTTTCGATTGACCTGGTGGCCAATTCTTCTACTAAAACCTCACGGGGTAGATGAGCAAAAGCAGTCGATGCTAATTTGATTAGGGCCTCCGCCCTCTTATTTTGGCTTTTGTGGACATTTGTCACTTTGTATCTTTCGAAACCCTGAAGGACTTTTTTAACCTCGTTCAAGTACTCCTTGATTATTGGCTGCCTTGCTCTGCGAGAACCCTTGATTTGACCAGCGACTAAAAGCGAGCCTACGAAAATGGAGAGGTTATGAACCTCGATACCCTTTGCGAGTCGAAGGCCAGCCAGCAAGGCTTCGTACTCTGCTTCATCTTTCGTGGCCTTGAATTCAAAACGTAGCGCATAACTGTACTCCTTTCCCTCCGGATTTATTAGGATTAACCCTGTTCCGAAACCATTGAAGCTTGAGGCTCCATCGGTAAATAACTTCCATTCCTTTGCCGCTGTTGGGAGAGTTTCTCCATTTGGGCTGTGTCCGTAAGGTGTTTCGTTGAGGACTTCTGCGAAAGTCTGCCTCTTGGTGGAGCTTGGATTATCACGTTTTTTCGATGATCCTGGAGCCGGCAGGCCAATAGCTGCTTTGAATTTCGAAGTATTGATTTTGACTTCTTGCTTTGTCGACTTAGTGGGTTTGAATCCCTTGAGTCGATATCCCTTGCCATAGAGCTTGTCATCAGTTCTTGGTGTCGGAGGAGTTCTGGTGCTCCTAGGACGTATCCCCTCAAAAATCTTCCCTTCGGCTTTGTGTGGCTTCTCCAATTCTGCTGTGGAACTATTTGGATATTGCTTCTTGCTTATCACTCTTCGTTCTGCACGACGCTTTTTTGTGACGATGTCTTCTTCCTCATCCGCACTTCCAGTGACATCATTTGGAGGCTTTTTATAGCCTTCTATCTTTTTCTTGCTGTCCTTCGGACTGTGCTCAGAGAATACCGTCCCTATTCCGTTGGGTGTGTGAAACTTTACTGCTGCATGTATAGTGGAGACTACTATACCCATCTTTTGCATGGCGGTCCTCCCTATCAATAAGTTGTAAGGAGAGTTGGACCCTACGATAGTAAACATGAGGGTTTCTGTCCTTGCGATCCTGCCTTCTCCGATTGTTATTTCCAGCGGAACTTCCCCTAGGGGCCACGAGCGTTCGCCAGAAAACCCAACTAAAGGCCTCTTCGAATCGACCCTTTGAGACCTGACTGCTGACGAGAGCTTTCGGAAGCAATGTTCATATATGACTTCGCAAGGGCTTCCGCAGTCCATGTAGGCTCCCCTTATTTCTTGGCTAAAAATTAGGACTTTGATAACCACTGGATCGTTCGAAGGGATCCTGCCTGAGATAGGGGAAAACGTTACATCCCTTATCTTGTTTGCTTCCGACTCCGGTACCTTCCTTTTCGAAGTGGTTTCGTCCCTGTGTATCATTAGTATGGGGGCTTCGGTAGGGTTAGTATCCTTAGCCATTTGAGTGTCAGTCATCTTTTCTTTGCCTTTCTTGATTCCTTTTACCAGGTGTGCCAACTGCCCAGATCTTACGGCCTCTTCAATTTGTTTCTTTAATTCCCTGCAACTGTTCGTATCGTGGCCATTGTCTTCGTGGAAGTGACAGTACTTGCTGGTATCCCTGTTTTTACCCTTACTCGTCATACGTGGAGGCGCTTCGAAAGCTTTGGCCGCCCTCTCTGTAGCAAGTATTTCTTTTGGAGACTTCGTTAGATTGCTCAACAAACCATGGTTGGGGCCTTTGTTGTACGGAGAGAACCTATCTCTGTTCTTGTTCTTGTTCTTGGACTTGTCCTTCCCACGTGGAATGCTTCGAAAACTTGTTGTTACTATCCTTATCTATCGGAGCCCCATTAGTGGATACCTCTTTGGCTTCGATCCAAGTGTACGTCTTCTCGGTCAGGCCCTTGTAAGTTGTCGGAAGGTCGGTGGACAAGAATTCCACCAAACTCCGATTCCGAAGGCCATGTACGAAACCAGAAATACGTTGATCTTCATGAAGACCCAAAATTTGCAAAGTCTCGTCGGTGTACCTAGTAACGAAGGCCCTGGTGCTTTCATTTTCTTTTTGTTTGATGTTGTGCACCGTTAAATGAGTCCTTGTGAATTTCTTTTGCTGACTGAAGTGTGACCGGAACTTAGCCTTGAGATCATCAAGATTGACAATGCTACCGGGCTTTTGCCCATTCCACCAAATACGAGCAGAATCCCGAAGGGTGTATGTAAACATGTGACAGGCCACCGGCATAACCCACTTTTGCATTTTGATAGCCCCTTCGAACAAGTGTAAGAAATTGTCCGGATCCCCTTTCCCATCATAAGTCCCGACATGTGAAGGCATTTTCAAACCATCAGGCAATGGGTAATCTTCTATCCATCTAACGAAGGGTGTAGCTGAACCCATAGGGTCTGAATATAGACAATTATAAGGTGGTGCGTACATGGGGACTGTATTGTATGGATTGCTGTTTGGGGGCATTCCCATAGGAGTTTGGCCTGGGTAGGACTGATAAGGTGTGCTCATGGCAAACGGGTAACTGTTTCCCATGGCGTATGGAGGGTACGCCATAGGGTGGCCGAAGGGCATGCTCCCATAATTTTGAGGGAAGCTTGGGTTATTAGGCTGTCCATTTATAGGCGGATATAAATTTTGAGGATAAGACTGAGTTCGGAACGGGGGGTACATACCATTGGGAGGAAGATTTCCTCCCATATTGATTGTAGACGGATTGCCTTCTACGCCTGACGCGTGAGAAGGCTGCAACGGAACCCCGGCTTCAGTTCTTCCAAGATGAGCGGCTAGTAATGGAGGTAAAGTCATCCCCCTTTCTTCCCTAAGCTGACTCCTACCGTTAGAGCCTTCGGCAACCGCCCCTTCTCGTCTTGTCGGAGCCCTCTCGGGGACTCCTTCGAAACCAACAGACCTTTTGCTTAGCCTTCGGCCAACTGGAGAACCAATCCTTAAGGCAGATAGGGTTGGTCCTTGGGTCGGAGGCCTAGGTTCCATCTCCATTTCCTCATCATACTCTTCACTCGAGTATTCCAACTCCTTTCGTACCTCAGCATTCCTGACTTGCCTGTTGCGAGCCCTTAAAAGGGTTTCTAACACTTCATGGTTGGCTTCGACAAAGGCTGGGCTAATGATAGGTTCTGGGTTGGCTGATGTCGAAGCATGATTGTTGGTTGTGATTTCTTGGTGAGAACGTGTTGTGAAAGTGGAGGCGGTTATTGGGGGAAGATTGTTAGGGTCGTCGACTGGTATTGGTGTTAAGGTAGAGAAGCCCGGTGGGGGAGTATCTTCTCTCCCTTGATCCATGCCGGAATAATAGTGAAATTGGTTGGTAGGTTAAAAGCTCGGAATTAACGAGACCAATTGTAGCGGTCCCACGGATGGCGCCACTGATTGAACAAATATTCGTCAACCAAGCCTTCGATGGTGATCAAAGGAATAATGGGGTGTTGAGATTACGCCAAGCTTGTTCTTAACCTGAAAATAAGAAATACAAAGACACTACGTTAAGTGATTGCGCAGGGGTTGGACCCTGCGAACCACCTCCGGCGTGCGAGTAAGTATGTGTGATGGTAATGTAGGTCGTAAATTTAGAGAGTGAGGTTCACTTAAAATTACTTACATTGTTCTTGGCCCGACTATGCTATTTATAGGGGAGAAATAGGACATAGTGGGCGGTTGCACATAGATCGGAGATCATGGGGGCGTCCCATGGAAAGTGGTAACCGCTAGGGCTTTGTAGCCCACGATCTCTGTTTTGGCGGGAAGCCAAAGGATAGAGGAGACGTGGGTTTGACCAGGTCTGGATGATCCTTCGTGTTAGTCCCTTCGTCAAGAATACCCCGAAGGGCTTAGGGCTTCGATTGGCGGATTCCCTCATGGTAACCATTCGCAGGCGAATGGTTTTACGCCAATGAAACGTATTAGAAGGTTAACCTGGGCCTCCGAAGGGAGGGCTTTCCACAGGCTCGAAGGGGAGTCCTTCGACCCGTTAGGAGGGTACATCGTCAGTAAGGATTAGAGAAAGTCTTCACACTATGCTGTTGACGATTTCGAAGTCCAAACCTGTAAGTACCGGTCGAATTTGTTGCTAACTGTCGTATGCAGGATCTTCTGGCGATTATAGCTATGGAATGCTGTAGCTGGTTGCTGGTGTAGCTGGTTGCAGACAAGTTGCCAATCCTCTACCACATGTTCACACTACATCAACAATGCAAATCAACAAAGTCATGATCAACCAAAAGACCTTCAACACTGCTTCTGCTAACTCTGATGCTGAAGATCATGACCCAAAATAGTGTGAGCATGTCGGCTCAATGTATATCTCATCACATGGAGACTTACAACTGAAAGATGACTTGAAGACTCAAGTGGGATGATATTTTCAAAGAATACTCAAAATCATCCAAGACAAAGAATAGTCATCAAAAGATCACTGCTGAAGGCACAATGACTAATGAAACTGAAGAATCAATGTCTACGAGCTACGGAGTCAAGATTCAAGAAAAGAGCGCTTGAAGTCTGAACATTATTTTCGGGGTGACCTCCCTTAGGGGGAGATTGTTAGGAATATAAATATTCAGTTGAAGACTCGGTCACCCCGAGCACTCATTTATGTTAAATAGCTCGTAGCACAACTAGTAATATTAGTAGTAGATTAGTTATAATTATAATTGTGGAGTGGGTCGGGTCTTTACCCATTGTCAGCTTGCTCCACAGCCCGGTAGGGGCAAACTAGCTAGTAATATAAAGTACTATATATAGCCCTCTCCTCATGTGGAGAGGGTTGGACCTTTGCAATCTTTCAATTCATTTTTCTTCTTTGGTTTCTCTCTCTAAGGTTCCACTTCTCTTTCTCTCTCTTATTCTTCTCCATTCGATCAAAATAGAACTCCCAAACTAGTGTTTATTAGCTTATGAATATGCTACAAATAATTTCTGATATATATGTACATGCAAAAATTATTTTTTTAAGCCATTTAACTGCAAACTGTGGCACTTAAAGAAATCAAATATCGTTGCTTTGGGTACATACATGTGTTTTTTCAACGTACATATATATAATTCTTGATATATAATTCAATGTTTGATACAAGCGTCTTTTGTTACTACAGGTTACACTGCCAACTACAGTGCAAAAGAAAAGTGACAACAACTGTGGATCAACAACACCATCGAAGCGCAAAAGTAATGTCTCTATTGAAGCCTTAAAGCAAGCTATGCCGGCGAAGAGTCAAAAGTCTTTAAATTATGGTACTTGAGAATTTGATTATGTACGACATTACAATTGTATATTCTGTTCAGTTATATACATTCGAGTTTTATTCAATTTCAAATTTCTTTTTGTTTATGATTCTGTTTTATATATATAATATACTCATTCCAGCAGCACTAGCATAGTACTAGCAGTAGCAACTCTGCTCCAACAGTACTAACTTAAAAATACCAGTAATAACCCTGTGACTAAAAGATGCAGTCACGTATTATGGTCACGCTTATCAACATTATTGGTCACTCTTTGTTTAATTCGATGTGTGACTAAAAATTACAAAAGGCCACACAAACATAAAATTCAAGTGGCCATTGGATGATCAATAGTCACACAAAATACAAATTTCTTCACTTTAAACAGCATATGGTCTCACTTATTAACACTTTTGGCCACTTTATGCTTAAGTGTATGTGACTAAATACCCAAAACAAACATGCTTTGTGTGACTGAATATTACAAAAGGCCACACAAACTAAAAATTCATGTGACCATTGGATGATCAATAGTCACACAAAATACACATTTCTTCACTTAAAACAGCATATGGTCACACTTATTAACACTTTTGGCCACTTTATGCTTAATTGTATGTGACTAAATACCCAAAACAAACATGCTTTGTGTGACTAAATATTACAAAAGGCCACACAAACTAAAAATTCATGTGACCATTGGATGATCAATAGTCACACAAAATACACATTTCTTCACTTAAAACAGCATATGGTCACACTTATTAACACTTTTGGCCACTTTATGCTTAATTGTATGTGACTAAATACCCAAAACAAACATGCTTTGTGTGACTAAATATTACAAAAGGCCACACAAACTAAGAATTCATGTGACCATTGGATGATCAATAGTCACACAAAATACACATTTCTTCACTTAAACAGCATATGGTCACACTTATTAACACTTTTGGCCACTTTATGCTTAATTGTATGTGACTAAATACCCAAAACAAACATGCTTTGTGTGACTAAATATTACAAAAGGCCACACAAACTAAGAATTCATGTGACCATTGGATGATCAATAGTCACACAAAATACACATTTCTTCACTTAAAACAGCATATGGTCACACTTATTAACACTTTTGGCCACTTTATGCGTAATTGTATGTGACTAAATACCCAAAAAAAAATGCTTTGTGTGACTAAATATTACAAAAGGCCACACAAACTAAGAATTCATGTGACCATTGGATGATCAATAGTCACACAAAATACACATTTCTTCACTTAAAACAGCATATGGTCACACTTATCAACACTTTTGGCCACTTTATGCTTAATTGTATGTGACTAAATACCCAAAACAAAGATGCTTTGTGTGACTAAATATTACAAAAGGCCACACAAAAATAAAATTCATTTGGCCATTGGATGATCAATAGTCACACAAAATACACATTTCTTCACTTAAAACAGCATATGGTCACACTTATTAACACTTTTGGCCACTTTATGCTTAATTGTATGTGACTATATACCGAAAACAAACATGCTTTATGTGACTAAATATTACAAAAGGCCACACAAACTAAGAATTCATGTGACCATTGGATGATCAATAGTCATACAAAATACACATTTCTTCACTTAAAACAGCATATGGTCACACTTATTAACACTTTTGGCCACTTTATGCTTAATTGTATGTGACTAAATACCCAAAGCAAACATGCTTTGTGTGACTAAATATTACAAAAGGCCACACAAACTAAGAATTCATGTGACCATTGGATGATCAATATTACACATTTCTTCACTTTAAATAGCATATGGTCACACTTATTAACACTTTTGGCCACTGTTTTTTAAATTGTATGTGACTAACTCGAAAAAAACAACACACGATGTGTGACTAAATCATCACAAACGTCACATTTATTATATTTTCGTGTGGCCATAGGATGGGAAATAGTCACACATACTGATGAATCCAACAAAACTTGTGCCTAATTAGTCACACATATTCGGGTTTTGGTCACTCTTTTTCGATGAAAACGGCCACAAACTAAACAATGTGACCATATGATACCTACGGTGTCGCGACTTTTTGTCACACACACCCAAAAAAACGTGTGTGACTATATGCATATAGTCACGCATTTCCAGTGTGACGATAGGTGAAATCTGTACCAGTGTAATTTGCAGAAAAATTCATCATCGCCCTGGAAAGCATAAGGTTAATGAGACGACCAAAGCTTCATGCTTGAGACATGATCATGCATACTCGATTTTAATCAAATATCATAAATAGAAAGAACGAACAATTCCTCTTCTACAGGTAAGCCTAGGTCACCATGGTTGCAAACACAAATACGAAATGTGTTGCCGTCCCATTAGGTGAACTAAATAAGTGGAGCCTCACCCATGTGCACCGCAATCATCTGGCTTAACACCGAACTGACCCAGGGCTCCATATAGGCACAGGAAAACAGAATGGTAAACCCGCCACGGCTGCAAATAAAATACACAACTTATCATAATCCCGGGCACACCTACTTCTGGTGCAACAAATGATAGGCTCAGATCTGTATGTGGTCAAGTATCCAAATTTTGCCAATGGCTGCAAAGAAACCCGGTTGCACGGCAGCCATATATGCCATGCCATCCGTTCATTGCCCCGCCAAATGACAGTTCGATCTTGAACGACACATTTCATTTCGCTCAGTTCACAACAGTCATCACAGCCTATCCGAAAAAAATTATTAGGAATTAGTATGCAATCCAAACCAATTGTAGGCTTAGGTGAACAATCAACCAAAGAGGATACGTCCGCCATGGCTGCAACCATAATAAGTTGCCATGCCAAGATGCGGATAATCTCCGCTTTATCGACTTCAATTAGACTCATGACAACGTACTACAATCGTTATCACCATTGTTGGCCGGAAGTTGTGTAACATTTGAATACTTCCTCTGCAACATATTCGACAATGGCTCCAAACCTACACAAAGAGCCTGCATAATATAAGTTTAACAATCACCACAAACAATTTTAACAAACGCAAAAAAATTACACCTCTTCCTGATTGGTATTTTTTCTGATGATTTGCTTCTAAAAAAAAAAAAATGCAGGCACTATTTCATAGCTAGCTTAAAAGGGCTTATTTATAAGTATAATAAGTAAATATAAGCAATCCCAAACACAACTTAAGTGAACTGAAAGAAAAAAAATGACAGCAAAACTTAACTGTCCTCATCACCATCTTCACCAAGCTACTTCCCCAGTAATCACCTTTAAACAAAACCAAAACCTGTGAAACTCAAATCATTTACCTGCAATTCATCATCATATTATAAACTATAAAACATAAAATATCAAAATCACAAAACCTAAAACCGATAATCAAAAAAACAAAAAATAACAAAAACCCTAAAATTTTTTTTAAAAAAAAACCCTAATTTTACCTTTTATAATTGTTAAAAAAAACCCTAATTTTACCTTTTTACCTGAGAGAAGCTTCAGGAAGAATGGTTTGGTGTGTGTGGAAGAGATGTGTTTGGTGTGTGTGTGTGTCTGGATTCTTCTTCAGATATACTTCCTCTCACAAAAACACTGTGCCCCCAATTAAATAACATACTCCTGTAGATGATCATGTAGCTGCACTCACAAAATCACTATAGATCTTTCGGATTTGGAGTGGGTCCGGTTAGCCGGACGATTTTTCTTGGGTGTGTGTTTATAGCCGGAGCTGAGAGAGGGACGTGAGACAAAATCGTCTTTGATCCGGGTATTTTTCCCGGTTTGGGCTTCCAACACCAAACGGGCCTACAAGTCTATGCCTATAAGTTTATGGTGAACAATATTCCATCTTTTTACTTTAGTTATAATTGATGGCATTTTATGCGTAGTTTTGACAAAAGAGAAATTTACAGCACCAAACCAAAACCAAGTCACTTTGCATGATTTCGATTATTAAAGCTTGACAAATTCATATATTCAATATGCGCTTAGTTAAGAGAGGACTAGAGGAGGGCATAGGGCTGTAAACGAACCCAACGAACACGAACACGCACGGGGACTTGTTCATGTTCGTTCGTCTAAGTCTAACCTGATAAATGAACGGACGCAAACACTTAAACGGATAAATTTTCTTGTTCCTATCCATTCGTTATGGAAAAGAGGTTGCTCATGTTCGTTCGTTTATGTTTGTTCATTAAGACGCTAAACAAACGCAAACGAATGAACAAACATAAATGTTCAAACTGTACATAAAGTTTAGTTTTTTTCTTGTGTTTGTTCATTTAAGTTTACACATTTTACTAGAAGTATATGATAATAAGATAGGATATTTGAATATAAGCAAAAAAAATAAACATAAATAAACATTTACGAACACAAAATCGGACGTTCATAAACGTAAATAAACAAACAAGACTTTTATTCATATCCTTTCATCTAACTAAACGAACACAAAATCTTGTTCATATTCATTTGTTTAATTAATAAGTGAACATAACAGAAAATTTACCGGACGATTCATGAAATGTTTGATGAGCGTTCGGTTCTTTTACTAGGAGGGCGTATCTTGTTTTGCGAACTAAAATAAATTGATCAAAATCATGAAAAGTGGCATGTGTTATGAAATGTAAAGAGATTGAGAGATGGAGGAGAAAGAGGATGATTCTTATTAAGTGGTGATCACATATGAATACAATGAGTCACTTACTTATAAGGGTTTAGAGGGTGTAAACCCTAGCTAAATACATTCTAGAACAAAGGGGAATATACATACAATATATTTTCAACACTCCTCCTTGGATATTCACCGTTTGTTATAAGCTATAATCTGCCTCATTAAAAACCTTATCAAGAAAAAACTCAATAGGATAAAAACTTGATGAAGGGAAAAAGAGTGCAGTGAGCATAATGCTCCTTAAATTAATATATATCTTTCAGGCGTCGAAGGCCGATCTTCCGAACCAGTTGCTCACACACTTTTGTCAAAAAATAATTTTGTGACTAAATCTTTCGTTGATTTGAGTCATGCACGCGACATTGTCTTCATACAATAAGGTTTCAATTCCTTTGATAGACTTGAGACCGCATTCTTCTTGGATGTGTTGAATTATCGATCTTAACCAAACGAACCAAACGCACTCTCGACCGGTTTCATAAAGTGCAATAAGTTGAGCATGATTTGATGATGTAGCAGTTAAAAGGATATGAACATCCATTCCATACTTATTTATAACACTTCCCCTTTGATGTCCATTTGAAGATTATGCCTCGCTAAAACCTTACTAGATAAAACCCAGTGGGACAAAAAATCTAGTGAAGGGAAAAGAGAACATAATTCCTTCATACGCTTAGGGATGTTGCCTCGTCAAAAACCATACCAGGAAAACCTAGTGGGGACAAAACCATGGTCAAGGGAAAAAGAGTGCAACACGTATTTTCTTCCCGTGATGATCACATCACTCCAACTTTTTCAATACCAACATAATAAGTGTCTTGATATAATAAACATGTTTGAATCTCGCATGAACAAAGGTTCTCCACATGTTGTTAATATATCCATAAAGATTGTCATACATCTGATTCAAGTACTTCCTCGTACTTCATAAGTTATGTAGTGCCAACAAACTCAAAGGAAATGATATAATATATCATGTATGACCACTAGCAAGAACTATCAATGTTTCATATGAATTAAGTATGACACTTTCAAAATTTTGTGAACATCATCTTTATAAGTCAAAAAGAGACTTTTCGGCATCATGTGACCTCATTGCCATGAGCGTCATCTATCAACATAAATTACATTTAACATGTTATTTCAACTTTCTTAATGCACAAGGAATTTATCCTTAAGATGTTCAATTCATAAATTAAGACAAACTATCCTTTATTTTGTATTTAGTTTCGGAGCATTCAATCGCCTTCATAATCTCTCATGGAGTTTCATTGACATACCATAGGCTAATCTGGATGTCCTTGTAAAATTTCATGGGTAAACATAATCATTTTCATTTCCCATTTTCAACAAATGTTGACTAAGACGATTGTAACACATATGCTTATATTGCTTGATCTCATACAATGATTTATTTAGTTTCGATCAAGTTGTATTCTCAAGAATTTTTCTTATATGCTTCAAGTATTTTAAATAACGAGACATGCTTCATGCATTTTATATCTTTAAGGAATCTCAACATCAAATGACCACTTACTCATATTCTTTTAGACGCATATCAATATTTCTCATATTGCCATACTTATATAATATCAAAATACTTATTGGATCCACCACATGAGATCATGTCTCATTGTTATTAATTTTCACGTCATTGCGAAAATGTAAATTCAGTACATTAATTTCTCTTTTTTATAAAGACAGATATTATTCCAATAAGTTTACACATTCATGTGTATGGATTTCAAGTCTCACATGTCTCATCACAAGAGACTTCAATATTTCATTAGTTACTTGCGTCTTTACATCATGGTCAATCATTTTACAACTGCGATTCTCGCATGATTATTTGCAATATCCACACTTCTATAGCGCTATTTTATTTATAAATTCATTACCTTACGCATCATTAGATACAATAGTATTGTCGACGTCGATTCAATTCTTTTCGATTCCACATTTTACTAGACATTATATTTATTGAGATCTCATAGTTTTAAATGTACATGAGGTTCTTTTAGAATCCTATTTTTCTAATGTCTCAGTACGAGACTATTATGGGGTCTTTATTACCTCGATATGATCAATCTTAACTTCTTGCTCCACTTTTATATATTGAGCACTCTTTATTTGGAATCGATTTTTCTATCACGATGTAGGCGTGCCATAAAAACATTACCAATCATTGGTTGTCCAGTTGGGACACAAATATAAGTTGGAGCATTAGCGTATAAAAGATCTAGTTACTCTGTTTAGATCACCAAATATGTCTGGCATTTTCTAGATCAGAAAAATGAATTATATTTTGAACTTCAAGTTCATATTCATTAGTGTTGTGAGGATCAACATTTAAATTATTATAATTTATTCCAAATTCTTGCTGCTCATTCTCTTCCACTGAATGAATTATCATTCTCAATATCCCACATTGTGCATTGTGGTGGATTCACTATAAGCCGCACAATTACATGACTCTTAGATGGGAGATATATGGTTCGTGACCTAAAAACCATTCAATGGGGAGGAATCATTATAACTTTTGGCATGATGCAAATTCATATTTTATCATTTATAACATGACCCATAAACCATTAATTTTGCTCTCATAATTATTGGCTTTAATTTGTAATTAATTGAAAACGTTTATAAACGCTTCAACAAAAGCATTTCGCTTACTAACATGAGCTACAAGTATTCGACACTTGTTTCAATAATTACCAAATACTTGGAATTACTAACCACCATTTCCAAAAATATAATATGGAAAACATGCTCGTATTCTTATAAGCGAAGCCACTAATCACGCTAACTTCATGTTGCGTCTTTCATGATCATTTTGACGATGCATCGATTTTAAAATCAAAATGATCTAAATGGCACTTGTATAGGCATATATATATATCACTTTTGGATATTTTTCAAAATATAAGGGAATGAGCCCTTACTTTAATTTGATGGTGGTAGGTGAAGTATTAACTTCTATTGAGAGCAATAATGAAAAAATCATTGAAGAAACTCATGGTTCTTTTATATATTCGCATCATCTTTGACTCGGGATGGTTCAACCGGTCATGCCTCATAATAATATAATTTTGGCACATAAACTTATGTTATGGCTTGTCGAGGAAGATGCAAGAGAATATAATGCATCATTAATATGAAATTTAATTCCTCGTAACAAGTTTATATTTTCTTTTACGGAGCATTCATGTAAATTTTAAAATATATTAGCATAGATTCTTACATCTATGGAGATAGTGTGTAATATATTTGACGCACTTGTATTTTTCTTACATGACATTTTTATTTGCTCCGTTCTTATTTTGCCACTTTTAGTGGTTGATCATTTTTCATTTTACTGTGACCACATCTATGACATTAATGAATGATCGTTGATCGCATTCACTTGAAGGAATTGAGATCTTATGTTGACTCTTTTTATCACATTCACTTGAGGGAATGAATATTTTATTTTGATCATTTTAGGGCCCGTTTGGTTGGGGTGTATGGGTATGAATCTATAACTTTGAAAGTCATTAATGTTGTTTGGTTGGTTGTGGGGCCCACCACAATGGATTGAGGATACCCAAATGTGAAGGTTTCCTCATATCTTATGTGTGTGGGTGGTTTCATCATACCCTCCATTACCATTCCACCCTATACCAACACCCATACCCATTGTGATTCATAGCAACAAACCAAACGCACCCATTCACTTGAGGGAATGGACACCTTTATGTTGATCACTTCATTACATTCACTTAAAAGAATGGAGGTTTTACCAACGAGTGTCAAATTAAGAGTGATTTCATGCACCAAGAAATAATATATATATATATATATATATATATATATATATATATATATATATATATTTTACAATAATAACATATTCGAAAGCAATGAAATTGATAAAGAAAACAAGTGTATCATTTAACAATTTTTTCGTATATCATCAGGTCTACTGTCACAATTGAATAGCAACATTCAATATTTATCATCTACTGTCATGCAAGCAAATTATATGCGTATAAGAGTTACATCGTATAACATTAAAATGTTTAATAATAGAGGTAATATTACTCATGAGACAATGACAATACTATTGAATATTAAGAATAAACTTAAAAAATAGTTTCATAAACCAAATGACAAATCACGTAAACTTCAGCAATCATATATCGTCATATTACATATACAATTTTTCTAAAAAAAAATAAGAATATCATGCATATATTCAACCATGCATATTATGCATAATATTATCTACACCAAGTAAATATTATTCTTTCTTAAAAAAAAAATTGTTACAAAATCAAAAATTGCATCACACATCCTTCTCTTTCTTTCGTTAAAAGTATAATACAAATAACAATCAATATTATTCAAGTGATCCAAAATATCATTTTGACGTTACTATGATAAAAAATGCAAATAAATAAGTATAGCATAAACAAGCAATTAATTATGTAAGTAACAATAATAGAACTTGAGGTTCGATAAATACATAACACGAGATTGTGTTATTTGATTCTTTTGAGGGAATCATTATAGAACTTGAGGTTCTATTTTTTTTTTCAAACATAACATGAGATTATGTCATTTTGATTCTTTTTTAAAGAATCACAATAGAACGTGAAGTTCTAATTATTATTTTTCTTTAACATAACATGATGTCATGTTATTGCAATTTTATTGATTGAATCATATTAGAACTTGAGGTTCTAATTATCATTTTTTTTTTTCTTTTAACATAACTTGAGGTTATGTTATTTTGATTATCTTCATGTAATCAAAATAGAACATGTATTGTTCTTGTAAACTACAAGAGATCTTAAGAAATTAACAAGTAAATAAATCATAATACTTTTTGTGTAATCACAATAGAACATTTATTGTTCTTGTAAATGACAATAGAGTTCGATTTAGATGAGAAAAAGAAAAAAGAAAATAATAATAATAATAACCTTCATACCTTTCTCTGCAATTCGTGCTTTCTAGATCACAGTTGTACATTATTGACTTCATAAGTATTTAGATCACAATTCGTGCTATATATATATTGATGATGATATTGGATATTTACCTTTGAGATGAGTTATTTTAGGGACTAAGTTTTTGTTACATACTGAGGGACAAATCCACACCATCCATTTATTTTGATCTAATTGTAGGGATTAACCTAAGATTTAATATGAAAACCTAAGTCCATTTTTTTTTTTCTTTTTTCTTTGCCTTTTTGTCTTTCTTATTTATTCCCTTTTTTTTTAACTTTTTTTTTTTGTCTTTTTTTTTTTTTTAATTCACGTTTTTTTTTAAATATTCTTTTTTTATAAATTCACGTTTTCAAATGTTTTCGTTTGTTTTTGTCCGTTTTCATATGTTTATATACGTTTTTAGACGTTTTTGTCCGTTTTCATACGTTTTCGTCCGTTTTCAGACGTTTTTGTCCGTTTTCATACGTTTTCGTCTATTTTTATACATTTTGTCCGTTTTCAGACGTTTTCATATGTTTCCGGCAGTTTTTATACGCTTTCAGACGTTTTTGGTCCTTTTTCATACGTTTTCGTTTGTTTTTTATGTTTTCGTCCGTTTTTATACGTTTTTGTTCGTTTTCATACGTTTTCGTCCGTTTTTATACGTTTTCGTCCGTTTTTGTCAGTTTTCATACGTTTATATACGTTTTCGTCCGTTTTCATACGTTTTCGTCCATTTTTATACGTTGTTGCCCGTTTTTATACGTTTCCGTCCGTTTTTATACGTTTTCATCCGTTTTCATATGTTTTCATCTATTTTCGTCCGTTTTCATTCATTTTCGTCCGTTTTTGTCCATTTTCATACGTTTATATACGTTTTCGTCCGTTTTCGTACATTTTCATCCGTTTTTAGACGTTTTTGTCCGTTTTATACGTTTTCGTCCGTTTTTATATGTTTTTGTCTGTTTTCAAACGTTTTCATCTGTTTTCGTCCGTTTTCATACGATTTCGTCCGTTTTCTTACGTTTTCGTCCGTTTTTATATATTTTTGTCCGTTTTGAGACATTTTTGTCCGTTTTCCTACATATTCGTCCGTTTTCTTACGTTTTCATCCATTTTCATACATTTTCGTCCGTTTTAAATGTTTTCAGCAGTTTTCAAACGTTTTCATACGTTTCTGAATATCACAAGTGATATTCGGTGATACTCAGAATATCACTTGTGATATTCAACTAATGTTTTGTAACATGAAAATCACTTGTGATATTCAGAAAATCACAAGTGATATTCTGAATATCACAAGTGATTTTCAACTAATGTTTTGTAACATGAAAATCACAAGTGATATTCTGAATATCACAAGTGATATTCAGAAAATTACAAATGATATTCAGAATATCACAAGTGATTTTCACGTTTTTTTTAATTCACGTCTTTTTTCGTCTGTTTTCGTTCGTTTTCATACGTTTTCGTCCGTTTTCATACACAAGTGAAAACGTTTTCATACGTTTTTATTCAAAATATTTTGTTGAAAAACTAATTTTTTGTTTCATAAGTTTCTGAATATCACAAGTGATATTTAGTGATACTCAGAATATCACAAGTGATTTTCAACTAATGTTTTGTAACATGAAAATCACTTGTGCTATTCAGAATATTACAAGTGATTTTCACGTTTTTTTTAATTCACGTTTATTTTTTCACTTTCTTACGTTTTCGTCCGTATTCATACGTTTTCGTCCGTTTTCGTTCGTTTTTATACGTTTTCGTCTGTTTTCATACGTTTCTGAATATCACAATTGATAATCTTAATATCACTAGTGATATTCTGAATATCATTGAAAATCATTTGTGATATTAAGAATATCAATTGTGATATTCAGAAATGTATGAAAACGGACGAAAATATAAGAAAACAAACGAATACGTATGAAAGCGTAAAAACATGTCTGAAAATGGACGAAACGTATGAAAAATGAACGAAAATGGACAAAAACGTAAAAAAACTGCTGAAAACGTATGAAAACGGACGAAAACGGACGAAAATGTATGAAAACGGGCGAAAACGTTTGAAAACGGACAAAAGTATATAAAAACGGACGAAAACTCCTGAAAACGTAAAAACGGATGATAACGTCTGAAAACAGACGAAAACGTAAAAAAAGGGACAAAAACGTCTCAAAACGTATAAAACCGCAAAAAACGGACGAAAACGTCTGAAAACGGACAAAAAATGTGTAAAAACGGACTAAAACGTATGAAAACGGACAAAAACATCTGAAAACGGACAAAAAATTACAAAAATGGACGAAAATGTATGAAAACGTATATAAACATATGAAAACGGACAAAAACGAATGAAAACGGTCGAAAACGTATGAAAACATAATAAAGTGGAAAAAACGTGAATAAAAAAAACTTGATTTAAAAAAACGTGAATTAAAAAATTAAAAAAAAAAAAAAAAAACGGAAAAAAAAAAAAGTTAAAAAAAAAAGTGAATAAATAAGAAAAACAAAAAGACAAAGAAAAAGGAAAAAAAAAGATATGGACTTAGGTTTCCATATTAAATCTTAGGTTAATCCTCACCATTAAATCAAACTAGATGGATGGTGAGGATTTGTCCCTCAGTATGCAACAAAAATTTAGTCCCTAAATGATCTTTTCTCCTTTACCTTTCTTGTAAAATCAGAAGTAATATTAGAAGATCCCCATCAATGGACCGAATCTTGTCCTATTACCACAAACCTTTTTATTGAGTCAATTCGTGCTGATAACGTGTTATGAAATGTAAAGAGATTGAGAGATGGAGGAGAAAGAGGATGATTCTTATTAAATGGTTATCACATACGAATACAATGAGTCTCTTATTTATAAGGGTTTAGAGGGTGTAAACCTAGCTAAATACATTCTATAACAAACGGGAATATAAACAGCATGGTTTTTGTCCCCTTAATTTTTTCTAGATAAAATGGCTGTGATTGATAAACCAATAAACACTTTAAAACTAATGGGCCTGCTTGAGCGGCCCATTTTGGCCCGCAAGCTTTTTTTCCTCTAAAGTCTTTTTTTTTATTAGTTTATTACTATATATACTAAACCCCAGGAATTGGGCTGCTTGAAATGGTTGTGCGTAACAGTGTTTCGCACAGTAAACACTTGCTTAAAAAAGTTGTGCACAAGTGCTTCAAGAACATGTACGGAACAGTGTTTCAAACAGTAACAGTCGCTGGGAAATGTTGTACGCAACAGTACCTTCCACAATTAAATTCCAACGAAAAAAAAAAAAAAAAATTTTAACCAACACATTATCACAAACAATAACCACAATCAATCCGCAACTATCCCAAATCCAAAAATCAACTAATCCTAAATCCAAGTTCATACCGAATCCAATAACCAAATCAAATCCTCATCCGACCTAAACATAAACCGACAGCAAAACTATTCCTAACATATTACTCGAGTTGCCGTGACTCGCCGCGAGTCACGGCTCGACTACATCCGACCTAAACAAAAACCGACACCAAAACTATTCCTAACATATTACTCGAGTTGTCGTGACTCGCCGTGAGTCACGGCTCGACTATATGTCGACTGCCGAACCAGTGAACAACCAAACGGACCCAAACAACCCCACATCAAACAAAGTTGCGGTGGGAGCCACGAGCTAAAACGCTCCATAAATACAATAGATAAGCCGATCTATCGATTCAGCTAAAAATATGACTCGCCGGAAAATATTCCGGTGGCCAGAATAATCGCTGCCAATGGTGGTGGCCTGAGTTGGGGTGTCGACGGCGCGTAGAGAGAGAAGGAAGAGAAAGATAGAATAAAAAAGTGATTGAATTATTATTATTTTTGAGAGTATTTATATTTTTGAGGGAGGGACCAAATGTGTAAATTGAAAAGTGAGGGATGTGTTGTGTAAATATGGGCGGAGGGACTAATTCTGTCACATTAGCTATACTTTTACAATAAACACCGCGGAACCCATTTGACATATCAAACGGGCTCGAAAATTTACGAAACTTGCGTCATTGTTCACGAAATAATTTTTTCAATAAAAACGAGTATAAATATGCATAACTTTCCATAATTCAATTTATTTAGCAAAATTCGATTCGTTTCACGCTTTCTAGGTTGTGTCCCAGAGGAAACAGGATGATTGGCAGGATGAAGCTAACAAAGGCATACAACAAAGGTAGCAAGTTACGTGTGATTCGTTCAGCAGACATGATCACACTTTCAGGAATTAAAAAGGCGAACCTGTAGATGGTGGTGCAGGGGAGGATGGTGACGCTATGGCACAGAATGTAGATGGTGGTGCAGGGAAGGATGGTGATGGCGAAACCTGCACAGAATGCAGGGGACGATGGGTTGTAGCAATGCTGGAACCTGTAAGTAGTCATTAGTAAACATACATGTACACAAAATGACATTTTCACACTCCTATTAAGAACGCACAAATACACAACAACGCGCGCAAAAAAAAAAATTAATAAAAAATTGTGCCACAAATACTCCCGCTGCAACGCGCGGGTTTCCCAGCTCGTTTTGTGACTAATTAGCAATTTGAATATGAAATCCAATTGAAAACTGAATATAGCGATTTATATATGTAATGTATATTTGAATCATTTTTATAAAAGAATTTACAAAATGAATCATCTTAATTTGAACATCTTTTAACAGTTTCGATAAACATAATAAAAATAGAAATGGCAGCAAAACGATATTCAAGTGAACAATGAAGCAGATTAAGAGACTAGGGAATCAATAAAAGAAATTAAAGAGCTAAGTCTCGATAAAGCCTCGCTTATAATTACAACGACAGAGACAAACATGCAAGGGACATCACCATTACCTCTGGTGATAGAATGATATATATGTGCACAGACTGAGCAATGAGTTTCACATTTACAATGAATACATGTTTACGATTTAACAAGACACTCGTAAGACTGATGTGAACATTATTTGTGTCCATATTCATACAAGTATCTGAGCTATTGAAAGCATGAATATTACTAGTAATTTAGTAGTATTATGTTGCAGTCTTGCAGGTTTGTGTATACCAACCAAATGTTTAACGTTTCGTATTACATAAGCTAATATTTAGAAAATTGCTTGAAGTTCAATGAACCATAACTATGTGTGTCTGTGTATATGGGGTAAAAGCCGGATGTATGTATTTTTTTCTTATTTTTTTATATACGGAGTATATAAAATATATGGTTGCACGTTTATAAAAAATTTAGTGGAGTACAGTATTAAAGAAAAAGAATAGAGCATTCAAACCAATATAGTTTTGTCCTTTTGTAACTTCATTTTCATAGATGGCGTCCGCATAACTAAACCAACTACCAATTTTCTCCTTGTGAAGACTTCTATTTTATTTTATATTTTCAATGTTATTATGTCTATTACCACTTTTTAATTAAATATACGAGAAAGATGTGTTTTCTTTGTTCAGGTTATTGAAAAAAGAGTGATTTTTAATTTAGATGTACGCAGTTTAATCAAAATATCCCGTGACTGTTTCTGACAATTTCTTTGGTCATTCTCAAATGTTACTTAACGGGGTTTGAAGGCTATACCTCTATAAGGACGTCAGGTGTCTAACTATCACATGTAAACTACAAAAAGTAAATATTAGATTATTTATCTATTTAACTACTGGGTGTATAATTGTTTGTTTCTCATGCTTAGAAACTTCTTTAACAAGACAATTCGTTAAACCTCTCACATGCAAAACATGGATAAACAAAACCGAATTTAACTCACTTTAGTTAGATATAATATTTCAATTTTCATATAATATTAATGCATACCTTGTTGCATTATTTGAAAATATATTTGGAAGGAGAGAGGAAGTAGTCATGGTCAAAATGAGTGTGCCCACAACTTATATATTCACGTATATAACTAACATCCTTCTTTATGGGATCAAATTCATTTGCAACTAACGTAGACTTGTCTTTTGCATAAGCTTGGTCTTTCCATTATTGGTAAGACATTTAGTTTTTCTTTTAAATCTTAGTATATGTTTTGTTTGATCAATGTACATTTTGATATGTTTTTATGTTTATTGTTTAATGTGATTTTGTTTACGCAGTAGGTGAAGATTACATTAATGGCGTCGAACACGAAAATGTTGCTGTTTGATGATGTTGCTAAGCACAATAAAATGGATGATTGTTGGATCATTATCTCCGGAAAGGTTCGGTACATTCTGAACTTATTAAAATTTTACTAAACTTGTTGTGTTGTAACTGAAGTTGATTATGTTTGATTTTTGGGTCGTTTCGTAGCTTATTAGGCGTTTGTGTGTGAATATTTGCCTTTCACTTTATGATGGTTTAGTGGTTAGGCACTCGGATGTCCTCATAGGAGGTCTGGTCTCGGGTCCAAGCCTCATTAGGTACACATCTTCGGGATACCCTAGTAAGGCCGCGTATATGAGTCAAAGACTCGTACTCCTCACCTCATTCATTTACCCATTTTTTTTTTAAATAAACGTATGATACATTTTGGTGCAAAGAGAAAAAGGTGAAAGTATGCTAGTGCAGTTATCTGTTAGTTTGAATTATTAGGTAAAATGCTTAAGTCATTCATGCTAAAGGAGTTTATCGGTGAAGGGCACCTTTAGTACTAGAAGCTTTTGTATCCATCATCGGCTTCAAGCTTTAAGTACTGAATCAATTCTTGCAAAATGTCATCATATTACCTTAAGTAGTCAGTTGTAAACAACAATAGCATAGCACCAATTCAGAACCTGAAATAGATCTGTTTACATTAACCAATAGCAGCTCGTCAAGTTAGTGAGTCACCATCAGAAAACAACATTGCAAATATGTGCAGTAGTCGAATACTTGTTGATGCAAATAGTTACATTATACATGTGTAATATAATGCCACACAAATGCTTTCAAATATATACTTAAACTAAATCAAGGAAATGCTATTGTTAGTTTGTTACATTGTCCACTTCAGAACTGTATCCGGATAAGTCCAAGTATTTGACTCAGATGTACGCAGCCTAACTGGGTATCCCGTGACCGTTTCCGACCCTTTCTTTGGTGGTGGTTTAACTTTGTTTAAAATTGGACCCCTGTGTTTTAATTCCAATTTATAATCTTTGTTTAAGAGAATCTTTTTGCACATTTATTTTAAAAATGTTTCATTTCTCTTCACATTCATATCACATTGTGCAATGTATTGATGAATCTATAACTATTTCAGGTTTATGATGTAACCCCGTATATGGATGATCACCCTGGAGGCAGTGACATTATGCGATCAGTGACTGGTATATTGTGTGCATCACTTTTACCCAATACTGAACCAAAATCATCCTTGTAAACTAATTTCTAATGTTTGCGTTTAAAATTTTGCAGGCAAAGACGCGTCAGTTGATTTTAGTGATGTTGGCCACAGTGCTGCAGCTTTAGAAATGATGAATAAATATTACATTGGTGAGATAGACCAATCAACTCTTCCTGTGAAACGCTCATACTATGAAAAACTCTACAATTCAGAAAATACTCCCCAATTAAAGCTCACAGTGTTACTGTTTCTAGTGCCGATCATTATATTGGGATTGGCTGTCACAGCCAGAGCCTACACGAAAGATAAATTCACTTGACTTAAACAAGCTAGTATTTTCGCTCCATGAGTTATTAGATATCATTCGGTTAAGGGGTCAGGTATCCCCACCGATGTAAACCTTCTGTGGAGATATCATTTGGTTAAGGTTACATAGTTTGTGTACTTCACGAGCTGCAAGTTTTTCTTGCTGCCAAACTTGTTTTTGTGTGTGTATATTACGATTTGATTGTTCTTTAAGCGGGCAATTAATTTCGCCTCTTATGATTTATGGAAAAGATTATTATTATAACTTTGTTCAGTAACATTGTGGTTCTCTAGTGCAATAGTGCATACACATACATTGTGGGTTACCAACCCATAGCAATAAAACTATGAGAAAAACTTAGCCATCTTGTTTGTCTCTAAATGATAAAACTAGGACTTTTTTCTAAATGGTAAGATTACTCTTAATATTGTATACTTTAATAGATTTAAATACATTTGTTTGTCTCTTGAATGTCTGACGCCTAACTGCAGCTACGTTTACAGCGTCTGTAGCTACCCATAAGTTACTGTTAGAGTTTGTGGACAAATATTAAATCATGTATGACTAGAATCGAACTCGGGACCATGGGATTGCACACTTTACGTATGAATGATTAATGAAGAATAATTAATATATATAAATGTTATGTATTTAATTATTTGAACACAAATAACGACTAACGGACGTTAAGTAATTAACGAGAATTGACTAACGACCATTAGTGAATAAAGGAAGGACCATATGTGAAAATAGAGGTCAAGAAGATTCCGGAATTCCCTAGGGAATTAGGGGCCGATCGGATTTGGGTTTGCTAAACCCAATTCGAGTCCAACTTGTCCTCCAAGATATGTAGCCTATAAATACAAGGCCTAGGGGTTAGGGTTTCACATCTTGTGCACTCTTGCTATAACCCTAACTTTGTCTTTCTTCTTCCTTTGCTAAAAACCGATCAACCTATCCCTTTGGGGAAGGTGATCGAATTTTGTTAATTAAACAAATAGTTTGGTTTAATTCGTGTGTTCTTTTACTAGCATCAAACATTAATCGATTATTGTACGTGTGTACAAAACTTTGGTAATTAACTCACTATAGTTAATACCATCTTGGATTGAGAAACAAAACGGTAAGGGGTTTCTCGTTAATCCTATTGTTTGTTAAAGAAGAAGAACTTGAAGTTTAGATCCTTGTTTTGCTAGGATCAAAGGTACGTATCTTTAATATTCGGTTAATCTCTTTACATGTTAAATATTGATTCTTTGCTTCCGCTACGTGCTTTGGTGATGTAGAATTAATTATATAATTGTCATGGTATTTAAATTCTAACAGTGGCATCACGAGCCGTTTAACATGTAATTGTATTACCGAAACGTATAAAAATCGAATTTTGATTTGGATTAACATGTTAGTCGAAATATTTTAGGGTTTTAGAACATAAAAATTTTTGAACCCTAATTTTTTGTGGGGGGGGGGGGGGGGGATCCATCTTTAATTAAAAAAACTAGTTTTGTAACCCTAGAATTAGGAACATGTGTGTTTATGTGTGTAAAGGGTTACGTTCCTTGACTTGCAATTTAATCCATGATGAAACATGCATGTTTATCATGGATTAGGGTTATGTAATCAATTGTTAAGTTACTTGCTACATGTAATAAAAGGATAGATCTAAAGTTAGGGAAGACCTAATTAATTAAATTAATGAATCTTTTATGTGCAAAGTGGTATATGTTTGCTAAGGCTTACGCAACCAACTTGTTTGGTGTATGTGGTCCATTGCTACCATTAGCTCGAAAACTAATGGGAGTCTTAGTAATTATATGCATATTAAAACATATATAGATTATTAATAGGATTTATATATCAAAAGGTTTGCATGTGGCTATATGATTTAATGGTTAAGATTATATGAGTTATTATGTGGTTATTTATTTTTATTAAATTACTTGCTTTTTTTGTTTAAATTATATGTTGAATTGTAAGCAAAAAGAGGGTAATTTTTCGAATAGAAAATAAATTGACCTAATAACTATGAAACCTTGATGTGATAAATTATATATTGCAAAGTCTTATGTGCCGACAGTGGTTTGCTTGGCACGGTAATTTGCTCCCAGGCGAGACTAGCAATATTATAGTTTATAACATATTTTTTAAGACTTAGAATCATAAACTTTTAATTGAGTGATGAGTTTTGTACTAATAGTGTGAACGACTCACCTAGTTTAGACAAACTATAAGAGGGGTATAAGGAGGCTTGACATTAAATTGTCATCCGAAAGGGACGCGTTTTTAATTAGCCTTCGGGCGGACGTTTGTCTCTCCGCTCCTTTGTGCGTCTAATTGGAGCTACAAAGTAATGCTATTCTTTTGTACAAAATCATCTTATGGGTGAATTGACCTCAATTCCACGCGCCACTTTTGTGGTAATTATCCGAATAACTTGGGTCTTTTGACTCATGCAGCAGTAGGATATAGTGGGCGATAATTGGAGGTAATTCTTTGATTGGTGAACCCAATACCTCAATTAAAACTTTGTTGGTTTAACTCTTAGCCTAATTGGTAAATAAAATTGTTTTGAAAACTTATGATACGAAGATGTGTGCATGCATCTTCGTATATATTTTGATTGTCACATCAAAATAAATACCCTAAAATTTAAGTCCATGCTATCTAATTATAAGAGACACTTGGAGTTAATATTTAGCGTAAGTGAGACCTTGCCTAGATATTAATGACAAGGTAAATTTCCATGGCGTGAGACCGTGACATGGAGAATTTGCAGTTTCTAAATTAGACGACTTAATTAAGTTGTAAGTGAGACCTTGAAACTTAAGGCATGAGATGTGAAGAAACATGCTTACTTTGCAAATTGCATTTGGCAAATGTAATTCCCATAATGATCTAGGAGTCGGAAATTGTTTGCCGATTATTGTACGACAGATTACCATATTTTGTAGTTTCATCGCTAGCAGATCAACTGATGTAGTGAAACTATGGAAATTTGGATCCTAGTTTTCAAGAAGATTAAATGGATATATGAATATTTCCTGGGTAATTTTCTTTTCTTGAAAAATTGTATTATCGAAAATTCTAAAATTGAATTTTGTAAATTCTTTTAATGTATTAATGCAACGTTAAACCGTAAACGTGGGACATTCTTTATTGGTAAATTGATCTACACTCGTAAGGGTTTTTGGCTAGAGTCAACTTTACTAAAAGAATAAACCTATTCTCCTTTCTTTGAGAGAAGAGTGAGACTTAATCCTATTATTTTTCATGAATGAGAAAGGTAAGATAGAAAAATTAGAATTGTCTAAATTCTAAGAAATAACTCATAGCAAAACTTTAATAGTTAAGAAAATTGCACATTTTATGAGTTATTAAATTAGAAGCTAGACTAGTTACCGCAAATTGGTAAAAGACAAATGATGAAGCGAAAAGTGTACCGCTTTTAGGGGGTCATTTAAGCCCTAAATCGTATTTATTTGATCAAATATTGCCCTAAATCGTTCCTTTTGTCATTTTAGGTACTTTGGAGAAGAAATCTGGAAAAGGAAGCATTTTGGACGTTTTTGGAGCATAAAAGTGAAGAAAACGACAAAGTCTCAAAATTATGCTGGAAAGTACCTTTGACGGCGTCAGGGATTGATCCAGACGGCGTCACGGCTTGGCAAAAAAGGTGGATATGAAAATTACTCATGATAAGCCAGAGAATTTTACAATGGAAAGTCTGACGGCGTCACCCTTTGAAGTGATCAAGGCCATCACGGTTTAACATAAAGAGGGACGGCGTCAAGCCATATTTTGACGGCGTCAAGCTTTGATAAGCCAGAGCGGATTTTGGAGGTCTAAAGAGGGACGGCGTCAGGAAGGCCATCCGGGAACCCTAGACACGGCGAGGTGACGGCGTCAAGTCCTATAACGTGACGCCGTCAGCCCTTAAACTCTATATATAGTTTTGCAATTTTTTGTCATTAGTGTGCAACTTTGTGAGGAGAAACCCTAAAGACGAATTTCTGCCATTTTTAAGGGTTTTCATACCCTTGGATCTCCCATGTTTAATTGAAGATAAGTAATCGTTTAATAATTCAATATGTCTATGTGTTGTTTGATTATATCTTGTTCTTGTCTTTTGATTAACATGCTAGGCTAGATTTATCTTGTGTTTGCTTAGATCTAATGAAACCTAGCTATTGATTATTGGTTATTAGTGTGTTATTAGTTGTATTGGATGATTGTTTATCTATGTTAGGCTTAAGAAAACTGGCTAACTTCCTATTCGGTAACTTGCTTGAACGTCTTAAGAAACATGAACCAATGCGTACTAAGGTTTTTATGGTTGTATTTAATGCATGAGCGAATTCTAGTGATCCCATGTTAGGAGCTTCCTAGCCGGCTCGACATAGGAGTGAAGTAGGAGCTTGTAGAGTTGGGGAAGTACGTACGCCACCCCACGATTGGTATTAAGGAATACACCCGTCATCCACGCAATTAATTCACACTAATCAACCGGTAAAAGATAGTTAGGGAGTAAGGAAATCTAAGTAAACACATTTCTCTCCATATAAGTCCCACCAACCTTTTCATTTTCAGTTATTTTATTTTATTTGCAATCGTAGTTATTTGGGTTAGTTGACTAGCAACTAATTCCGCCCACTCCTTCAAACCCGAGATTTTTACTTGCTTTCATAAAAATATAAAAAATACAAAAAGAATCTTCCCTCACCCTTAGACCTATTAGAATAGTTTTTTCAATCCTAACGACACTATTCCCTGTGGAGAATGATCAATCCCCCGTACTTACCACTACACTATACTACATCGGTCAGGTACACTGCCTGGTGGGGTTGTAAGCCTCTTGAGATCCCTCGAGAGGTAAAACCTGTTGTAAGGTCGCAAAACCACGCATCAAGTTTTTGGCGCCGCTGCCGGGGAATAGTTATTGTTTAGGTTGAATTTTTTATTTTATAGGTCTACTCACTAGATTCCTTTCTAGTGAGATTTTTATTTTATTTTTCTAGGTTTTCTTTAGTCTATCTTTTTTTTCTTCGTTTCTTTGTTCGTAACCATTACCATCCGACATCATGGAAGATGGTAATATCCTCGATCCCAACAACCCACCACCACAACAACCACCACAACCTCCTAGAGCCCGTACTTTAGGAGAGTACTCCCGTCCTAGCCACCATTTCTATCGAAACACCATTGAGCTCACTCAAGGAGCCAATGTCACTCCCTTGCGATCCGATACCATCCGGTTGGTGCAAAGCGGATGCGCATTCCATGGACTTCGTTCCAAAGATCCTAATCAACATCTCAAGGACTTTCTCAAAATCGTTGATTCTATAGACCTTGATGTTGCCACGCGAGAGACGACCCGATTGCGTCTCTTTCAATTCTCTTTGCGGGACCAAGCTAGTCAATGGCTAGAGCGTCTACCCGCAGGATCCATCACCTCTTGGGATGATCTCACCACTCGTTTCCTTGCTCAATTTTTCCCACCAGGAAGAACTACCAAGCTAAGAAAGGATATCTTGATGTTTGAACAACGTCGAGGCGAAACCCTCTACGGGGCATGGATTCGATTCAAGGACTTACTCCAAAAAGTCCCTCATCATGGCATAAATCTCTGGCTTCAAATCCAAATCTTCTATGACCATGTTGATTACCACACCAAGCGTGCCATCGATCGAGCCGCCGGGGGCAGATTGCGCGACAAAAGCGCCGAGGAATCATGGGAAATCATTAATGAGCTTGCATCCGACGATGATGAATTGTGGCAAGTTTCCCACGACGTACGCTCGGCGGTCAGGACATATTCATCGCCCGATAAAGCCAATCTAATCACTGAGGAAAGCGTTAGTGAACTTGAGAAACGGGTTGCATATCTTATGGAAAAGCAAAAGAGACCCTTAAGTCCACAAAAAGCAACGATTAACTCGGTCTCAAGCGTTAAGCAAATACCATTATCCGAATCACCCCTTAGGGAAAATACTAAACCCTTCCATAAGCACGCTCAACCCAACTCACCACCTCAGGAACTTAGTCCAACATTCGAAGCTCGAATGAGAGAATACATGTCAAAACACTCCGAACGGTTGGCAAAATTTGAGGAAGCCGTCTACAAACAGAAGGAGGAGATGGAAGTGAAGATGGCGGAGATGATGAACCTTTTGAAAGAATACACAAATACAAAAGCTCCTGAAAAAGTGCTGGTGAGGAATGACGTTGAAGTTCCCAACACTAAATTTGCCAAGGCCATCTCCGTCATCCAAGAGGGCGAAAATGATGGAAGAGGGAAATCGATAACTATGGAAGTTAACAAAATTGACCTCGTCCCACTTAATGATGGAAACGCCAATGCCTGCAACTGCGATTCAGACAAAGGCAAAGGGGCGCCCTCTAAGGAGCGCCAATTGGTAGAACCGCCAAAGTCACAACAAGTGAGGCATTACTTGAAGCACGATATAAACAAGGAGACCATAAACGATTGGGTGAGAAACTATCGACGTACTCATCTACCCAACAAGGAGTCCACGAGAATGGAACCGAATGATGAATCCGACACATTACCCGGAGGGCAATTATATGAGTGCCTCATAAGACAAAAGTTAGTGGAAAAGCAGGAATTCTACGGGGTCTTCGAAATACCATGCAACATTGGAAAACTCAAGTATCTGGATGCGGTAGCCGACCAAGGTTCCGACGTAAATTTGATGCCTTTATCCGTTTACGTCCAGTTAACCGACGAACTGCCATCCATCACCCGTACTAAACTCTCCTTTGCAAAACATTCTTATGAGTACCCGTTAGGAATTGCAGAAGATGTGTTGGTCAACGTTGCCGGATTCCTGTATCCGGTCGACTTCATGATTATTGAGAGGAATGATATGAATATGCCAATAATCCTTGGGGCACCCTTTCTCGCTACCACTAGGGCACAAATCGATTACGGAAATAGTGCCATCCTAATGAAGAAGGGGAAGAAAACAATAAACTTCCCAACGATCCCACGACATATACGAGATGTTGCTCTACAAAAGAAGATGGAGGCAAACTCCAATATAATCCGTGGTAATGTTCGAGAGAAAATCCGTGCATGGGAGGCAAGGATTAAGAGTTACAATGAAAATGAGATTAGAGAATGTAAGGGTGGAAATAACGATTATATTGAGGCTGATGAGCAGACCAATAACCCCGTTGAATTTACAAAAGGAGACTCAGTGCTCCTAAGGCATTCAGAAACAAAAGCACCTACCGATGAACTAAGTCCCTGGTGGTACGGACCATTCACAATTAAAAGTCTACACCAAGATGGGGGAGTAAGCTTGACCAGCAAGGGAGGAGGTGAAGTGACTGCGAATGTCGAGCGATTGAGACACCATCACCCTGATAACAAGGATTATATCTATCAGGGATACGTCATTATGAATGATGGAATCACGTAATGTACGTGACTTTGAGTCTAGCTACAAGACTCGTTAATAAAGAAAAGCGCTTCTTGGGAGGCAACCCAAGCTTTATTTGCTTTGTGTGTTTATTTATTTGTTTGTTTGATTTTATTTGTTTCCGTATGTGTGTTTAATTTTTATTATTATTGATTCATGTTCAAAACTAATTTGTGAAAATGCTTTATCTTGTTTTTAACTTCGTCTTAACTACATATAAAGGTATTTTGCAAAAGTTAAGTGTAAGGGAAATCTAAATCGGTTTATTAGAACACAAATGGACATGAATCATAATAATATTAAATTAACATACATATTAGTATTTGTTTGAGTCAAATGCTTGTATCGAGTCATAATGATGTTTTGCAGGAATTCCAGGAAGTAAGGTATAGGTTTTTCCAAAAATTTTCCGGAAACTTAACATGAGAATTCTGTCAGATCATTTCTGACGGCGTCAGGCTTTACAACCTGACGGCGTCAGGTTTTAATTTTCTGAAAATTTTGAAAGTTTTGTTTTCATAAAAAGTTTTTATTAAATCTCTAACTTATAATCTCCAGGAATCTGCAAAATAATCATTCCACAAGCATTATATCCTTATATAGAATTTATCCCGCCGATGTTATGCAGGTTTTCGTGTTTGTTTTCTCAGGTTTAACAGGTTATTTTGGACAAGGAAATGTATGTAGAATCAAGCTTATGGCGATGCATTAGTCTTGGAGCTTCTACTTTCTCTTGGAAGAAGATCTAACCATGTTACTTCTTTATCCACCAAACGAATCAGGGGAGTATTTGATTTCATTCTTTTACCTTATTACTTTTACACCTTGTTATTTGAACATTGGGGACAATGTTCATCTTAAGTGTAAGGGGGGTAAAAGTACGATACTTTAGAGAATACAATTGCACTTGATTTTTGTTTGTTTGATGGTAGATGTGTAATAAAACTGAGAGAAATACCTGTTAGGGCAATTTTAGTGCCAAATTTAAATTTTTTTACAACATTTAGGAGTGAAACTTTGATCTTAATAAGCGTCTCACGGATAGGAGTTATATGACTAGCACAAAACCGTACCACTAAAAAATTTTCCACCCCCAAATATGTGAGGTTCGCCCCTAGAATTGGTAGGAAAAGCATTTATGCTATGATGTGTGTACCGGTAGCACTTAGATTCTAGAACTTGCGTTAGGACCATTCCGAGGCCACAAGTGAGACTACATTCGTGTAGTTAGATTTACTACATGATAAGAGGCATTAGGATTAACCCATTGTTTTACACCTGTGTTTTTGTTATAATTACATTGGCTACATTGGTCAAGTAATTCTCCCACACCCTTTGCGTTGTACTCATTTTTAGTACACGATACCCCTAGTACACCCCTCAGAGCCTATCTTTTCGTTTCGACCTTTAAGCATTTTACTTAAAGGAAGAATTTGTTACACCCCACTTAAATGTACACCCAAATCGCCTTAGCCTACCTTGTATGCACTCATTTTTAGTGCATTATTGTGACAACATTTGTTTAAACCCAAGTTAATTATCTAATTGATTACATGGTTGCTAAGTCAAGTCATATCCTTGTACATATTGTTTTGGGACGATTGGGACTCATGGGTAAAGTACTAGTGTAATGGAGTAATGGGGAAGAACATCATTTATTACCCCCATATGTGCTAAATATTTTAAAAGTACTCCAAGTGTTTCGATTATCTTAATTCGAGTCATTAGAATAGTTATTTGTAAAGTTATGTAAAAATTCAAGTGTAAGGGGAATGCAACGCCCCTATGATGTATTATTTTGGATGGTAGGGCAAGAGTGTATGAAAAAAAAAAAAAAAAAAATCAAGAAAAATACAAAAAAATGAGAAAAAGAAAAGTAGAAAAAACAGACTACCATCCCGTTTCATTTTATGTTTATTTTATGTCTTTGTTATTTTGTTTTTAGCTTAAGATTGAGTCTAGTCTTGGCTTAGCAACATTGTATAGTACATGTAATTAATCAAGATCTTTAACTCGCCACCAGTAAAATATCCCTTATCCAACAAAACCGTGTTTATCATATCCCTACACCTAACGTTATAACCCATGTAAAAGCCCTCTTTGATAGTTTATCTTAGGTGCTTATGCCTAGTGGAGGAGGTTTTTGATCCTTGCCCAAGCCTATGGTAATCTATTTGCTATGACAGGTAGTGAGAGATATTATCCGTTTTCATTTATGAGATTTATTTTGATGACACCTGAGAGATGTGAGTATCTAAACACTACTAGTGAGGTGCTAGTTTGTAATCTCCGTGCTTATTATGATTAAAGTGGAACGACTATTTGTTGTAATTACTTTTATATTAGTATTAAATGACCCCTAACTTGTATTTTGATTAGAATAAAAGCGCATTTGCTTGAGGACAAGCAAATGTCAAGTGTAAGGGTATTTGATGAAGCGAAAAGTGTACCGCTTTTAGGGGGTCATTTAAGCCCTAAATCGTATTTATTTGATCAAATATTGCCCTAAATCGTTCCTTTTGTCATTGTAGGTACTTTGGAGAAGAAATCTGGAAAAGGAAGCATTTTGGACGTTTTTGGAGCATAAAAGTGAAGAAAACGACAAAGTCTCAAAATTATGCTGGAAAGTACCTTTGACGGCGTCAGGGATTGGTCCAGACGGCGTCACGGCTTGGCAAAAAAGGTGGATATGAAAATTACTCATGATAAGCCAGAGAATTTTACAATGGAAAGTCTGACGGCGTCACCCTTTGAAGTGATCAAGGCCATCACGGTTTAACTTAAAGAGGGACGGGGTCAAGCCATATTTTGACGGCGTCAAGCTTTGATAAGCCAGAGCGGATTTTGGAGGTCTAAAGAGGGACGGCGTCTGGAAGGCCATCCGGGAACCCTAGACACGGCGAGGTGACGGCGTCAAGTCCTATAACGTGACGCCGTCAGCCCTTAAACTCTATATATAGTTTTGCAATTTTTTGTCATTAGTGTGCAACTTTGTGAGGAGAAACCCTAAAGACGAATTTCTGCCATTTTTAAGGGTTTTCATACCCTTGGATCTCCCATGTTTAATTGAAGATAAGTAATCGTTTAATCATTCAATATGTCTATGTGTTGTTTGATTATATCTTGTTCTTGTCTTTTGATTAACATGCTAGGCTAGATTTATCTTGTGTTTGCTTAGATCTAATGAAACCTAGCTATTGATTATTGGTTATTAGTATGTTATTAGTTGTATTGGATGATTGTTTATCTATGTTAGGCTTAAGAAAACTGGCTAACTTCCTATTCGGTAACTTGCTTGAACGTCTTAAGAAACATGAACCAATGCGTACTAAGGTTTTTATGGTTGTATTTAATGCATGAGCGAATTCTAGTGATCCCATGTTAGGAGCTTCCTAGCCGGCTCGACATAGGAGTGAAGTAGGAGCTTGTAGAGTTGGGGAAGTACGTACGCCACCCCACGATTGGTATTAAGGAATACACCCGTCATCCACGCAATTAATGCACACTAATCAACCGGTAAAAGATAGTTAGGGAGTAAGGAAATCTAAGTAAACACATTTCTCTCCATATAAGTCCCACCAACCTTTTCATTTTCAGTTATTTTATTTTATTTGCAATCGTAGTTATTTGGGTTAGTTGACTAGCAACTAATTCCGCCCACTCCTTCAAACCCGAGATTTTTACTTGCTTTCATAAAAATATAAAAAATACAAAAAGAATCTTCCCTCACCCTTAGACCTATTAGAATAGTTTTTTCAATCCTAACGACACTATTCCCTGTGGAGAACGATCAATCCCCCGTACTTACCACTACACTATACTACATCGGTCAGGTACACTGCCTGGTGGGGTTGTAAGCCTCTTGAGATCCCTCGAGAGGTAAAACCTGTTGTAAGGTCGCAAAACCACGCATCAACAAACTAGCATGATTTATCTAGTTGTTGTGCTTTGACCACTTAAGATGCTACATACCATTGTGGGGATGGTAGACATATTAAGGAAAAATTGCATGCCCAATTTTCAAGTTAAATGCATTGATGGATAGTCCATCATCTACATAGTAGAATATACTCTTTTTAGTACCTAAGTAATTGTTACGAATGAGTCTTCTCAAAGGTGTAGGAAAGTTAATAGCACACTAATTGCTTTGACTGGTTATGAAACATTTACAATGTTGTCAAATCCAGTGGGAGCATTATGTTGTAATTACTGAATAATGAATTAATGTAATGATCTGTAATTCAGTGGGAGCTACAAGCTTTGTTATCTTGGTAGTAACCCAGATTATCTCTAGAATGTCTTGAGATAATTCCTTTCCATTTGTAGACACTTGTGGTTTTAAGGATAGTCATGTACGTTTCCTTACTAGACAAGGTGGTCCTATATCTACTAATATCTATGACACAATCATATTGATCACATAAACAAACGAGTGACGTGTTGTTTATCTGGTACATGATGTTGTTCCATGCACAAGTGGGAAAAATCTTATATTGTGTGCAAGGTACAACATATAGGAATATGATTTAAAGAACTGTCTTGACCGTAAGGTAAGAAACTAAAGTTCTAAATATGACTAATATACCTCTAAGTCTAGAAACACTTGTTGTTGAAATTTAGCTTAAGTGAGACCTTGACTAGACTACAACAACAAGGTGAAATTCCATGATTACGTGAGACCGTAAATGGATAATTAATGTTTGTAAATTAGATACCTATTAGAACAAGTGTCCATAAAGATTACAAGACTACTTCAAACTAAATATTTATGTATTATTGAAATGACATAAAATAAATGAAGTAATCTAATACTACTTCAAATTTGAATACTTATGCATTCTTGGAATGTCATAAATATATGAAGTAATAAATTAACTTGAAATTACTATTGAAACCAAACTGTGGTGTTCATGATTACTTTAGTTATGCATGTTTATATTTTATTGTAAAGATATAAATATGAAGTCTTTTAAATTGTTACAAGACTTATTATAATATAAAGTAAGATGTTAACTTGTTATGTCTTCTTTATTAAGACATATACAAGAAGTCATTGAGTTGATCAATGATTTATAACGTATAGTGGAATTATAACAGTCTATGTCTTCTTGTTGAGACATGGACAAGAAGTGACTTAGTTGAAAAGTACTTGTGTCATAAAGCATGCAATTGGCTTGGAAAATCTATTTCACCATTAAATTGATTTAGTTGGTAAATAGGTAAGCCAGAAGGAGTATACGTTTATCTTACATATTGTTAGATTGTCTCACAGTATTAGTTCTAATGAAATACCTCAAGTTTGTGGTGTGTTCAGTTAGGAGAATCAAACTCTATTATTATTGTTTGATTAAAGATAACTATAACTTCCTTTCTTCCAAAAGCTATCAAGGTTAGAAAATTGAGTATGGGAAGTATATACTCAATTAGACTCCAACCTAGAAGATTAATAAGACACCATTTATTATGGAATGTGATGAATCACATTAAGTCTTAAAATTGAAGTTCTGAATTTGTTAAACTACTTATGAGTAGGTTATTAACAAACTTAATATAAGGAACTGTCAATACGTATTTGTAATGTCCCAAAAGAGAACAATTTTGTGTTGCTCTACTTGCTAAGTATTTATAGATAGTCTATAAATTGTAAAAGGCAAGTGAGAGGTTTTATCTTGAAAAGATAAAATTACAAGATACATAATCTTCTAAAAATACACTAGTAAATGTCATGATGAGGATTAAACATGTTAATGTTAAATCTCAAGATGATGGAATTATCATTTATAGATCCGCAAGGATATCTCAAATATTTGTATAATATGTTGAGGATTATGAGTTACAGGATTATGGTAAACCTGTTGGTCATTAAGATGAATTGCAAATATTGAATTTGGCAAGTTACTCATACTATGAATGTTTAGATGCAGTCCATTAAGATAATTAGTTTTGGAAACTTAGTTAATCTTGAACTCTATAGTTACACTATAGAATGAAGATGAGTTTCTTCAAAAGGAATGAAAATCCTAGTGGTTTAAATCTTTGTGTAGAAATCATATGGACAAATTTTGTATACATATTTAATGTATGAAAATATTATTAATCACACTTAAGCAATTAACTGTGATTGAAATTCTTTCTAGGCACATTAAATGTATAAAGATTATGATTGTCATTCTTAGTTTCATAAATATGAAATTAACAATGGAATATCAAAACTCGTTCTTGAGAAATTACTTGTGCGAGGACAATAAGTAATTAAAAGGAGTATTTGAATTCAAATAATCTTTGGAAGTATACAAAGTGCAATAATTCATGAATGGATTAATGCATGCATCTAGGAGATACACTTATGTTTAATTATTAAATTCAAGTTTTGATTTATAATTAAAATAAGATAATTCCTTAGTATTCCTAAAAGCTAGTGGGAGTATTATATTTATTTTCTTATTTCATATATGTTGTATAACATTTAGGAAGTAACATTCCATAAACATTAAATGTTAAGTCTTAGTTTGGAATGAAACTTCACTTGATGATTTAGAAAATAAACATACAACCTTGGAATATATGTTTATTGTTATAAACATAAGCGGTAAAAATAATTGATTCTAATAAAACATGATATACTATTAGAAAGTCTAATAGAAACATATCTTTGAAAAGATATAACATGAATAAAATCTAAGTTTGACACAAGGATTTTTCATGTACATCATGTTATTTGTTGTATCATGCTTGGATGAAAGATGATTTGACAACATTAATATCTAATTGGAAGTTATTAGATAACTAAGTGTAATGGATATGGTTGGATATAGAATAAACATCCTCATCCTGGAATTGCTCCTAAATTCTAAGTATGAACCATATGGAAAATTGTTGCGTAATCGTTATAGCCGGAAAATCTTGAAAGATTGGAAGGTATCAAACATTACACAATGGATATTAAAGTTTACAGAATTTTAAAGAGCATATTGTTGTTTGCATACAATGATGCTAATAAAATTGAGATGACACTCAATACTAGTCATGGTAGGATTTCATCCTTGTTAATCGCCATGAGTACTAGTTATGCTTAACTATGAGCAGAGTTGCATTATACATTAAAGAATTAGAATACTTTAAACTATAAAAGGTTTGATAGTTTAATTGTCATAAATTGGTGGTTGAGGATGTCACACATTTATGAAATATTATGTGGCAATATCAAGATAGTTGAATGCACACATGCAAGAATTTCACTAATTGAATTCTTGAAATAAGTATTCTCAAAATTCCAATAGATCAAAATTAGTTGATTTATGTCTTGTCAACAAGTATGATTGACATGACTTGAGGCATAAATCATTAACTAGAATTATCATGCATTGATCTATTTAGTATTTGGATAAGGAATGTTAAGCAATTATTATTTACAATGAACTAAAGTACTTGGCACATTTGTTTTCATTAATAATAGATTGTATCCTATATTTGCATGTTTAAATCCGTGAATAACTTATGTTATTATAAATTGTTCGTTGTCACTTAATGATATAGGAATATCATTAAATCAAGACAAATATGAGTATTGGTAGAATATACTTGAAAGTATATTGATGCGTTGACATGCCAATTTCACATGATATTCAATGAATTGAGTATAGGACTTATCCCAACTTCATGAGTTTACTTTATGGATCTTGTCATCAAGTAAATCATGTATATATAGTTATCCTCAGACTTGAGATGCCAGATAACTGTCATGGATGTAGTGCATTTCTGTGAAGCAATTTACCGCTATACGTAACTGGTAGCTATAAGGATTGTTTTCAGGAGTGTTGCAAAGTTCATGGGTTATGCTCATAGTCAAGAGAGAATTTGTTCCTCCAAATTTGTTTGGAGTTTAATACTGCTGGGCCCCTCATAGGGTTGACAAGATATTTGTGCGGCCGCACCCAAGATCTCACCTGAATATGTTCAGAAGATTTGGTAATCTTGCTCAATCAGAAACAACGAGAAACATAATGATTAATAAAGAATGACTGAGATCCATATCTTTATTAATGTAGTATTAGAAACAAAAGGATGAGTATGATGATGAATCATCGAATGGTTTTTCCAGGAGACCACCACCCGAGTTGTACTAGGGGCATTGGCGTGTTGCTAGACGCTAACCAATGTCATTACACTTTTAATAGATGTCCAAGTGGGAGCTGTTAGAGTTTGTGGACAAATATTAAATCATGTATGACTAGAATCGAACTCGGGACCATGCGATTGCACACTTTACGTATGAATGATTAATGAAGAATAATTAATATATATAAATGTTATGTATTTAATTATTTGAACACAAATAACGACTAACGGACGTTAAGTAATTAACGGGAATTGACTAACGACCGTTAGTGAATAAAGGAAGGACCATAGGTGAAAATAGAGGTCAAGAAGATTCCGGAATTCCCTAGGGAATTAGGGGCCGATCGGATTTGGGTTTGCTAAACCCAATTCGAGTCCAACTTGTCCTCCAAGATATGTAGCCTATAAATACAAGGCCTAAGGGTTAGGGTTTCACATCTTGTGCACGCTTGCTATAACCCTAACTTTGTCTTTCTTCTTCCTTTGCTAAAAACCGATCGACCTATCCCTTTAGGGAAGGTGATCGACTTTTCTTAATTAAACAAATAGTTTGGTTTAATTCGTGTGTTCTTTTACTAGCATCAGACATTAATCGGTTATAGTACGTGTGTACAAAACCTTGGTAATTAACTCACTATAGTTAATACCATCTTGGATTGAGAAACAAAACGGTAAGGGGTTTCTCGTTAATCCTATTGTTTGTTTAAGAAGAAGAACTTGACGTTTAGATCCTTGTTTTGCTAGGATCAAAGGTACGTATCTTTAATATTCGGTTAATCTCTTTACATGTTAAATATTGATTCTTTGCTTCCGCTACGTGCTTTGGTGATATAGAATTAATTATATAATTGTTATGGTATTTAAATTCTAACAGTTACCAAATCTATCTTTTTTCATCTATAAGATTATTTCAGAGCACAACGAAAAGTGCAATCAACTATGATTATATCGTGAACCCACTGTGAATTCAATACGTATGACTACACATATGACAGATCAGTCGGTGCGTTGTGACAAAATTTGCGATCTAATTGTGAAATATTACAATTTCATTTTTTTTTATTTATAGTTACCGGAAAATCTGTGTTCCTTATTAACCCAACCAAAATCTACTAAAAAAAAACTCATCTGAAACGTTAAACAGTCAGTTACTTCATAGAGTTTTAAAGCGAAACCTTGCTCACTACAAGTGATTACAAACTTAGAGTTCGTCAATACACTATGGTTCATCTATAGATTTCGTCGCAATAATAAAAAGTAAGTTGTGTTGAAGTCCAACATGAATCATCCAGTAAAGACGTGACTGTGAATAAAAAAGTAATTGCGAACTACATGTTCGGAATACTTATGTGTGTGACTTGACATCTTAATGGTTTCTATACAATCCGTTCTGCTTCATCCAGTTCCCCATGCTAAATATATGTCGTGTGATAATTTTCCTATGAAAGTGTTATTTAGTTGTAACAATTAAGGTTGTACAAGCTATGTAGAACGTAATGGGTATGTATTGAAATACACAATGACAATCGTAATCAAATCGTGATTATATTAAATTGAATTTTACAACATATCCAAGAATCATAGATTTCGGCTACTATTATGTCGTGCTTCAATGACTTCGGTGTTCTCTCCCGTTTCTCATGATGTGCTTCATTGACTGGTGTCAAAGTTGTTGTACAATATGAAGTTTTCATGTTGTGCTTTATTGCTTTGTTCCTCTTCATAGCCAAAGAAGAGAGAAAAGATAATGCTATTTCCCTTTGCATGAACGTACTACATATTTTCCTTGTCCTTATTTTCTATAAAAAAAAAGTCATCTTGCCATAAGATTTAGAAGAAAAGTGGCAAAGTTGCTGTCAAATATTGTGTTACTCTATTTTGTAAGAAATAACACATGTTTGACACACCAAAACCGGTTTTTAAGTGTTTTATTACCAAAGTATCACCGAGATAGTTGACAATGACTTTTATGTGTCTAAAGATGTATTCTGATTGGTTAGTCAAATAATGACGAGTCAAACTTTAGTTATGAGTTAGTCAAATATGTTTATTATAGTTTTAGAAAGTTATATATGGCCTAAATAAGAGAAAAGAGAACTTGGAAGACTTAAGTTGCCAATATGGCAAACTTGCACTTAACTTAACTAGAAAATTCCTAGACATTCTACAACCTTCTCATTTGTGTCTGTGTATATATGTGTGTGTGGGTGTGACGTGAAGACCAAGAAGAAGAGGGGAACCATGTTGTCTTGATGATCAAATTGAAGAAGGATTAGCATGCAGATTCAGAAGATTAATCCCTAGCAATGATCCTCTACAAGTAAGTAGTAACTATCCTTGATAAATCTTTGAGTTAGGGTTTATGTACCAAGATTGGGGATTTTGGGTAATTGTGGTTCTAAAACAAGTATTAAAGTGTTTATGGTATTGGGTTATGCGTGTAAGTGTTAGTATAGATGGCAATCTCAATCATGTTGAACACCCAAGTTGAAGTTTATATATCGTTAAATAGTTTGTAAATGATGTAGTCAAGTGTCAAAGTCCAGATTTTATGTATTACTACATTCCTCCTACATAAAGTGTTCAATATAACTTTTTTTTTAAGTCTTTTTTCTTCAACTTTGACCTTAAATATATTTGCTTGTGTTATATAATACTTAATGAAAATTTTACAAAGAGTTAATTTCAAAAATGGTCCCTGTGGTCACCCGGGTTTAACACTTTTATTCCCCATACTTTTTTTTAACGGATCTGCTCCCCAAACTTGCGACCCATAACGGGTTTAGTCCCTTGACCTTATATTCGGTCTGTTTGACCGTTTTCTTGGTCAAGTGACTAAAACTTGAGGGATAATTAAGTCTTTTTATCTTTGGCGGGATATTGACTAGGGTTTTATAGCCATTTTGACTAATTAAGTCGATTCATAACCCTTTTCAACCCCAAAATTTTCATCCCCAAAACTCTCTCTCAAAATTCTGAGTTGTAATCAGTACGCAGGTTAATCAATGGTTTCTGAATGGAGGGTTCGTATGCAGGGATCAAAAGCAGACCCCTATCATGATTATCGTGAGTATTTTGTATTGTTCAAGCTTAACTGAAGTTTATTTGATCAATAATCTTGTTTAGATAACTCTTAATTTTTTAATGTAACCAGGTTATTTTCCAAGGGTTTTTTGCTTGAAGATCAACCATGGTGGTGCATTTACCAGTTCTCCCAAGATAAGATATAAAGGTGGGAAGGTAAATTGGATAGACTCAATTGATTGTGATGTGTTTTCTATTCTTGAAATTAACACAATGATGAAAGAGATAGGTTATTAAAACTCATCATTTGAGTATTATTATAAGGAACCTAACACTGATTTAGACAATGGCCTAAAGAAGTTAGTTAGTGATCAGGATGTGTTGCAAATGATGAAGTTTGTTGCTAAGTATAAGGTAATTGAGTTGTATGTTGATCACTGTGTTATTGAGGAGCCACTAAATGTTGAGCCACTGATTGTAGATGACTCTTTGGTTGATAATGTAGTAGATAATACTGTCTTAGATGACAATGCTGATGATGTAGTTGTAGAGGTTAGTGATGATGAATGGTTGAAGAGGTGCTTAGACTTGGTGGGTAGAAAGAAAAAGGGTGTAGTTGAAAATGAGGATGTAGGACAGTCAAATAGGAATAAAAACATGAATGCTGAGTCAGAAAGGGAAGATGGTACTGGTAGTGAACATGGTTCTGGTAGTGAGGATGATTCAGATAGCCAAGACAGTGACTACTTTGTTGAACCAGATAACATAATAGATGATGTTGAAGTGGATATGGCTGAATTTAAAAGAAACATTGATGATAATGTTGAATGGGTTGGGTCTAAAGAGAATGTGGAACAAGTAGAAGAAGTTTTTGAGGATGAGGAAGTTGATTATGATGATATGGATACTGGGAGTGAATGTGAGAATGAAGGTGAATTTAGAAAAGCTTTAAAGAAGCATATTAAAAAGAAGAATGCAGAAGCAAATTTGGGTGGTAATGTGTGGAAAGAGAATTTTTTTATTAGACAGGAATTTGAAAGTAATAGACTAATTAAGGAAATGCTTACTAGAGTTTCAGTAGAACAAAGAAGGCAATTGTATTTGAAAAAGAATGACAAAAAGAGATTGAGGGATCAATGCAGGGGGAAGGTTCCTCAATTCAGTTGTGAGGATGGAAGTGGGTCAAAAGGGAAAGGTTCAGAAGGGCCAAAAGGTTAAAAAGGAAAGGGTCAAGTGAGTGGGTCAAAAGGGAAAGGTTCAGATGGTGGGTGGAGCATTAATGATAAGGAAGAATATTGCCCTTGGTACCTTCAATGCTCCAAATTACCAAACCAAGAAACTTGGGCAGTCAAAACCTTTAATGATACTCATAAATGTTTACAATCAAGAAAAGTCAAAAGATGCACAACCACTTTCTTGTCTAAAACTGTAGAGGGTAGTATCAAGCCTAACCCTAAAATTCCTCTAGTTGCCCTTAAAGACTAACTGCAGAAAGAATATGAATTAGGTCTTTCAACCCAAAAGGTTTTCAGGGCTAAGAAAATGGCAATGGAAAGGATTGATGGTAATCATAGAAAACAGTATGCAGAGTTGAGAGACTACTGTTTGGAATTAAAAAATAGCAATCCAAACACCACTGTTCATATTGAAGTAGAAAGACCACATGATGTCAACAGTTCAGAGAGAAAGTTTAAGAGGGTGTATGTATGTTTAGGTCATTTGAAAGATGGATTTAAGGCTGGGAAAAGAGACTTGTTGGGATTGGATGGATGTTTCTTGTCTGGTATGTATCCTGGTTGGATTTTGACAGCAGTGGGGCTAGATCCAAACAATGGAATATACCCCCTTGCATATGCTATAGTGGAGTCTGAAAACAAGGATTCATGGAAGTGGTTTCTTGACTGTGTTGGTGATGACTTGGAGCTTTTCAGAAACTCAAATTTTACATTTATATCAGACAGGCAAAAGGTATGTTTTTTATTAATAATGGTTTATATTTCAATTGATTCATAGGTTTTACCATTGTCAGATAATGAAAGTGTTTTATATGTCATCAATCTTAGGGTGTCATACCAGCAATAGCAGAGACCTTTCCTAGTGCAGAGCTAGGTTTTGTCTTAAACACATATATGACAATATGAAGCTGAGTTGGAGAGGTCAAATGTACAAACAGATGTTATGGAGATGTGCAACTGCTACTACTGTGCAGCAGTTTGATAAGCATATGGACACACTGAAAGCTTTTAAGAAAGAAGCTTATGAATGGTTGAAAAAGATCCCACCCCAACACTGGACTAGGTCTTACTTTTCAGGTATACTTACTTTAAAACTGTATTCACAAATATTTAACTTCTTTTGACAAAATTTAACTAGTACTTTTAATAAACTTGCAGAAAGGGCACACTGTGATGTGTTATTGAGTAACATGTGTGAAGTTCTAAACAGACAGCTTGTAGATGGAAGGGACAAACCTATCATCACACGTTTGGAATTCATTAGAGTTTATCTAATGAAAAGAATTGTTAATGTCCAAAAAGTTATTGCCAAATCTGTTGGTCCACTTACACCCAATGCTAGTAGAATTTTCCAAACAATTGTCAAAGATGCAGCACAGATAAAGGTACATTGCCAAAATCTTTCGTGCCTTTTTTTTTAACATTTTTGTATAGTTGTTTGGAGTTTGTAACTAGGTTATGTATGATATATAGATTGAATGGAATGGTGGTGACTTATACCAAGCCAATGGTCCTGATGGGTTTCAGTGTGTAGTCAATATGAGGACTAGGGAATGTAGTTGTAGAAAGTGGGAGTTAACAGGTATACCCTGCAAGCATGTAGTGGCTGCCATTTGGAACATGGCAAGTAATGGGGAAGAAACAGGAATACCAGAGTCTTATTGTCATGAAACCTATTGGCTATCTACTTGGAAAGATATGCACAGGTTTAAAATAAATCCCCTAAATGGTCCTGATTTTTGGCAAAAATCAAATAACCTAAACACAATTATCCCACCAGATCCTAAACCACAAATTGTTAGGCCACAAAAAAAGAGAAGGAAGAGTGCAACTGAATTGTCTGAAGGACTTGTAAAGGGAAAAAAGTTGAGTAGAGCAGGTAAGAGTATTAGTTGTAGCAACTGTAAGGGAGTTGGTCATAACAAGAAGGGTTGCCCAAATGTGAATTCTGCAAGTGCTGCACAAGCTTCACATACTCCACCAACTGGACAGGCTCCACATGCTGCAAGGGACACACAGTCTGCATAAGAAGCTTCAGAGATTGACCTTTCCTCACAAGGTCCACCAGCCACTCAAGTCACACAAACTCCACCAATTCATGTACTGCTTCATGCTTCACCAACTAAGATGACAAAGGCATCAGCAAAAAAAAGGATGAGTTCTGATTGATTTGGAACAAGTTAATTTCCATGTTTCTAGACTTTTATATCATTGTATTAGACTTTTGTGTATGTTTGTAAGACCAAGTTATGTATGTTTCTAGTAATTTGGAATTTCATTTTGGTACATTGTATTTTGACTTGTAAAAGTCAATTTCTTAGTGCTATTTATGCTTCAGTTATTACCAAATTTGGTACATTGTAATTTGACTTCTAAAAGTCAATTTCTCAGTTATGGTTTAAACCATCTTTTTCACAAAAAATATACATACATATATGAATGCAAGTACTTTGTAATGTAATAAAGTTAAATGCTACTTGTTTAGTTCAAGTTGAAACTGCTTTTTTTCCATTCATCAAAATCCCAAAATACAACTTGAAACTGCTTTTTCCATTCTAAACATAAGATAACTTCCAAACACTACCTTCAAACATAATGTATAATACATTAACTACTTGAAAGCAAAAACAACAAGAAAAAAGATCCAACTGATAATAAGCATCTTCTTCATCTTCTTAGCTTCAACTGTCTTTTCTTCTGCTACCCTTTGTAACTCATTCATTGAACCCAACAAACCTGAAATTATTTGGACAGCTCGTTCACACATTGGGGGATCATACCAATCGATTATCCCACAATTGATTGGCTATTACAAAAAGAAAAAAAAATTAGGTCAAACATCAAATTGTGGGTTTTTTAACCAAATTAATATTACACTTACTTTTTTCCCACAACAATAGAATCGTCTTCCAGGGTTGATTGCAGTCCAAGAGGTTACAATGGTGGATCTTGCTCCACACCTATTGCACCTAATGTGTCGATTCATGTTTGTGTCTGATGTTTGATGCGTGTGTTGTGTTTTTGCAAGTGATAGCAGATATCACTCTTGCTTATACTAAGTATAAGACATATCCCCAAATAAAAAGACCTAATTACCCCTCAAGTTTTAGTCAATTAACAAACAAAATGGTCAAACAGACGGAATATATGGTCAAGGGACTAAACCCGTTATGGGTCGCAAGTTTGGGGAGCAGATCCGTTAAAAAAAAGTATGGGGACTAAAAGTGTTAAACCCGGGTGACCATAGGGACCATTTTTGAAATTAACTCTTTTACAAATGAAAATACATTTAAAAACTTGTTCCATTTATATATCTTGCATCAAGTATTATATAACACGAACAAAAATATTTAAAGTCAAAGTTAAAGAACAAAGACTTAAAAGGTCATAGTTGACACTTAATGTGGGACGGAGGGAGTAATGATCTATGCTCAAAGAGTGATTGAAAATGGGTCAAAATGGATGTCTGGTATAACTTTGTAAAGCATGTTTCCACACTGTCGTTGAGACCAAGTTTATACATATTTATGAAATATATGTTATTTTAAAGTATTCTGGAAAGTTTTGTGAAATATCGAGTTCGGGAAGTTGGTTTTCTGAAAAAGTATGAAAAAAATGAGTCGGGTTAGCAGAAAGCTGCAACCGGGTGGTTGGAGCATCCAGCCGTGCGGTTTGAACCTCCAGCCGGGCGGTTGGAGCGAGTTTGACAGATTTTCGTTGGTTTTTGGAAAATAATATAAAATAGACTGTAAGTTCGTAGGAGTCGTTTCGCCTATAATTTTAAAGGTATTTGAGTCTACTTTCTATTAAAAATACTTTCAGAAGCTGGTTTGTAACAGAAGTATAAAAGAGTCCTTAATTTGTAACAGAAGGTCCGTTTTGGCAAATCCGTTTGCGCAATTTTTTTGTCAAGTTTGGAAAGGGGCGTTTCATTTTGGCAGTAAATATGATCAACCTCTATACTCCTCCGTTTTGAGGTCTAGAAGAATATAGAGCTACATGAATGTGATCCATAGTAAATGAGACCAAAAGAAAGTTGATTTTCAGCTTTTAGACGCTTGACTTTTTTTACCCTATAGTGGATTCGAGCAAAATTATAGTGAAGTCAATCAAAAATAAAAGTGGAGTCGAGCAAAAAAATCGTGCAGTCGAGCAATCTATATTTGAATATTTTTTTCTTCCAAACATATACCATGGTCAGTGCAGTGGATAGAAAATTTCTCTTGGTCTATTTAAGTCATTGGCCCTTTTGTAAATTGGTTCAATGGAAGTAATTCCATTCGTAATAGAACAACATCTGGTTTTGAGAATAGCTCATAACACTGTTCCTGAAACTACATGATGTCCATGAAATTTGTTGTTGACCTTTGTGTATTAGAATGAAAAGTCTCTCATAACGTCTATAGCCGACCCTTTTTCCACAGATGGATTCATTGGATAGTGAAGCGAGATTTGCAGAACCTTGAAAAGAAATTTTACAATCCTCTAGGCAGTGTACCTAATCGTTGTAGTGTAGTATAGGTAAATCCGAAGGATTGGTCGTTCTCTAGGGGAATAGTGTCGTTAGGTCAAGATGTATGACGAGATAGGTCTAGAGGTGAGGGATGATTCTTTTTGTATTTTTTATATTTTATAAAAGTAGTAAAAATCCCGGTTTTGAAAAAATGGGCGAAATTAGTTGCTCGTCAACTAACCCAAAACTAATAATCCAATTAAACTAAACTAATTAAAAAGAGAAAATACAATTGGTGACTTCTTATGATAGGGAAAAGCATGTTTACTTAGATTCAATTACTCCCTAGTTATCTCCTATTGATTTGTCTAATTGTCATATCATTGTTTTAGTTAAATCGCTGTATTCCTTAATATCGGTCGTGGGGAGGTGCCGAAGTCCCCAACTTTATGAATCTTAGTCTCCCCTAAAAACATTAAAGTCTATTAAGTTTTCTAGGATCTACAAGACGCAATTCATGCAATAAATACAACGAGAAAAACTAATAGTGCACTCTACGGTTGTGTTTTCTAAGACGTTCAAGCTATTTACATATAAGAGGTCAGCCAATTTTCTTAGCCTAACGCGAGGCAATCAACTAAACAAGAGACAACAAATCAATATTCAATAACTAGCTTTCACTAGATCTAAGCAAACACAAATAAACTTAAGCTAGCATGTTAAAACAAAGAAAATATAAACACATAATCAAACAATACATAGACATATCAAATGATTAAAGGGATACTTATCTTTATTGAAACATGAAGTTCAAGGGCTTTGAAAGCCTCACAAAAGTTGTTAAATTTGTCCCAAAACCCTACTTTAAGATATTCCCCAAAGATGTCTCTCTAATAATGAAAACATGCGAAAATATATATAGGATTACAATTGTGATGGCGTCACTTGCAAAGTGTGACGCCGTCAGCTCGCCGTGGTTTAAGGTTTCGTCTTGTGCAAGTCGCCGTTATGACGACTTCAGGAATGACTTGAGGCAGTCACTTGATAAACCGTCTGGGCCGTCTCTTGTTAGCTTAAAACATGACTCCCATCTTTAATTAACACCTGATGGCGTCAGGTTGTAGTGTAGTATAGGTAAGTCTGGGGGATTGATCATTCTCTAGGGGAATAGTCTCACAATAGTTGTGGAAAGGTCAAGATGTATGACGAGATAGGTCTAGAGGTGAGGGATGATTCTTTTTGTATTTTTATAGTTTTTAGAAAAACAACTAAAAATCTCAGTTTCGAAGGAGTGGGCGGAATTAGTTGTTAATCAACTAACCCAAAAACTAATTATGAAACTAAAATAAATAAAAATAAACTGAAAAAGTAAATTGGAGGTAACTCTTATGATAGAAAAAACGTGTTCACTTAGAATTAATTACTCCCTAGTTATCTCCTACTGATTTGTTGAATTGTCACGTCCTTGTTTTAGTTGAAGCGTTGTATTCCTTAATATTGGTCATGGGGAGGTGCCGAAGTCCCAACTCTATGAATCTTAGTCTCCCCTAAATCACTTAAAGTATATTAAGTTTTCTAGGATGTACAATCCGCAATTCACACAATAAATACAACGAGAAAAACCTATAGTACACTCTACGGTTGCGTTTTCTAAGACGTTCAAGCTAGTTACATATAAGAGGTCAACTAGTTTTCTTAGCCTAACGGGAGGCAATCAACTAAATAAGAGACAACAAATCAATATTCAATAACTAGGTTTCACTAGATCTAAGCAAACACAAATAAACTTAAGCTAGCATGTTAGATAGAAGAAAAGATAAACAAGTAATTTAACAACACATAGAAATATTGAATGATTAAACAAATAACTTATCTTCAATAGAACATGGATGAAAAAGGCTGAAAAAGCCTTACAAGAGCTGCCAAAATCGTCTAGGGTTTTGTCCTCCAAAGTGTTACACTTATTAATGAAAAAAATGCGAAAGTATGTATAGATTTACAAATGTGACGGCGTCACCTTATAGGTCATGACGCCGTCAGCTCGCCGCGTTTAGGGTTTTCACTTGTGCAAGTTGCTGTTATGACGGCGTCAGGAATATCTTGAGGCCATCACTTGTTAATTCTCCTGGGCCATCTTTTTCTAGCTTAATACGTGACTCCCATCTCCAATTTGTACCTGACGGCGTCAGGTTGTAGAATCTTCCAATTCCTCTGAAGCGTCACCTGATAAACTTGAACCAAAAATCCATCTTCATAAACAAGGGATGGTGTCACGTGGTAGCTTGTGACGTCGTCAGATCTCCAAGTCTGACAGGTTTTTCGCGACTTCGTCGTTTTCTTCACTTTTTCGTCCAAATACGTCCAAAAAGTGCCGATTTCCAGATTTCTCATCCCAAGTACCTAAAATACAAAAAGGAAACGATTTGAGGCAATATTTGATCATATTTATACAATTTTGGGCTTAAATGACCCCTTAAAAAGGTACAAAATAAATCCTTATCAGACTCGACTTAGCAACCATGTAACCAATTAGATAATGGACAAAGGGTTTAACATAAATGTTGTAACAATAATGCACTAAAGATGAGTGCATACAAGGTAGGCTAAAGCGATTTGGGTGTACATTTGGGGGTGGATTGTAAACAATGTTCTTCATTAATATTTCGGAATCCACCAAAATATTACGAGAACCGCAAAAAAGATAGGCTCTGAGGGGTGTACTAGGGGTATCGTGTACTAAAAATGAGTACATCGCAAGGGTGTGGGAAAATTACTTGACTGGTGTAGCCAACGTAATTATAAAATAGGTTTAAAACAAGGGTTATTCTAATGCCTCTTATCATTTAGCAAATCCTAACTACACGAATGTATTCTCACTAGCGATCTTGGGATGCATCACAAACGCAAGTTCTAGCATCTATATACTACCGGTACACTCGTAAACATTAAAGGTAAATGCATTTTCCTAAAGATGTAAAGGTGAACCTCACATTTTTTGGGTCGAAATTTTTTGAGTGGAAGGGTTTTTGTGCTAGCTATATGATTTGTATCCGTGAGACACTTATTAAGACTAAAGTTTCACTCCTGTATGTTGTAAAAAAATTTAAATTTGGTGCCAAAATTACCCTAACAAGTATTTCTTTTAGTTTTATTACACATTTACTCGAAGACAAAACAAACATCAAGCGAAGTTATAGTTTCTAAGGTATCCCATTTTACCCTCCCTACACTTAAATTGAACATTGTTCCCAATGTTCTTGAAAAGTATCAAAGTTATGATAACGGGAAAAATAAAATAGAGAAGAGAAACTGAGAGGATGTACGATACACTATTGAGGATGTTAGTCCTTTTGTACGAGTGTATGTGATACTTTGAGTGAATATGATTAAGTATGCGGAATCTACTTAACCACACTTAGAAGGATATTGGTTATTGGAAATGGAACAGTGGTGGTTGTTGAATTTGATAATGAACAATGAATGTTAACACCAAACGATTCAATATTATTGAGAATAATATGAGTGATCTTCACTATCACTAGGGTTACAAACCTTGAATCTCTATTACAAAGAAAACTATTTTTCTGTTATGTTCTACACACATGTATGTTTTCTTAGTATTCAACTAGTTACAAATTTAGCACTTAGACACTCTATTTTCAACACACTGGTAACTAATATAAGATCTTTCCTTTTATACAACAAATGAGATCTTTACAATAAATGATAAGTCTTGTCGAACTACTTGCTTGCTTGAGTGTGTCAGTCCCTACGATACAACTTGTATCTGTGTACACAACTTGTTGACTGAACATCTATCAAAGATATTATCTACCGTATATCTTTGACTTTTTTACACAAAATATCTTTGTATACTTATCCATCCAGCAGTAGAATACGCGACACTTATCTCTTCAATAGCAGAATCTAATGCACTAGCAGTAGTATCCTTGCCGCAGCAGAATATCTAACACTAGTAGTAGAATGAAATACACTAGCAGTAGAATGACACTTAGTATATTTCTTTGAGCAGAACTGACCTTGTGAATGTTTAATTCCCGATACTAATCTTCAGAACATTTAATTCCTAACAATCCTCCCCTAAACATGTGATTTCCCTAAATTAACATGTTTCTTCTGAATTAAATTCTGATTGTGAGGATCTTTCAAACACTAAATAGTCAGATTCTTGATCTGAGCTTTTCTTTGTTCTGTAAGACCAACTATCTTTCTGTCTAACTCATCTGCTTTCTGTGAATCCCTTTTAGCAATAACATTATCTTTCTTTGTCTTGAACACAAGCAATACCTTGAATAAAAAATGGTGCAATTTCCTTGGATGGAGGAATTATAAGAGGCAATGGTGCTGTGTATATTGGATGCTTGTTCCAAGAAGTCAAATCAATTTCCAGCATGCCTTTGCAAGTGATGAAGAAACGTAGTGAACTGAAATTGAAACTGAAAGAACCTAGATAGAACTTTCTCCATTTGAATGCTTCATCCCTTCTGAATATATATAATACTCCAGAATCTTCATTTGAACTTTCTTCATTTGAAGAGCTTATTCCCAGTATCCATCAACTGAAAAAGATTATTCCCAGCATTCATCAACTGAATGCTTGTTCTTATTATTGGCTGAATAATAAGATATTTTAGCTTCTCAAAAAGCTGACATCATCATCTTGTATACTCTTGTCTTTTCCATTGTAGGAGAAGATACAACAACTGCTGCTGAGCCAGGTGGTTTTTGAAGGGGTGTATATATTATATTCAGATGATAAAAAGTGAAGTCATGAAACTACTCCTTTCCCAATCTTTCTCCCCTGATTAATTAATTATAAACTACCTCCCCTGATTCTAAGCATACACAACCACAAATTTTCTTCCCTTATTGGTTAATCTTCCTCCTTTGAGCTTGGAAGATTTTTCACCATGTATCAAAATATTTCCTCCCCTGTTTGGAAGATCTCTCACCATCATGTGATCTACCAATTAGAACATGATTTTCAGACAATGGTGTACATGTTGGCCATCAATTCCTTAAGAGTTTAATTAGCTGCCCTCATCACTTCCAGGTGTGTTAACTCCTGTGAGAGGTGAATCATGGGGCATTGACTCATTATCCATCATTTGATGGTTTTCTGAGCCACTTTGAAAATCCTTTTTAAAGAACCTTTTGACTTAGCAGAATGAACTTGATTTTATTATTGAAAAATCATACTGCTTACAACCATTTGGAAGGGATTAAGTGTATAACAGACACTTAATAAAGAATTCAGTTTAAAATAACCTCTGGTTGTATGAGTACCAATATTTTCAGTTATAAATAACTGCCTATGTAAAGATAAACCCATTCAAAGGGCTTTCTTGACAGGTTTTCTAGCTCGTGACAATTGTGTCCTCTAACACAAGTGTTAGATGCACATTTGTTCGCTGTTCTTTCTATCAGATGTCCTTAGACTTGCTCATTATACTAATTAAAGTATAAAATGATAGAAAGTGAGTTGAGTCAGTTACTATCTGACCAACTGAGCCATCAAGTCAATGTGAAACATCATAATCAGGTTTCAAGAAAGAAGTTTTAAAGAATCAATTAACTTAGGTGTAAACCTTTGTTAATGATCTCCAAACTCAATCTATCATGAACCTATTATGTTAGCAACTAGTATAATCATTCTGCTGCTCAGACATTTCACTTGAAACTTCCTTTGTGCTCAAATGTTCATACCTGACAATGTTAGTCCAAAACCAAGAAACAAAATGCAAAAACATTTGTCTTATAGCAGTATCATTATATGACTAACAGTATGAACTGAACAAACAAAATTTGTACTAGCATTACAAACTTTTCAATAACAGTACCAATTTACAAAGCTAACAGTACAAACAAAAAGTTATATACATAAACACAGAGTTTTAAATCATTGAGGATTTAGCTAGCATCCCAATACTTGCTACCAAGTATTGAAACCTTCCAACATCAAAAGCTTTTGTGAGAAGATCTGAAAAGTTATGATCAGAATTAATTTTAAGAACTTGAATCAACTTTTTCTCATTGTAGTCTCTAATAAAATGATGTCTAATTTTAATGTGTTTTGTTTTAGAGTGTTGCACTGGGTTTTTAATTATGCAAATTATACTACTATTATCAATATGTATGACAGTGTCTAATAAATTATACCCATAGTCAAGAAGTTGGTTTTGAAGCCATAGGACTTGACCACAAGAACTTGTAGCAGCTACATATTCAGCTTCAGTTGTTGAAGTAGCCACAATTGTTTGCTTGTTACACTGCCATGAGATAAGTCTACACCCAAAGAATTGACATCCTCAGTTGTTGACTTTCTGTCCAAGCTTGCACCAGCATAATCACTATCTGAATATGCTACCAAGTCAAAAGGTGACTCCCTAGAATACCATAGACCCAACCTAGGTTGACCCTTGAGATATCTAAAAATCCTCTTGACAGCTATTAAATGAGAAACCTTAGGAGTTACTTAAAATCTTGCCCAAGCATAAACAGAGAACATGATATCAGGTCTTGATGATGTAAGATACATCAAAGAACCTATCATAGATCTGTATGTGTGTACATCCACATTGTCTCCATCTACGTCTTTAAGAAGTGGCTTCTCAGAGTCCATTGGTGTGCTTGCTACCTTTGAATCAGCAAATTGAAATTTTCTTAGAATCTCTGCAACATATTTATCTTGGCTGATAAAAATGCCTTCACTTGATTGTTTAACTTGCAGACCCAAAAAGAGTGTAAGTTCCCCCATGGAACTCATCTGAAACTTATCATGCATAAGTTTCTCAAACTCTAAACACATCTCCTTCCTTGTAGATCCAAAGATGATATCATCTACATACACCTGAACTAGCAAAAGATCATTCTTGTTCTTCTTGATGAATAATATCTGATCTATCTTGCCCCTTTGGAATCCATTTTCTGTCAAATAGGAAGCCAGTGTTTCATACCAAGCCCTTGGTGCCTGATGAAGGCCATAAAGAGCCTTAACTACTTTGTACACTTTGTCTGGATGGTCTGGGTTAGTAAATCCTGGAGGTTGTGAGACATATACCTCTTCTTCAATAGTACCATATAGAAAAGCACTCTTGACATCCATTTGATAAACTGTGAAGCCCATAAATGAAGCATAAGCCAAAAATAACCTAATGGCTTCAATCCTTGCTACTGGAGCAAACACCTCTTTATAGTCTATCCCTTCTTCTTGTGTGTACCCTTGGGCTACTAATCGAGCCTTATTCCTAATCACTATGCCCCTTTCATTCCTTTTATTTCTGAAAACCCATCTAGTGCCAATTACCCTTACACCCTTGGGTAAATCAACTAGCACCCATACCTTCTGAATCTTAAACTGAAGAAGCTCCTCTTGCATAGCTTCTACCCAGCTTGAATCATCTAGGGCTTTAAGAACATTCTTTGGTTCTGCTTGTGATAGAAAACATACAAATAAGCAAGAGTTGGAATACTTATGCTGCTTTGATGCATAAAGAGCATCAAGAAGCCCTTGTTGGTCTGAAGACATCAGTTGTTGCCTTGTCTTCACCCCTGATTGTACATCTCCAATCACATTATCCAGGGAGTAGACTTTGTGAATCCCTGTGTGTGGTGTAGTAGGAACTTGATAATGAGGTGGGAGATTATTGAAATCTACCTCTTCTTCTGAGAATTCTGCTTCATTTGGTTCTGAAGGGCCAGCAGTAGAAACATTTGGCTCAGCAGTGGAAAAATTAAGCCTAGCAGTAGAATGCTCTGTCTCAGCAGTACTATCATCAATGGAAACATTTTCTTGTTCCTTTGTTCCATCTTCCAAGTTTTCATCTTCAATCCCTTCTTTAGCTTCATCAGAAGAAGGTTCATCATTTGTTGAAGTTGAAGCCACACTTGTACTTGTCCATATTGGCATCATTACATAATCTTGATCTGTCCCTTTTTCTAACCTTGCCTCATCTGTTGCATCATTTGTGTCTGAACCTGAAAATTCATTAGTTTCTACATCAACAGGCACATAATTAATTGATTTGCTTAGAGACTCAAGATCAAATAGCCATTTAGGACCTTCACCTGCTGCATTGGATTTATTCTCCAAAAATTCCACATGCAGGTTTTCCTCTACTCTTCTAGTTCTTGAGTTGTATACTCTAAAAGCTTTGCTATTAAGAGAATATCTAACTAAGAATCCTTCATCTGCTTTACCATCAAACTTTCCTAGATGGTCTAAGGTATTCAGAATTGTCATATGACATCCAAAAGGTCTAAAAAATCCTATTGCAGGAGTTCTACCTCTAAAAAGCTCATATGATTTCTTATTGTGAGACTTGACAACCAAAACCCTGTTCTGGACATAGCAAGCAGTATTAACTGCTTCAGCCCAAAAAGTAATAGGCAACTTAGAGTCGGCTAACATGGTTCTAGCAGCTTTTATGAGTGTTCTATTTCTCCTCTCAGCTACTCCATTCTGCTAAGGACTTCTAGCAACACTAAATTCTCTCCTAATACCTTTTTCTTTGCAGAAGTCATCCATAACTCTATTGTTAAACTCTGTCCCATTATCAAATCTAATGACTTTTACCTTCTTGCTTACTAAGTTTTCTATCTCTGTAATGAATGTTTTAAGAATGCTAGAAGTATCATCCTTAGAACTTAAAAAGAAAACCCATGTAAATCTACTATAGTCATCGGTAACAACTAGACAATATCTTTTATGCATCATACTACTAACAGAAGTAGGTCCAAATAAGTCCATATGAAGCATAAATAATGATTGATCAATTGAGTTAAAAATCTTGGGCTTACAAGTGGCTTTGTGTTGTTTTCCTTTACGACAAGCAATGCATGTTTGGTCATTTTCAAATCGTTTTTGAGGCAAGCCTCTTACCAAACCATCCTTAACAATTTTATTTATGGTTTTGAAATTTATGTGACCAAGCCTCCTATGCCATTTCATAGATTCATCCAATGTGGCCTTTGCAACTAGACAAGTAAGTGCCTCTTTAGGAACAATCTTCTTCATATCAACACTGTACATGTTGCCCTTTATTGGAATTTTAAGAAGTACTTGACTTTCATCAGGCATCTTAAAATCAGAAGAAAGTACAAGACATTCAGTGTCAGTAAAAAGAACTTTGTTCTTTTTGTCACACATTTGTGAGACACTAAAAAGATTATACTTAAGCTCTTGCACATAGTACACATCTTCAAAATCTAATTTACCGGTTTGAATAGTACCTTTACCGGTAATTCTTCCACCAATTCCTCCTCCAAAGGTAACATAGCCTCCATCTAATGATTGAAAGTCTAAAAGATAAGACTTGTTTCCTGTCATGTGCCTTGAACACCCACTATCTGAATATCCTTGATCTTCATCATCTGTTGGTGAATGTCCCTGCACACAAACAAAGGAATTAGTTTTCTTGGGGAATCCAAGCCATTACTGACTTAGATTTGCCACGTGCATCAATGTAGTTAAATCTATTGAGAACAGTTGATGCACCATTGGATTTTAGAGGTCTCCACATCCAACATGCATAGGCCTTAACAGCATTTGCCCTCTTTTCCCTATCAGCAGTATATTTAATGTAGCCAGTACCCTTTGGCTTCCAAATTTGTTTTTGTATACTTGCTCTTGTTGGAAAAGGTCTTTTAGCAGTTGTTTGTGCATGTTTGTAAGTTGTTTTTGCACTTTGTACTGCTGGTTTTGGGTAAATAGAGTAAAAAGGTCTGGCAGTAGAAACTGCTTGGTGAGCAGTAGAAACTTTTGGTCTAGCAGTAGAAACTGCTTTTGGTCCAGACTTTAATGAAACTACTCTGGGTGTTGTTCTAGTATAATTAGAGTGACTTTTAGGAGTATGCCTTTTTAAATTAACCCTATTGTGTGTATACCTAGATACCCTTTGGTTGCAGAAAGCTGCAAGATGGTCAAATTCTCCACATATGAAACAAGATTTGTTATAGAAGTCAAAGTCATCACCTAATTGGTGAGACTTAAGGCCATTCCAATTCCTTTGGTTACCTTTAGGCTTGTTTGTGGTTCTGTATTGCTCACAATATCTAACTGGTTGCCTAACATGTTTAACATTGATTTTAGGCCTATCAGTATCATGTTTGACTATCTTAGGAACACTTGTTTCTGCTTTCTTAACCACATCAGGTTTAGACATAACCTGTTCTTCTTCATCATCATCACTATCAGTTGTACAAGCTTTATGAGATTGTACCTCAGTAGCAGAAAAAGCCATGAGTGCCATTTGAGAAGAAGATTCTTCTTCATCTGCCATGAAGCTCCAATCAAAACCTAAGCCATCAATAGCTACCATAGCTTTTGAGTTTGGCTCAGAAACCTCCCCTGTTTTGGATTTGCTTCTAAAACCTCTGTTCTTGTTATCTTGCTGCCTTGGTCTTCTACATTCTCTTGAGAAGTGCCCCATCATGTGGCAGTTGTAGCATTCTATCTTTGACTTGTCAAAACCAGCAGTATCATTGCTGCTGATTGTGAGCTTCTTCCCCGTCCTTTGATAGAACTTCTTAGCCCTCATGCTAAGAAGAGAAATTTGTCATTTTAGGTCCATTTCCTCCAGATCATCATCATTGATCTCTTGGAGGTCTTCATGAGTTAGCATGGACCCATCATTCTGACTTGTGAGAAAAGCACAACAAGTCATCTCATCCATAATACCAATGGTACTGCTTGATGAACTAGCAGCACCAACACCCATATCAACCTTCACATCTTCAACTGGATATGAGGTACTAGGAGATGACATAAATGCCATGTTCCTAGTACTTGAACTAGTACCTCCAGTTTTCTTCAAATCTTGTTCCACAATCTTAAAGTTGCTATACAAGTCCATAAGTTCCATCGGGTCAATGCCTGGTTTGTTTTTCCAGACAACAACATGTACAGCCCACTCTTCAGGTAAGCTTCTCAGAAATTTGGAGTTTAAATCTTCTTGAGGTATTTCAACCCCAAGAATAGCAAGTTGGCTCACAATTTTCTGTAGCCTGTTAAACATGTGGTCTAAAGAGATCATTTTTGGTTGAGGAAAAGTTCTCAAACTGCTGCTTAAGAAGAGTCTTGTGGGTCTTCTTGGTGGCTTCATTCCCACCATACCTTGCAACAACGGCCTCAAACAAAGATTTTGCATCTTTAAATTTGATGAAGTTTAAAAGTTGATCATTTGGAATGGTCATCATCAGCATACTTTTTGCCTGGAGGTCATTCTTCTTTCTGAATCTATCTTCTGCAGTTATTGGGTTGGTATTCACAATTGTCACAATTTTGCCTTCAACTGTTGATGTAGAGGTTGTAGGTTTGAAGGAATTCCCATCTTCAATAATTTTACAAAGTGTATAATCTTGCACTTGGAAATACTGCTCTATCCTTAACCTCCACATGTCAAACTCATTCTGTTTGAGCATGGGCAACTTTGCAGCAACATTCGTCTGGATAGATTCAACGTCCATTTCTTCTTCTAAATCAAAGATATCAGCCTTGCTCTGATACCAATTGAGAGGATGTACGATACACTATTGAGGATGTTAGTCCTTTTGTACGAGTGTATGTGATACTTTGAGTGAATATGATTAAGTATGCGGAATCTACTTAACCACACATAGAAGGATATTGGTTATTGGAAATGGAACAGTGGTGGTTGTCGAATTTGATAATGAACAATGAATGTTAACACCAAACGATTCAATATTATTGAGAATAGTACGAGTGATCTTCACTATCACTAGGGTTACAAACCTTGAATCTCTATTACAAAGAAAACTATTTTTCTGTTATGTTCTACACAAATGTATGTTTTCTTAGTATTCAACTACTTACAAATTTAGCACTTAGAAACTCTATTTTCAATACACTTGTAACTAATATAAGATCTTTCCTTTTATACAACAAAGGAGATCTTTACAATAAATGATAAGTCTTGTCGAACTACTTGCTTTCTTGAGCGTGTCAGTCCCTAAGATACAACTTGTATATGTGTACACAACTTGTTGACTGAACATCTATCAAAGATATTATCTACCGTATATCTTTGACTTTTATACACAAAATATCTTTGAATACTTATCCATCCAGCAGTAGAATACGCGACACTTATATCTTCAACAGCAGAATCTGATGCACTAGCAGTAGTATCCTTGCGGCAGCAGAATCTCTAACACTAGCAGTAGAATGAAATACACTAGCAGTAGAATGACACTTAGTATATTTCTTTGAGCAGAACTGACCTTTTGAACCTTTAATTCCCGATACTAATCTTCAGAACATTTAATTCCCAATAGAAACTAATACTCCCCTGATTTGCTCAGCATGGACGATGTGAAAACATGGTTAGATCCTCCTCCAAGAAAATAAACTTGATAAGCTTAACTTCCAATGTATACTTTCATCTTCTTGTACAATATAAAATTGGCGGTAAACACAAAACCTCTATATATATAAAAACTAATTCCTAGAAAACAAAGTAAGATATAATGCTTGCAAAATAAATGTCTACAGATTCCTGGAAATTTTAAATTCTGAGAATTTTCAAAAATTAAGTTCCAGCAGAAAAACAAAATCCTGGAAAACTGTGCTGCTACAGTGCCTGACGCCGTCGGGTTGTAGACCCTGACGCCGTCAGGTATGACCTGACAATATTTTTTGCGTTTTGTTTCTAGAAAATTTCTTGAAAAACCTGATTATTAACACCTGGAAAAACTGCAGAACATTCATTGTGACTTGATACAAGCATTTGACTCTAACAAACACACAAATATATATGCTATTCAATAATTGTTAACTTTCATGTTCGACTTCATTCTTGTAAACCAATGTGATCTTCCATACACTTATCTTCTTGTAAAATACCTTTATATGCAATTAAGATGAGGTTAAAAACAAAATAAAGCATTTTCACAAAATTATTCAAAACATGAACGATAAACAATTATGATGGAGCATATATATGAAATCAAACAAAATAAAAACAAACAAACAAACAATAAAACATGGGTTGCCTCCCAAGAAGCGCTTTTCTTTATTAATGAGTCTTGTAGCTAGACTCAAAGTCATGACCTATTACGTGACTTCACCTTCCATCACGTCCTCAACATCCTCAATCTTAGTCTTATATTCCGGCCATAATTGTAGACATTCTTTGTGAAAACCAAATATCTTTTTCATCACATAGTCTACACCTCTTCTTTTATCCTCATTATTGGTATAGTAGACCGATTCCTTGTGTTCCTTTTCAAGATTTGGCATTAGTTGGAATTGTTCAATCTTATACGACATTTGGTAAGCAATCTCGTCGGTTTCATCCGTAAACCTTGTTAATCCCAGTTAAGAACTTGATCGAATTCCTTAGCTTGTAAGGGTTAGTTATCTTAGATAAATCTAAAACAACTAGGTATAGAAATTGTCTTGAAGTTTATCAAATACAATGCGGAATCTTGTATTTGATCTTAAGAAGAACTTTGTATACAGTAAACAAGATCACAATTGTATCAAACTAAACACTTCAATATTATTGATATAATACGGATACTCAAAAGTATTAGGGTTTATAACCTTGAAGTTCTATAAAAATCATGTTAAGATATATCTGATGTATCTATCTCTATGCCCTAGGACCTCCTTTTATAGACTAAGGAGTCCTAGTCGGCTTACAATAACTTTCTATACAAGATAAATATCTTTTCTATAATTATCTATTACAAAACTTTCGTTACAAAATATTCTATAAACATAAACCGACTCTAATACTCCAGCAACACTAATAATGAATCAGCGGCACTAACTCTTTGTTCTGGCAGCATTAAGTCTCTAGCAACATTAACTTAGTACTAGCAACACTAAGTTTCCTTCTAGCAGCATTAACTACTTAGAGTATTTTTCCTTGAAGTCTGTCAGCAATCTTAATGTACTCAACAATCTTCTATCAAATTATCAAGTTCCTACTACACCACAATCAAGAATTCACAAAGTTCATTCCCTGGATCATGTGATTGGAGATATACAGTCAGGTGTGAAGACAAGACAACAATTGATGTCTTCAGACCAACAAGGGCTTCTTGATGCCCTTTATGCTTCAAAACAGCATGAGCTTTTAAACTCTTGCTTGTTTGTATGTTTTCTCTCACAAGTTGAACCAAAGACAATTCTTACAGCCCTAGATGATTCAAGCTGGTTAGAGGCTATGAAAGAAGAGCTTCTTCAGTTCAAGATTCAAAAGGTTTGGGTGCTAGTTGATTTACCTACAGGTGTGAAGGTAATTGGCACTAGATGGGTTTTTAAGAACAAAAGGGATGAAAGAGGAATAGTGATCAAGAATAAGGCTAGATTAGTAGCACAAGGGTACACACAAGAAGAAGGGATAGATTATGATGAAGTTTATGCTCCAGTAGCAAGGATTGAGGCAATTAGGCTGTTTCTAGCTTATGCTTCATTTTTAGGCTTCAGAGTCTACCAAATGGATGTCAAAAGTGCATTTTTATATGGTAAAATTGGAGAAGAGGTGTATGTTTCACAACCTCCAGGTTTCATTGATCCATTACATCCAAACAAAGTGTACAGAGTAGTCAAAGCTCTCTATGGCCTTCATCAGGCACCAAGAGCTTGGTATGCAACACTAGCTTCCTACTTATTAGAAAATGGATTTCAAAGAGGAAAGATTGATAAGACACAAGCTTGTCAGTCAGTTAGCTGTGTTGGGTGTTGAGACTGAAAAGGAAGATCTCAACATGAAGTTCTTGAAAAGTCTACCTAATGAATTCCATACTCATGTTATTGTCTGGATGAACAAACCAGAAATAGAAACGACGAAGCTTAATGATTTGTTCAACAATTTTAAAATTGTTGAACAAAGTCTAAAGAGAGGTGGAAACTATGGTACTAGTTCTGGGAATGCTGCACTATTATCAGTTCCTAGTGTTAGTCATACAGAAGAGGTAGATGAAGTTGAAAGTGTTTCTAATGTTACTTATGGTGGTCCTTCTACTAGTTTACAAAAGGATATTGCTGGACTTGGAGATCCAACATTTTATGCCTTTATAACCAATCAAGCTCTTGCTAGGATCTTGGACACACGATTAAGATGGTTAAACCTTGTAACTTTGTGTGTATGATATGTTGTGTTAAAATGATTAAGTGCGCGGAATTCACTTAACCAAACTTAGAAGATTGTGTATGTTATAGAAATGGAATTGTTATGTTTGTTAGTTAGCAATGAACACATAAAGATTATCACTAAACGATTCAATATTATTAAAGATAATAATACGAGTGATCTTGAAATATCACTAGGGTTACAAATTTGAATCTTATGTTTTTATCACCTGTGATATATATGTGTTTGTTCTAACAGATATATGTTCTAACTTGTATGTTCTATATCTTAACACACTTGAAAACTACCGTACTACACTAATATCACAACTAAGATCTCTTTTATAGTCAAAAGATCTTTACATATTGCTTAAAGTCTTAGCCGACTTACTTTGTTAACTTATCCTATTTGAGTGTCAGTACATCAGATACAACATGTATCTATGTATACAACTAAGCACATGGAGTAAGATATTATCTACCGTATATTGTTGACCAAAATACAATAAATATCTTTTCGATCTTATCCAACCATCAGCAGAGTGTTCACTATCAGCAGGAACGAGTTATCGCTATCAGCAGAATCCATCAGCAGAATGCTAAGCCTATCAGCAGAATCAACATTATCAGCAGAAACCATTTTGTACTAGCAGCAGAATTACACTTAGAGTATTTCTTGGATTAGAACCCGATATTAGACATCTTGAATATTTAATTCCCAACAATCCTCCCCTAAACATGTGAATCCTTTCAAACATGTTTTTGAATTAAATCTTGGATTGAAGATCTTTCAAACACTTATGTTCTTCAAGATTGAATATCTTCTCAGTAATTCATCTACTTTGCTCTTCTTTGACTTTAGCAATATCAAAACATATTGAACCAATCTTGGACTAAAAGATGGTGCAATTTCCTTGGATAGAGGAATTATAAGAGGCAATGATGCTGTGTATCTTGGATGCTTGTTTCAACAAGTGAAATCATCTAACCAGCATGTCTTTGAAGTGAAATTGAAACTTTTCTTCGTTTGATCTAGATAGAACTTTCTCCTTTGGAATGTTCTTGTCATTTTCAACCTCCTCATCTTGTATGCTCTTGTCTTCTCCTTCTGTTGATAAATAATCTGGCGCGGACTGATTAGACGACTCTCCCTGGGCCGTTCGTCGTCTTCTCGAGCCCTGAGTAGACCTGTATAACAAAGAGAACCCGTTAGGAGTGGACCCGAGGCCGTAGCCCCGGGATCCACCTCCGACGGTCAAGTTAGTATCGATGCGATATATGTTTTAGGTTGTTGTATCGTTATAGCATACCTCAAGAAGGGGATTCCACCCCTATATTTATAGGGCATGGATTAGGGTTTAGGCGTAGAGTGGGCCGCTGTTTGCCGGGCCTGGCCCATTCCTGGCCCAGTCCAGGCTATACGTCCACAAGCCCCCCAAGTCTAGTGTGACATAGTGCGTGGCTATGTTATGCTAGACTTAAGTTCTTGTTCATGGCCTCGTAGGCCCATGTGTGCGCAACTCAGGTATGCACATGGGTCGGACCATACCGCGCAACCCAAATGCGACAGTGCGCCCTGGGTCTGTGGCGCAGTGCGTGGTGACCATGTTGGCGCGACCTTGATTGTGAGAGTTTCACAATAGTGAAGGTGGATTCCGTATGCTGCATCCTGGGTAAGGGCGTACCTTTTGTACCAGTAGCGGTGCAGCATGGTGCGACAGAAGACGTGCTTCTGTGGCAGATGTGCGCGCTGTGCGCGACAAAGATGTGCGCTGTGCGTAGACAAGGTGCGAACATTACATCCGTCTTTGCTTCCAAATACACATGCGTGATGCGTATGGACACAGTGTATACCCTGGTAGCCCCCCAAGTTTGATGGTGCTACTCATGTAGGAGCATTAAACTTAGTTATTCAAATCCTGAAAAAAAAAACTCAATGCAAATATTAGAAGTATATGCTGCGCATCGCAACATATAAAAGATAATGAAATAAAAAATTAGCGCATAGCATATATATAGCACGTAGCATGTAAAATTAACACATAAGAGAAGTAGTAGTGCGAATTACACCTAGCGTGAGGTTTTACAAACTACATAAAAGAAGTAGCACGTAGCTAATCTACGAACGCAGTACGCTCATGATCGTTTTCTTTTTTATTATAATAAAAACAATGGCGCGGATGGACGTACCGTGACCGCGACTAGTAGTTTCAATCGCACGTACAGACGCAGATGGATGTATCGTGACCGCATAGACTCTAACGTTTGTGGATGATCGCAGATAACCACGGCTTTCGTCCAGTGCGCGCATGGCAATTGACTAGCATCGTGGTGCCTGTACGTGACAGTGCGCTCATGGCGCCAGTCTGCGAAGATCTCTATACGCAAGGCCTAACGCGGGTAGATTTATCGTGACTGCGCTGTTCGCGGCTAAAAGATATAGTAGGTCCGATCGTGCGGACTTAGTGCGTTATAGATAAAATCGTGCTTACCAAATAAAAAGATTTACATAAAATCTTTACCAATTTAAATAAGATACTTTTGCAATCCTGTACTGCAATTATAAATAAGAAAACAACAAATCGTTTGCAATCAAATCGATTATTTATAGGGGTTAACCAATCAAATCGTGTTGATTTACATAAAAGATTTATACCGCACAGTAAAGGATATTATTGTTCACAGTAAAATAGAAGATTGTACACATATCTTACCGATGTTGACTTTGTGCGCGAATTAATTCGCACAGTAAAAGATTTTATGTAACAAGCAATCATGTTGATGTACAATTAATGATTCGCAGTATGAATCGATAATAAATAATACCGGCTTTTGAACCCGATGGTTGCTTTCCGGTGATGTGAGATCACGAAACTTTGTCGGGTCCCACGGATGGCGCCAATCTGTTGATACATAATCTGGCGCGGACTGATTAAACGACTCTCCCTGGGCCATTCGTCGTCTTCTCGAGCCCTGAGTAGACCTGTATAACAAAGAGAACCCGTTAGGAGTGGACCCGAGGCCATAGCCCCGGGATCCACCTCCGACGGTCAAGTTAGTATCGATGCGATATATGTTTTAGGTTGTTGTATCTATATAGCGTACCTCAAGAAGGGGATTCCACCCCTATATTTATAGGGCATGGATTAGGGTTTAGGCGTAGAGTGGGCCGCTGTTTGCAAGGCCTGGCCCATTCCTGGCCCAGTCCAGGCTATACGTCCACACCTTCCTTTTATTGGATTATCTTCCTTTTCCTGGGCCATTATTTCCTCCCCTGAGATTGTTACCTCCCCTGAAGCAAATAACTTTTGTTTCCTCCCCTTGTTTGGAAGATCTCACTATGTACCAAAATATCTTTCCTTATCATCTGATCCATCAAATAGAACTTGTTGTCAGACAATATTGTACATGAAGCCATCAATTCCTTAAGAGTTTAAGTTACTGTCCTCATCACTTCTAGGTGTGTTAACTCCTATGAGAGGTGAATCAGTGGACATTTTGATTCATGATCCATCAATGGATAGTTTTTGTGAATCCTTGAAAATCCTTTTAAGAAATCATTTGACTGAGTAGTATGTTCATGATTTTAGAATTGAAAAATCATACTACTTTCAACCATTTTGAAGGAATCAAGTGTATAACAGACACTTAATCAGCATTTCGGTTTAAAGCAACCTCTGGCTGTGTGAGAACCAATATTTTTCAGTTATAAATAACTGCCTGTGTGCAGATAAACTCATTCAAAGAGCTTTCCTGACAGGGTTTCCAGCTCATAGTAATTGTTACCTCTAACACAAGTGTTAGATTCACTTTCACTAGCTGTTCTTTCTATCAGATGTCCTCAGACTTGCACATTATACTTAAAAGTATAAAATGATAGAAAGTGAGTTGCATCAGTTACTATCTGATCAACTAAGTCATCAATTCAATGTGAAATATCATAACTAGATTTCAAGAAAGAAGTTTTAAGGAGCTTTAAGGTCCCAAACTCAGTCCATCATAAATCTATTATGGTCAGCAACTAATATCTCAATTCTGCTATTTCCATTTCACTTGAAAACATCCTTTGTGTTTACATATTCATACCTGAAATTGTTAGTCTAAAACCAAAAGAACAAAATACAAAGTACTTGTCTTGCATTAGTATAATCATAAGACCAACTATATGAATAACACAACTTTCATCTGTACTAGCAGCACCTTGTGTGCTTTAGCAGTACCTTATGATACATTAGTAGTACCTTATAAATCCAGAAGTACCAACAAAGATTTATTTACAAAAACACATTATTTGAAAATTTTAAAGATTAAGCATTCCAATACTTGCTACCAAGTACTGAAACCTTGAAACATCAAAAGCTTTTGTTAGCAGATCTGCAAAATTATGTTCTGAAGCAATTTTAAGAACTTGAATTAATCTTTTCTCATTGCAGTCTCTTATAAAGTGATGTCTAATTTCAATGTGTTTTGTTTTAGAATGTTGCACTGGATTTTTAATAATACAAATTGTACTACTATTATCAATATGAATAACAGTGTTTAAGAAATTGTACCCATAATCAAGGAGTTGGTTTTGAAGCCATAGAACTTGACTAGAGCAACTTGCAGCAGCTATGTATTCAGCTTCAGTTGTTGAATTTGCTACACTTGTTTGCTTCTTACACTGCCATGAGACAAGTCTACACCCAAGGAATTGACATCCTCCAGTTGTTGACTTTCTATCCAAGCTAGCACCAGCATAATCACTATCCGAATATGCTACCAAGTCAAAAGGAGATTCTTTAGAATACCATATACCCAACCTTGGTTGACCTTTGAGATATCTAAAAATTCTCTTGACTGCAGTTAAATGAGAAACCTTTGGAGTAACTTGAAATCTTGCACAAACACAAACAGGGAACATGATATCAGGTCTAGATGATGTAAGGTACATCAAAGAGCCTATCATAGATCTGTAATTGTGTACATCTACATTTTCTCCATCTTCATCTTTCAGAAGGTGCTTCTCTGCGTCCATTGGTGTGCTTGCTATTTTTGAATCAGCAAATTGAAATTTTCTAAGTATCTCTGCAACATATTTGTCTTGACTAATAAATATGCCTTCAGATGATTGCTTAACTTGCAAACCCAAAAAGAATGTAAGTTCTCCTATAGAACTCATCTGAAAGTTATCTTTCATAAGTTTCTCAAACTCTAAACACATATCTTTCCTAGTAGATCCAAAGATAATGTCATCCACATACACCTGCACTAACAGAAGATCCTTCTTGTGCTGTTTGATGAACAGTGTCTGATCAATCTTTCCTCTTTGAAATCCATTTTCTAATAAGTAGGAAGCTAGTGTTGCATACCAAGCTCTTGGTGCCTGATGAAGGCCATAGAGAGCTTTCACTACTTTATACACTTTGTTTGGATGTAATGGATCAATGAAACCTGGAGGTTGTGAAACATACACCTCTTATCCAATTTCACCATATAAAAATGCACTTTTGACATCCATTTGGTAGACCGTGAAGCCTAAAAATGAAGCATAAACTAGAAATAGCCTAATTGCCTCAACCCTTGCTACTGGAGCATAAACTTCATCATAATCTATCCCTTCTTCTTGTGTGTACCCTTGTGCTACTAATCTAGCCTTATTCTTGATCACTATTCCTCTTTCATCCCTTTTGTTCTTAAAAACCCATCTAGTGCCAATTACCTTCACACCTGTAGGTAAATCAACTAGCACCCAAACCTTTTGAATCTTGAATTGAAGAAGCTCTTCTTGCATAGCCTCTAACCAGCTTAAATCATCTAGGGCTGTAAGAATTGTCTTTGGTTCAACTTGTGAGAGAAAACATACAAACAAGCAAGAGTTTAAAAGCTCATGCTGTTTTGAAGCATAAAGGGCATCAAGAAGCCCTTGTTGGTCTGAAGACATCAATTGTTGTCTTGTCTTCACACCTGACTGTATATCTCCAATAACATGATCCAGGGAATGAACTTTGTGAATTCTTGATTGTGGTGTAGTAGGAACTTGATAATTTGATGGAAGATTGTTGAAATCCACCTCATTATCTGAGAATTCTGCTTCTTTTGTTTCTGAAGGACCAGCAGCATAGTCATTTGGCCGAACAGCAGAATCAGTAAGCTTATCAGCAGAGTCATCAACAGAAACAGATACACTACCAGCAGCAACAGAAATACTACCAGCAGAAACACTTTGTTGTTCCTGAGTTCCATATTCTTTACTTTCATCTTCAACACCTTCTTTAGCTTTACTAGAAGAAGATTCATCAGTTGTCGAAGTTGATTCCACAATTGAACTTGACCATATTGGCATTATCACATCATTTTGATCTTTCTCTAACCCTGCCTCATTTGTTGTATAAGAACCTGCAAAATCATTAGTTTCTGCAACAAAAGGCACATAATTCATTGAATTTGGTAGATACTCTAGATCAAATAGCCATTTTGGTCCTTGACCTTCTACATTGGATTTTTTTTCTAAAAACTCCACATGTAGATTTTCTTCTACTATCTCTTTTCTTGTGTTGTAAACTCTAAAAGCTTTGCTATTAAGAGAATAACCAACAAAGAAACCTTCATCTGCCTTACCATCGAATTTTCCTAAATGGTCTAAGGTATTGAGAATTGTCACATGACATCCAAAAGGTCTAAGAAATCCTATTGCAGGAGTTCTACCATTAAAAATTTCATATGATGTCTTATTGTGAGGCTGCACAACTAAAACTCTATTTTGAACATAGCAAGCAGTGTTGACTGCCTCTGCCCAAAAATTTATTGGTAGCTTAGAATCAGCTAACATTGTTCTAGCATCCTCAATTAGTGTTCTATTCTTTCTTTCAGCTACACCATTCTGTTGTGGTGTTCTAGCAACACTAAATTCTCTCTTAATACCTTTTTCTTTGCAGAAATCATCCATAACTCTATTCTTAAACTCTGTCCCATTATCACATCTAATGACTTTCACTTTCTTGCTTACTTGATTTTCTATCTGTGTAATGAAGTCCTTAAGGATGCTTGATGTCTCATCCTTAGTGGCTAAAAAGAAAACCCATGTAAATCTACTATAGTCATCAGTAATAACTAGACAATATCTCTTATGCATTATGCTCATTACTGAAACAGGTCCAAATAAGTCCATATGTAGCATAAACAAAGACTGATTGATAGAGTTAAAAATCTTGGGCTTACAAGTGGCTTTGTGTTGTTTGCCTTTTAGACAAGCAATGCATGTTTGATCATTTTCAAATCTTTTGTGAGGTAAACCTCTTACCAAACCATTCTTAACAATTTTATTTATGGTTTTGAAGTTAATATGACCAAGCCTTCTATGCCAGTTCATTGATTCATCCAATGTGGCCTTTGTAACAAGACAAGTTAAATTCTTTTTAGGAATAATATTCTTCATGTCTACACTGTACATATTGCCCTTTCTAGGAATTCTAAGAAGTACTTGACTTTCATCAGGCATTTTAAAATCAGGAGAAAGTACAAGACATTCAGTCTCATAGAAAAGAACATTATTCTTTTTGTCACACATTTGGGAGACACTAAAAAGATTATAATTTAGCTCTTTTACATAGTACACATCTTCAAAATCTAAATTTCCGGTTTTGATTGTACCTTTACCAGAAATTTTGCCACGAACCACCCCTCCAAAGGTAACATATCCTCCATTGAAAGCTTCAAAATCTGAGAGATAAGACATGTTGCCTATCATGTGCCTTGAACATCCACTATCTGAGTATCCTTGATCCTCTTCCTGATCATTTGAATGTTCCTGCACACAAATAAGAGTGTTAGTTTCTTTTGGGGATCCAAGCCATTACTGACTTGGATCTGCCTCTTGCATCAATGTAATTGAATCTTTTGAGGATAGTTGATGCAACATTGGATTTGAGAATCCAACATGCTGAGGCCTTAACAACATTTGCCCTATTTCCCTTAGCAGCAGAGTGAACTGCATACTTATCAGTAGAGTCTGCTAACTTTGTAGTTGAACTCTTTGATCTCCATATTTGTTTATGGACCACTGCTTTTGTTTGAATGGGCCTTAGAACAGTTGTAGGTGCATGTTTGAAAAATGTTTTTGCACCCTTAGCTGTTGATTTTGGGTTAATAGTCATAAATGGTCGAGCAGCAGGAACAAATTTTCTAGCAGCAAGATCATTTGGTCTATCAGCAGGATCAGATTTTGAGATAGACTTGTTTTTGACTACTCTGGGGTTTGATTTCTTAGAACTAGAGTGAAAGTGAGATTTAGGTGTTTGCCTTTTGTGGTTCACTCTATGGTTTTCATACCCAGTTACCCATTGGTTGCAAAAAGCTGCAAGATGGTCAAAACTACCACATGTGTAACAAGCTTTATTATAAAAAGCAAAGTCATCACCTAATTGGTTAGACTTGAGGTTGTTCCAATTCCTTTGGTTACCTCTGGGCTTGTTGGTGGTTCTATATTGCTCGCAATATCTAACTGGTTGCCTAACATGCTTAATGTTTGTATGAGGCCTACCAGTATTGTGTTTGACTATCTTAGGAACACTTGTTCCAACTTTCTTAACCACTTCAGGTTTAGACATAACCTGTTCTTCTTCATCATCATCACTATCAGTTGTACAATCTTCAACAACTATAGTTTCTCCTTTCTTAGCAAAAGACACCTTGTCCTGATAAAGTATAGTTTTATTTAAACTTTTACTTATCTTTGCTACCTTAAGACTCTTACTAGTCTTAGAACCATATTCCATGATTGGTTCTTGAAACTCAGCTAAACCTGTATGTGCTAGGTCAACACCTGGAGGTAAAGGAACACCTCTATATGGTGGAGGGACAGTTTTGTAACCTACACCTGAATTAGCTTTATCAATTACCTGAGCTTCCCAAATCTTATTCATTCCTTCTGAGGCATGTGCTAGAGTATCTATAGTTACCTTTACATTTTCTTTTTCAGTTTTGACTTCAGATAACTGTCTACTTTGATCATTAAGTAATTCATCTCTAAATGCTATTCCTCTTTTTAAAGCATTTAAGTCATCAGTAAACGTAGATTCATTCTTTTTATAATGTAGAATCTGTTTTTCTAAAACTCCTACACACCTCTTATGATTAGCTAAATTATGAAGGGCATCAATTAATTCTTCTCTAAAAGCATCAAATCTCTTTTTAATGTCTTCATAATTTTTAAGATTAGGACATGAATTAGTAAAAGTAGGAATGATATCTACCTCTGATTCAGAAGAAGCCATTAGAGCAATCTCATCGACAACAAGAGCAGCATTTGGTGGTGCATCCTCTTCAGTAGCCATAGAGCTCCAATCATATCCAATACCATCAATAGCCAGCATAGCCTTTTGCTCTTCCACCAGTACTTCCTTATTCCTCTCTTGTTTATACCAAGTGTTCCTATTATCCTTCTTCCTTGGGCTTCTACATTCTTTAGTAAAGTGTCCCAACCTATGACAGTTAAAACATTCTACTTTCTTCTTATCGAACCCAACAGTATCATTACCATTTATGGTAATTTGCTTTCCAGTTTTCTACCAAAACTTCTTAGCCCTCATGCTAAGTAAAGCAACTTGCCACTTAATATCCATCTCTTCCAAATCATCACCATCTACCTGCTCAAGGTCTTCATGATTTAGAGGAGAACCACTAGCTTGACTGGTTATAAAGGCATAAAATGTTGGATCTCCAAGTCCAACAATATCCTTTTGTAAACTAGTAGAAGGACCACCATAAGTAACATTAGAAACACTTTCAACTTCATCTACCTCTTTTGTATGACTAACACTAGGAACTGATAAGAGTGCAGCATTCCCAGAACTAGTACCATAGTTTCCACCTCTCTTTAGACTTTGTTCAACAATTTTAAAATTGTTGAACAAATCATTAAGCTTCATCGTTTCTATTTCTGGTTTGTTCATCCAGACAATAACATGAGTATGGAATTCATTAGGTAGACTTTTCAAGAACTTCATGTTGAGATCTTCCTTCTCAGTCTCAACACCCAACACAGCTAACTGACTGACAAGCTTGTGTAGTCTTGAAAATAGTTTATCAAGAGACTCATTACTAAAAGCAGTAAAGTTTTCAAATTGGTGCTTTAGTAAAGTCTTCTGTGTCTTTTTGGTAGTTTCATTACCACCAAACCATGCACAAATCTCTTCAAAAAGAATTTTTGCATCAAGATATTTGTTAAAAGATAGCATCTGCTCACCAGGAATGGTCATAAGCAACAAGTTTCTTGCTTTCTGATCATTTCTCTTATGTATCTTTTCATCATTGGAAACTGGTCCAGTATTTCTTTTTCTTACTTTTTTCCCTTTAACAAGAACATCTGAATAGCCTAAAGTGAAGGAATCACCATACTGAATTATGTCCCAAAGAGCATAATCTTGAACCATAAAATATTGCTCAACTCTCATCCTCCATAACTCAAACTCATTGGGTTTGATCATGGGCAACTTTGCAGCAACATTTGTTTGAACATCTTGTACATCCATTTCTTGTTTCTTCTAAAAACAACAATATCAACCTTAGCTCTGATACCACTTGCTAGGATCCTGGACACACGATTAAGGTGGTTAAACCTTGTAACTTTGTGTGTATGATATGCTGTGTTAAAATGATTAAGTGCGCGGAATTCACTCAAACAAACTTAGAAGGTTGTGTATGTTATGGAAATGGAATTGTTATGTTTGTTAGTTAGCAATGAACACATAAAGATTATCACTAAACGATTCAATATTATTAAAGATAATAATACGAGTGATCTTGAAATATCACTAGGGTTACAACCTTGAATCTTATGTTTTTATCACTTGTGATATATTTGTGTTTGTTCTAACAGATATATGTTCTAACTTGTATGTTCTATATCTTAACACACTTGAAAACTACCGTACTACACTAATATCACAACTAAGATCTCTTTTATAGTCAAAAGATCTTTACATATTGCTTAAAGTCTTAGCCGACTTACTTTGTTAACTTATCCTAAAGTCTTAGCCGACTTACTTTGTTAACTTATCCTATTTGAGTGTCAGTACATCAGATACAACATGTATCTATGTATACAACTTGTTAACTAAGCACATGGAGTAAGATATTATCTACCGTATATTGTTGACCAAAATACAATAAATATCTTTTCGATCTTATCCAACCATCAGCAGAGTGTTCACTATCAGCAGGAACGAGTTATCGCTATCAGCAGAATCCATCAGCAGAATGCTAAGCCTATCAGCAGAATCAACATTATCAGCAGAAACCATTTTGTACTAGCAGCAGAATTACACTTAGAGTATTTCTTGGATTAGAACCCGATATTAGACATCTTGAATATTTAATTCCCAATAATCTCTAGCAGTGTTAACTTCCATAAGCATCATTAATCTTTATAACTAGCAGCAGTAATGACTTAGAGCATTTTTCTTGTAATACCTGAGCAGTCTTAATCACATGAGCAGCATTAACACATTGGAAGCTTTAATTCCCAACAATCCTCCCCTAAACTAGATATTTTCTTCTAAAATCATCAAGTTTCCTTCAAAGCTTTAACCATCACCAGGAGGATGCTTCCAAACACTTCATTGTTCATTCCTCAGTCTTATAATAAAGCAAATAAGCTCATCAGCCATACTTTCATTCATTCCATATTCCATTTGAAGCCTACTTTCATGCATCTTTCCTAATGTAGTATTTGTGAGTGGATACTTCTTTTCAACCAACATGTAGATATGCATAACATCCATTGTAAACTCATGAAGTCCACATGTATCTATCAACCTCCAGCTTATCACCTTCTGGTTATAGAAAGGTCTTCTCCATACTTCATCTTCTACATGAGGTTCAAAGATATTCTTCAAATCACCCCACAAATTATAATATTGATCAGACACTGGTTGCTTCAATGGTTTTGTTGGTCCATACTTCTCCTTAACAAGCTTCCAAAGAGTCTCCAAATCCTCTCTGTTAAAACTTCTTAACATCTGATTAAACCTGAAGAATATGTAAAACTTTCCATCAGCTCTTTTGATTTCATATACTACTTTCTTTATGCCCTCTTTATATATTCTCCAACCAACAATATCTGGAAGTTTTGTAGCCAGAGGTATAGCATCAATAGTTGGCTCTTCGTCATCATTAGAAACAACTGTTATATACTGCTTAGTATCTTCTTATGTACCTTTGTCTTCATCATCCTTTTGTTTATTATCAACTAATTGCTTTTGCTCTGTTTGCTCATCAATTTTCTGCTTCTTGCTGCTATCAGGTTCTATTTCATCTCCAGATCTCTTAGAACCCCCTACCACTTCATCTTCATTCATGGGAATAAAAGTATTAACCCTTCTGAAAACAATATCAAACTCATTTTTAATGCTGTTATAGCTCATCCTTTTAAATTGAGTTTGTTTCCATCCATCCATATTTTTCAGATAGGTTATCATGATCTGTTTTTGTTGTGCCATGGTAGGTGGTTTATTCCTATTTGCTTTAGATCTTTTCTTTGCAAAGAACTTCTTCTGTTCTGCTAAAAACTTCATGAACAATTTAGACTTCTCCTCTAAAGATAGCTCTTCTTGCCACATCCTTTGAGCTACCATGTGATCAGCTTCACATTTAGCTTGGATGTCATCCCATGAGTTGATCTCCGCAAGAGTAGCTTGTTCTTCTTCTTGAACTTTTTGGAGTCTTAGTCTTTCTTCTTCTTGTTGTTGAAGCTTTCTAGCAAACTCTGCATCTTGTAACTCTTGCTTCTTCCTTGATAAAGGTTTCACCACAGGCTCTTCTATCATAATAGCTTTACCTTTGCCCTGTGGTGGTGGTTGTGATTGTGTTGTCTGTGTTGTTGTTGCAGATGGTTCTTTAATAGTCACACCTTTAGCTTTAGGTCTTGAACTTTCTTTGATTTGTGGAGGAATCTTCTTGAGATCAGTAAGAACCTTAGCTAAGATGGTTTCATCATTAAGTTCAGTTGTCTCAGCAACAACATCATTAAATTCTGAAGCAACAACATTAACTTCTGACACAGCAGCTGAAACTTTTTCACTAGCAACATTAACTTGCTCACTAGCAGTATTAACCTTATCAATAATAGCTTTAAGATCAGCAGCATTAACAACAAACACATCACTTTCAACCTGCTCATGCATTTGAGTCTCCTCCCCTGAACCCATGCTATCACTCATCCCCTGTTTGGAGGCATCCTCCCCCAAACTAGCATCTTCAGAAAGAGCAACCCTTTGAGCAGTACCCACCTTGTGTATTCTTTTAAGCTTGTGGGTTCTTGACCTCTGTACCCCTTCTAGAAATCTAACTCTTCTCTTCACCATCAGAATTTCATCATCCTGAGAAGCAGTTGTTTGTTGAAGGTCAAGAACCTGTTGTAACAAGTTGGTACAAGTAACCATCAATTCATTAATCAGTTCAAAGCTACCCTCAACACTTCGGAGTGTGTTACCTCTCTCGAGTGGTGCATCATTGGGTGAGTTAGGCATAGCCTCAGACCTAGCCTGAGTATCTACACCCCCCATGTTTTCCATTTGGCTGGGACCTTCACCTGAATTAGCTCCATGGGAACTTGATTCATTAGAAGTTGCCTTAGATTGAGTCTTACTTATGTTGCCACTGTCCTTCTCTGCATCTAAGCTAGCAGTAGTAGTGGCAGCCCTTTCTAAACTATGACCCCTCTCCTTATGTACAACCTCATCTACATCCATACTAGCACTAGCCTGAGGTAGCTGAGTGCCTTTTTTGGTGAACCTACGGGTATAGGTCTTTTAAGTTGTTGATGTGGATGGTAAAATTGTGGGTGTGTGATGGGTATCAGCTGGGATTGCTGAACCTTCACCCTGAATTTGACCTAGTCCCAACATTTTTTGAAACAATGGTGTAATTATGCCTGAAAAGTCCTTTCCCTCTCTCTTCATGTTAGAAAAAATCTTTTAAGTATAAGAGAGAGAGTAGGATAAACCTTGTTATGAACTTTTTTATTTGTAAATTGTTTATCCATAAGAAGTTGCAAAAAACTTGGATATAAGTAATATTTGTTTGAAGAACTATCCAAGCCCTTAACCACACTATAAAAAATTAATTTTGAAAAATTGAATCTTTGATTTTTAGCTAAGCAGATAATGGCAGAAGCCATATTACTACTGAACTCATTCCAACCAGTAGTCTTTGGACTAAGACACTGTAAGATAGTGTGTATTAAGAATTTCCACTGTGGAGAAAAGACACCTTTTGAAAATTTTAAAGAATTACTTTGCCTTTCATACCCCATCAGTGCAAGGTTTTCAATAATTGTAGAGTTTGGAAGATTCTCAATTCCATTAACATCTGCTAGATGAAGAACTTCTTTAACAAATGCCTTAGTAATAAGAATCTTCTGCCAATCCACAAGGGCATGAATTTGTACTTCCTCATCAATAGTTTTGACCTTAGCAGTAGCCCAAAACTGTTTGATGTTGGAAATATATATGGTAGGTTTTACTGTTAATGCATACTTAATATGAGTAGCATTAAGAAAATCAATGATTTCAGAAAAACCTTCACTTTCTTTGGGTTTTTACAAAAAGGCAATCATGTTATGTTTGTCTGCAAAAGACAGAGTCGACATTGTGAATTATGAAAAATTGTGTAGGATTTTGCTATTAATGGATAAAAATGAATTAGGGTTTATGTTTGAGAGAGTTTTGATCCGATAAAAACACTTGTGTGAATGATTAAAGGATATAAACCCCTAATCATTCATATTTCTAAAACAGTACCCTGTACTCTCAAACATAGCAGCAGAAACCTAGCAGCACTAAGTTAGGCTTAGCAGCACTAACTTATGCTTAGCAGCATGAACTCAATTTCCACTCCTAACAGCTTATTAATCAGCACTCCCGCACTTTTCTCAGCTTATCCTGTAAAAGATTAGTCCCAAAAACACAAAACCACAAACATAACATAATTTACAATAATCACATCATCAATTATACTTAGCAGTACTAAGTATAACTGGCAGCATTAACACAACAATTTTAAGAAACTAGCAACACTAAGTATACTTAGCAGTAGAAACAATTTATTGACCTAATAACAACACTAATCCTTACAAAACTTTAAAAAAAAAACACAAGATAAGAATTTTCAAAGATTTATCATTCCAATACTGACAACCAAAAATTGAAATCTACCCACATCAAAAGCTTTTTTGAGCAAATCTGCAACATTATTATCAGTATGAATTTTAACAATTTGAATTAACTTCTTTTCATAACAATCTCTTAGAAAATGATGTCTTATCTCAATATTTTTTGTTTTTGAGTGATAAACAGGATTTCTTATAATGCACATAGTACTGCTATTATCAATATATATTTTTGTATGCATAAAATTATACCCATAATCCAGCAATTGATTCTGAATCCAGAGCACTTGTCCACAGCAACTTGAAGCAGCCACATACTCAGCTTCTGTTGTGGAATTTGCAACCACAATTTGTTTCTTGCACTGCCATGAAATCAACCTGCATCCAAGAAATTGACAACCTCCTATTGTTGATTTTCTATCCAAGCTAGCTCCAGCATAATCACTATCAGTGTATGCAACCAAATCAAAAGGTGAATCTTTTGGATACCAAAGGCACAATTTAGGTTGACCTTTCAAGTATCTAAAAATTCTCTTCACAACATTAAGATGTGAAACGTTTGGTTTAACTTGATATCTTGCACAGGTACACACTGCAAACATAATGTCAGGTCTTAAAGCTGTAAGATACATCAATGAGCCAATCATTGACCTGTATAAATGGACATCAACTTCTTCACCATCTTCATCTTTGAGCAGGGGCTTGGAAATTTCCATTGTTGTCTTTGCAGGCTTCACATCAGTAAACCCAAACTTCTTCAAAATTTCAACTACATACTTATCTTGACTGATAAATATGCCATCCTTCTTTTGCTTGACTTGTAACCTTAAGAAGAATGTGAGTTCACCCATAGAATTCATCTGAAATCTTTCATGCATTAGCTTCTCAAATTCAACAAATAACAACTTGTTTGTTGATCTAAAGATAATATCATCAACATAAACTTGAACTAACAAGATATCATCTTTGTGACTTTTGATAAACAAAGTTTTGTCAATATTCCCTCTACTAAAACTATTGTTCAACTGATATTTTGACAATGTGTCATACCAAGCTCTAGGAGCTTGATGTAAACCATAAAGTGCTTTCTCCACCTTGTAAACCTTGTCAGGAAAATTTGGATCTTCAAAACCAGGTGGTTGAGAGACATAAACCTCTTCATCAATTGTCCCATATAGAAAAGCACTCTTCACATCCATTTGATACACTACAAAGTCTTTGTAAGAAGCATAAGCCAAGAATAACCTTATAGCTTCAATTCTTGCAACTGGAGCAAATACTTCATCATAATCAATGCCTTCTTCTTGAGTGTATCCCTGAGCTACTAATCTTGCCTTGTTTCTAATCACAATGCCTCTTTCATTTTTTTTGCATCTGAAAACCCACTTAGTACTAATTGCCCTCTTCCCATTAGGCAAATCTACAAGTGCCCAAACTTCTTGAAGCTTGAATTATAGAAGCTCTTATTGCATAGCCTCCACCCAGCTTGGATCCTGTAATGCTTTATGTGCATTCTTGGGTTCTATTTGTGATAGAAAACAAGTAAACAAACAGTTTTGAAGGTCTTTGTGACTGTTTCTTTGATGAAAGGTTCTAGCAAAGAAACCTTATTCCTTCAAACCTTTTGTCATGTTTCTTGTTTGAACAACAGATTGTGGCTCTCCAATGATTTATTCCTTAGGATGATTCTTGTGAATTCTGGTAGTTGGAATAGGACTGACAGGAATTTCCTTTTCCATATTGGTTATGTCAGCCTCTGCACCAAGTACATCATCATCAGTATCAGGATATATTTCTTCCAATGGAGGCATGTTTGGATCATGTGGATATTCATCCTCATCAAAAGCAAAGCCTTCCTTGTCAGCCACATTAACACTTGGCGTAGTAGTATTAACAGAGTCAGTACTGCTAGTGTTATTTTCTTCATTGACAATATCATCTGATACATCACCCTTTACTTGTTCATCAGTCTGCTTTTCTTCATTAACCACTTTATCATCATCAGAAGATTTTACACCATCTTTTTTATCATCTTTTGGATCTTCATCAAGATCATCTTCTTGTGAACTCTTTGACTCTTGGGTTGAGAAAAGTGGATCTGCAGTCCATATGGGTAGCAAAATGTACTTCTTTGCAGGTTCCGTCTCCTTCCAAGCTTGTGTACCTGCATCAGTATTAACTTTTGTACCTTCATACTCATTAAATTGAGTACCTATAACAACTGGCTCATAATTCATTGTCTTGGTTAGTGAATCAATATCAAACAGCCAGTTTGGTCCACTCCCTGCAACATTAGGCGTACTCTCACTAAACCTAACATGCAAGTTCTCTTCCACTTTCCTGGTCCTACTATTGAACACTCTAAAAGCTTTGCTATTTGATGAAGCGAAAAGTGTACCGCTTTTAAGGGGTCATTTAAGCCCTAAATCGTATTTATTTGATCAAATATTGCCCTAAATCGTTCCTTTTGTCATTTTAGGTACTTTTGAGGAGAAATCTGGAAAAGGAGGCATTTTGGACGTTTTTGGAGCATAAAAGTGAAGAAAACGGCAAAGTCTCAAAAATCGGCTAAAAGTTACCTTTGACGGCGTCATATTTTACTCTGGACGGCGTCATGGCTTGGCAAGAAAAGGTGGATGTGAAATTTACTCATGATAAGCCAGTGAAAATTGCATGTAAATTCTGACGGCGTCACGCTTTAACCTGATCAAGGGCGTCACGGCTTAATTCAAAGAGGGACGGCGTCACGTTCAAGTTCTGACGGCGTCAAGCCTTGATAAGCCAGAATGGATTTTGGAGAGCTAAAGAGGGACGGCGTCAAGAAGGCCATCCGGGAACCCTAGAAGCGGCGAGGTGACGGCGTCACACTCCATAACGTGACGCCGTCAGATGTAAAAATCTATATATAGTTTTGCAATTCTTTGTCATTAGTGTGGAGAGCTTAGTGTGGAATTTTTGGGAGAAAACCCTAAGACGATTTTAGCATCTTTTTCAAGGCTTTTTGCCTTGAGATCTTCCATGTTACATTGAAAGATAAGTTATCAATTAATCATTCAATATGTCTATGTGTTGTTTGATTCTATCTTGTTCTTGTCTTTTGTTTAACATGTTAGGCTAGATTTATCTTGTGTTTGCTTAGATCTAATAAAACCTAGCTATTGATTATTGGTTATTAGTGTGTTATTAGTTGTATTGGATGATTGTTTATCTATGTTAGGCTTAAGAAAACTGGCTAACTTCCTATTCGGTAACTTGCTTGAACGTCTTAAGAAACATGAACCAAATGCGTACTAAAGGTTTTTATGGTTGTATTTAATGCACAAGCGAATTCTAGTGATCCAATGTTAGGAGCTTCCTAGCCGGCTCGACATAGGAGTGAAGTAGGAGCTTGTAGAGTTGGGGAAGTACGTACGCCACCCCACGATTGGTATTAAGGAATACACCCGTCATCCACGCAACTAATACACACTAATCAACCGGTAAAAGATAGTTAGGGAGTAAGGAAATCTAAGTGAACACATTTCTCTACACTTAAGTTTTCACCAACATTTTACTTTCAGTTATTTTATTTTATTTGCATTCGTAGTAATTTGGGTTAGTTGACTAGCAACTAATTCCGCCCACTCTTTCAAACCCGAGATTTTACTTGCTTTCATAAAATTATAAAAAAATACAAAAAGAATCTTCTTCAACCCTTAGACCTATTAGAGTAGTCTTTCATACCTAACGAACACTATTCCCTGTGGAGAACGATCAATCCCCCGTACTTACCACTACACTATACTACATCGGTCAGGTACACTGCCTGGTGGGGTTGTAAGCCTCTTGAGATCCCTCGAGAGGTAAAACCTGTTGTAAGGTTGCAAAACCACGCATCAAGTTTTTGGCGCCGCTGCCGGGGAATAGTTATTGTTTAGGTTGAATTTTTATTTTATAGGTCTACTCACTAGATTCCTTTCTAGTGAGATTTTTGTTTTATTTTTCTAGGTTTTCTTTAGTCTATCTATTTTCTTCGTGTCTTTGTTCGTAACCATACCATCCGACATCATGGAAGATGGTAATATCCTTAATCCCAACAACCCACCACCACAACAACCACCACCTCCTAGAGCCCGTACTTTAGGAGAGTATTCCCGTCCTAGCCACCATGGCTATCGAAACACCATTGAGCTCACTCAAGGAGCCAATGTCACACCCTTGCGATCCGACACCATCCGGTTGGTGCAAAGCGGATGCGCATTCCATGGACTTCGTTCTGAAGATCCTAATCAACATCTCAAGGACTTTCTTAAAATCGTTGATTCTATAGACCTTGATGTTGCCACTCGAGAGACGACCCGATTGCGTCTCTTTCAATTCTCTCTGCGGGATCAAGCTAGTCAGTGGCTAGAACGTCAACCCGCAGGATCCATCACCTCTTGGGATGATCTCACTACTCGTTTCCTTGCTCAGTTTTTCCCACCGGGAAGAACTACCAAGCTAAGGAATGATATCTTGATGTTCCAACAACGTCAAGGCGAAACTCTCTACGAGGCATGGACTCGATTCAAGGACTTACTCCAAAAAGTCCCTCATCATGGCATAGAACTTTGGCTCCAAGTCCAAATCTTCTATGACCATATCAATCTCTCCACGAGGCAAACCATTGACCAATCGGCCGGTGGTAAGCTACGTGATCTAAGTGCGGAACAATCATGGGCTCTCCTAGAGGATCTTGCTCTTTATGACAACGAAAGTTGGAGTGATCCCCGTGATTTGAATAAAACGGTCAAGGCAATATCTTTGCCTTTGAACAATTCAAGCACTTCCGACCGTAGGATCATAGAACTTGAAGACCAAGTCAAGTTTCTCATGAAATCTTACGAGGCTCCTAAACCTTCAAGCCAAGTGAACAAAATCACTTCTTCGTGTAAATTATGTAGTGGTCCCCACGACACTCATGATTGCATGGAACTCCCCAAACTGGCTTTCAAAGAATTCGCATCCACGCGAATCGATAAGGCGGGAGATAAGTGGCTCACTACTAATTATGGACACAAGAATCCCGAAGATAGGTATGAGGCATGGAAGAATAAGCCAAATTTTAGTTGGAACCAAGCTCGAAGTGTATCATTCAATGACTCTCCCCCACTCACCTGGTCTGAACATTACCCTCATCAGCATACACATAAACAACAAAATCGCGAGGAATCACTGCAAAAATTCATTCTCTCTCAAGAAACACAGCTCTCCAAGCTTGAGAATCAATTCAGACAACAGCAAGTTGATATGAACAACAAGGTTGATGACCTGTTTAAGGTTATCAATGATCGCCTTGCTGGCAGGTCAACTTGTGAGTTGACACGAGTTAATGAGATCAAATCTGTTACGGTGACTCACCAAACACCTCCTCCTGTAAAAATCAAGCACCCTAGTAAACTCTTCAAACACATATCACAAAACGGAAAAGAAACTGGAGATACTCATACCCCGTCGAAACCTCTCCACTTCGTGAACACCATTACAACAATACCTGTTCCTAAACCCAATCTGGACCAACAATCAACCGAGAATGTGGACAATGAAATGGAGGGTGAAGTTCCCGAAAAGAACCCCGAGGCGCCCGACGACTATCTAGACTCACCAAAGAACTCGAGTACAAGAGAGGTGAGTGATGAGAAGGGCTCGGAAGAGAAATCCGAAATGCCTCATGAGCTCCCCGTACCGCTAGACCACCCCCTGGTGGAGGAACTTGAGAGGGGCACCGCTAAGTTGCCTATGGGATTCGGGGAGAGAATAGAGGATGGCGTTCCTAGGGTCTTAAAGATATCTTGCACTACTAGGAAAAAGTTTATAAAAGATGCGTACATAAACCCCAACTCTTCTATGAATGCAATATCCCTCTCTCTATATAACGAAGCCTTCACCGAACAAGTCAAATATGAAGGGTCTAATATCATTGGGGTAATAAGAAGGGTACCAATTGTGATAGAAAAGTTCCTCTTTCATATCGAGTTAACTGTAATTAATAACATGAACTCTATCATCAGTCCATCCTTGACTGGCCTTGTTCTAGGCAAACCATTCATAAAAGCAACGGGAGTGATGCTCAATGAGGATGATAGGAGTGCATTATTTACCGATGGTGTCAGGAAAGTGATTTTTCGGGATGGCTGTGAAGAAGTGTATGAGTATCAACCATCAGCATGTGGCAACACATGGGGACTATGCGGTAGGAGGCCTGGCCGAATTAAGCAACATGATCCGAATAATCTCAAGATACCTTGCATGATTGGTCACAAGCATTTTTATAATGTTTACATTGACACATGTTTGCCCAAAAATGTGATGTCCCTGTTTCATTATAACAATATTTGCAGATGGGGGATGATTCATAAAGGGAAGGACGACATTGGCATAGATGATGGTGTACAGGTGTTTGTAGGAAACATGACATTCACTATGAGCTTCGCAATCGTCAATAATATCGAAAAGTACATCGATCCCGGGTTATCACAAGTTGTTTTTGGGGCACCTTTTTGCAAGGCCACAAGCTTGGTTGTGGACGAGCTCAATGGGATCATGACTTTCACCGATGGGATTAGGGAAATCTCATACCAAATGCCTTACAAGATGAGAGAATTCAAGGAGATTGATTATGATGGGCTCGATAGGTTAAGTTCCCAACTCGTGTTGTGTGATGATGATGTGAGAAGGGGGTGTAAGGACACTTTTGACCTGTCAAGTGGATTCTTTAAGCATGATAAGGAGCTTAGTTCTAAATACCGAAATAATCCCTTTGATCTCGAGGACCCGAAATACCTTCACTATGAAAGTGATTCTGATAGAGAATCAAAGGAGAATGGCCTAGGAACCGTGACCGATGATGGAGTCACGTAATGTACGTGACTTTGAGTCTAGCTACAAGACTCGTTAATAAAGAAAAGCGCTTCTTGGGAGGCAACCCAATCTTTATTTGCTTTGTGTGTTTATTTTATTTATTTGCTTTGTGTGTTTATTTGTTTGTTTGTTTGTTTTTATTTGTTTCCGTATGTGTGTTTAATTTTTATTCTTATTGATTCATGTTCAAAAGTAATTTGTGAAAATGCTTTATTTTGTTTTTAACTTCATCTTAACTACATATAAAGGTATTTTGCAAAAGATAAGTGTAAGGGAAATCTAAATCGGTTTATTAGAACACAAATTAACATGAATCGTAATAATAATAAATTAACATACATATTAGTATTTGTTTGAGTCAAATGCTTGTATCGAGTCATAATGATGTTTTGCAGGATTTCCAGGAAGTAAGGTAAAGGTTTTTCCAGAAATTTTCCGGAAACTTAAAATGAAAATTTTTGTCAGGTCATTTATGACGGCGTCAGGGTTTATAACCTGACGGCGTCAGATTTAATTTTCAGAAATTTTTGAAAGTTTTGTTTTCATAAAAAGTTTTTATTAAATCTCTAACTTATAATCTCCAGGAATCTGCAAAGTTATCATTCCACAAGCATTATATCCTTATATATAGATTTTATCCCGCCGATGTTATGCAGGTTTTCGTGTTTGTTTTCTCAGGTTTAACAGGTTATTTTGGACAAGAAAATGTTTTGAATCAAGCTTATGGCGATGCATTAGTCATGGAGCTTCAACATTACTTTGGAAGAAGATTTAACCGTGTTACTTCATTATCCACCGAGCGAATCAGGGGAGTATTTGATTTCATTCTTTTACTTTTTACTTTTACATCTTGTTATTTGAACATTGGGGACAATGTTCATCTTAAGTGTAAGGGGGGGGGGGTAAAAGTACGATTTTAGAGAATGCTATTACGCTTGATTTTTGTTTGTTTAATAGTAGATGTGTAATAAAACTGAGAGAAATACTTGTTAAGGTAATTTTAGTGCCAAATTTAAATTTTTTTACAACATATAGGAGTGAAACTTTGATCCTAATGAGCGTCTCACGGATAGGAGTTATATGACTAGCACAAAAACCGTACCACTAAAAAATTTTCCACCCCCAAATATGTGAGGTTCGCCCCTAGAATTGGTAGGAAAAGCATTTATGCTATGATGTGTGTACCGGTAGCACTTAGATTCTAGAACTTGCGTTAGGACCATTCCAAGGCCACAAGTGAGACTACATTCGTGTAGTTAGATTTACTACATGATAAGAGGCATTAGGATTAACCTATTGTTTTACACCTGTGTTTTTGTTATAATTACTTTGGCTACATTGGTCAAGTAATTCTCCCACACCCTTTGCGTTGTACTCATTTTTAGTACACGATACCCCTAGTACACCCCTCAGAGCCTATCTTTTCGTTTCGACCTTTAAGCATTTTACTTAAAGGAAGAATTTGTTACACCCCACTAAAATGTACACCCAAAACGCCTTAGCCTACCTTGTATGCACTCATCTTTAGTGCATTATTGTTACAACATTTGTTTAAACCCAAGTTAATTATCTAGTTGATTACATGGTTGCTAAGTCGAGTCATATCCCTGTACATATTGTTTTGGGACGATTGGGACTCATGGGTAAAGTACTAGTGTAATGGAGTAATGGGGAAGAACATCATTCATTACCCCTATATGTGCTAAATATTTTTAAAAAAGTACTCCAAGTTTTTCGATTATCTTAATTCGAGTCATTAGATTAGTTAATTGTAAAGTTATGTAAAAGTTCAAGTGTAAGGGGATGCAATGCCCCTATGATGTATTATTTTGGATGGTAGGGCAAAAGTGTATGTCAAAAAAAAAAAAAAAAAAAAAAAAAAAAAAAAAAAAAATCGAAAAAAAAACAAGAAAAATACAAAAAAATGAGAAAAAGAAAAATAGAAAAAACATACGGACTACCATCCCGTTTCATTATATTTATCTTATGTTTTTGTTATTTTATTTTTTTTTAGCTTAATATTGAGTAGAGTCTTGGCTTAGCAACATTGTATAGTACATGTAATTGATCAAGATCTTTAACTCGCCACCAGTAAAATATCCTTTATCCAACAAAACCGTGTTTTCCTTTTCCCTACACCTAACGTTATAACCCATGTAAAAGCCCTCTTTGATAGTTTATCTTTGGTGCTTACGCCTAGTGGAGGAGGTTTTCGATCCTTTCCCAAGCCTATGGTAATCTATTTGCTATGACAGGTAGTGAGAGATAATATCCGTTTTCATTTATGAGATTTATTTTGATGACACTTGAGAGATGTGAGTATCTAAACACTACTTGTGAGGTGCTAGTATGTAATCTCCGTGCTTATTATGATTGAAGTGGAACGATTATTTGTTGTAATTACTTTTATATTAGCATTAAATGACCCCTAACTTGTATTTTGATTAGAATAAAAGCGCATTTGCTTGAGGACAAGCAAATCTCAAGTGTAAGGGTATTTGATGAAGCGAAAAGTGTACCGCTTTTAAGGGGTCATTTAAGCCCTAAATCGTATTTATTTGATCAAATATTGCCCTAAATCGTTCCTTTTGTCATTTTAGGTACTTTTGAGGAGAAATCTGGAAAAGGAGGCATTTTGGACGTTTTTGGAGCATAAAAGTGAAGAAAACGGCAAAGTCTCAAAAATCGGCTAAAAGTTACCTTTGACGGCGTCATATTTTACTCTGGACGGCGTCATGGCTTGGCAAGAAAAGGTGGATGTGAAATTTACTCATGATAAGCCAGTGAAAATTGCATGTAAATTCTGACGGCGTCACGCTTTAACCTGATCAAGGGCGTCACGGCTTAATTCAAAGAGGGACGGCGTCACGTTCAAGTTCTGACGGCGTCAAGCCTTGATAAGCCAGAACGGATTTTGGAGAGCTAAAGAGGGACGGCGTCAAGAAGGCCATCCGGGAACCCTAGAAGCGGCGAGGTGACGGCGTCACACTCCATAACGTGACGCCGTCAGATGTAAAAATCTATATATAGTTTTGCAATTCTTTGTCATTAGTGTGGAGAGCTTAGTGTGGAATTTTTGGGAGAAAACCCTAAGACGATTTTAGCATCTTTTTCAAGGCTTTTTGCCTTGAGATCTTCCATGTTACATTGAAAGATAAGTTATCAATTAATCATTCAATATGTCTATGTGTTGTTTGATTCTATCTTGTTCTTGTCTTTTGTTTAACATGTTAGGCTAGATTTATCTTGTGTTTGCTTAGATCTAATGAAACCTAGCTATTGATTATTGGTTATTAGTGTGTTATTAGTTGTATTGGATGATTGTTTATCTATGTTAGGCTTAAGAAAACTGGCTAACTTCCTATTCGGTAACTTGCTTGAACGTCTTAAGAAACATGAACCAAATGCGTACTAAAGGTTTTTATGGTTGTATTTAATGCACAAGCGAATTCTAGTGATCCCATGTTAGGAGCTTCCTAGCCGGCTCGACATAGGAGTGAAGTAGGAGCTTGTAGAGTTGGGGAAGTACGTACGCCACCCCACGATTGGTATTAAGGAATACACCCGTCATCCACGCAACTAATACACACTAATCAACCGGTAAAAGATAGTTAGGGAGTAAGGAAATCTAAGTGAACACATTTCTCTACACTTAAGTTTTCACCAACATTTTACTTTCAGTTATTTTATTTTATTTGCATTCGTAGTAATTTGGGTTAGTTGACTAGCAACTAATTCCGCCCACTCTTTCAAACCCGAGATTTTACTTGCTTTCATAAAATTATAAAAAAATACAAAAAGAATCTTCTTCAACCCTTAGACCTATTAGAGTAGTCTTTCATACCTAACGAACACTATTCCCTGTGGAGAACGATCAATCCCCCATACTTACCACTACACTATACTACATCGGTCAGGTACACTGCCTGGTGGGGTTGTAAGCCTCTTGAGATCCCTCGAGAGGTAAAACCTGTTGTAAGGTTGCAAAACCACGCATCACTATTCATTGAGTATCCAACAAAGAAACCTTCATCAGCCTTGCCATCAAACTTGCCTAAGTGATCTATGGTATTCAAGATAGTAACAGGACACCCAAATGGTCTTAAGAAATCTAGAAATGGTTTTCTACCATGTAAAAGTTCATAAGGGGTCTTGTTGTGAGGCTTAACTAATTTACTTCTATTCTGCACATAGCAAGCAGTATTGACTGCTTCAAACTAAAAAGTAGTAGGTAATTTAGAATCATCTAACATTGTTCTAGCAGCCTCAATAAGTGTCATATTCCTCCTCTCAGGAACACCATTTTGTTGAGGAGTTCTAGCTACACTATACTGTCTCTCAATACCTTTCATCTCACAAAACTGGTTCATATCCCTGTTCTTGAACTCAGTTCCATTGTCACATCTTATCACTTTAACCTTATGATTAACTAGGTTTTCTATCTTGGTTATGAAAGCCTTAAGAATGCCACTGGTTTCATCCTTAGATGCTAAAAAGAAAACCCAAGTAAACCTACTATAATCATCTATGACAACTAGGCAATACATCTTTTTCATCAAACTTTTCACAAATGTTGGTCCAAATAAATCCATGTGCAACATATGTAAAGGCTGACTTATAGAGTTCACTGCTTTGGTCTTACAAGAAGCTCTGTGTCGTTTTCCCTTCTGACAAGCATCACAGATTTCAGTATTTTCAAAAACTTTTGAAGGTAACCCTCTTACAAGGTTTCCCTTAACCAATTTATTCATTGTTTTGAAATTTAAATGTCCAAGCCTTCTATGCCAAAGCTTAGATTCATTAGATGTGGCCTTTGCAAGCAGACAAGACAAAACATACAGTGTCAGTAAAAAGAACATTGTTCTTTTTGTCACACATTTGTGAGACACTAAAGAGATTAAACTTAAGCTCTTTTACAAAGTACACATTATCAAAATCTAATTTACCAGTTTTTATTGTACCTTTGCCTGTGATTTTCCCTCCTTTGGGATTACTCCCAAAAGCAACATATCCTCCATCAATTGCTTCAAAATCAGTGAGATAGGACATGTTTCCAGTCATGTGCCTTGAGCATCCACTGTCAAATACTCATTTATCCTCTAATTTCACCTGTGGATTTCCCTGCACATAAAGTAAGAAAATCAGTTCATTTTGGGCACCCAAGCCATTACTGACTTGGATCTGCCTTGTGCATCAACATAATCATACTTCTTTAAAACTATTGATGCACTATAGTGTCTGGAGACATGATCTAAAACTTTAACTTTTGGTTTTCAGACCCAACAAGCTGAGGCCTTAACAACATAAAAATGATTTCCCAAAACAGTATCAGTTATTGCTTTTGGCTTAGTAGTGGAAACTACTGATTTTGCCTTAGCAGTAATAAATGTTGTATGTAACCTCCCGTAAAAATCCCAGTTATTAATAAACACTAATCATGGATTAATTATGTATTTCTGTTCACACTCCCATTTTTAGGGAAAATTTTAAACTTTTGTTTACACTATGAATCACGATATGTTATGTGATCCCCATTTTCCCTGGAATGTGCTCACACACACACACCATTATTTTTCGAATGATTATACACTAATCACAATATATTTAGTTTCACCAAATTAATTCAACACATTCACAACCCCCCTCCTGGTACTCAATATTCACACGAAATGGGCCACGCTATCACATTTGAATTATACAAACTCATTGGGCCTTGTTTCTTCCCAAGCCCACTCGAATTTTAATCCACAACAAATCCTAACCAGACCCTTGATGTTATTCACAATGGGCCTTAATATTTTTAGCCCACCAAGCCACAAACCAAATCCCTTTTTGGCTATACAAATCACGGCACACTCCTTGCAAAACCGATATGCTTTGCCTCGTTTAAATGTAAATTCGACACACAACACGTATAACAAATTATGCCACTCGAATCTCCATTATATTGGGAATCAAGAACAATAAAAACGTTTAACATATTAAATCGTATGATCATAGAACAAAGGCCAAAGTTAATCGATTATACACAAAGTCTCAAACAATTCAAAGTTACAAAAACTCATTCTAAACGTAATGCATTGTACGTTATGTATTATCAATCGAATTCACCAACATGTTTAAGGTATCTTTGTGTCATTTTGAACCCAACTCGATTTAGAATAATCCATACGATCATTTCTATTATTTTTGGTCACGTAAAAGTTGGCTATGACCTAATAACTGAACACAACATACATAGATATAATTTGTATCATCCAAAAACTAAATACATCACTACTCTAACACTTTGCCACTTGACATAAAATCACAAACAAGATATTCTTGAGTCTTGTCTTCTAGCTACTCATTCACTCATTCATTCGGTTAATCACCTCCACACTCAACCGAAGCATTCACATAGTAGCCTACTTCATTTAATGCTCTATCCATAAGGAGATAACCTCCCCTCAATAAACCTCTGACTATATTCTCTTTGTCTCACCCTTAGCCTTATCAAGTTGTAATATAAACCCATGCATACCATTCTCACGTATACACTTAAACTCATTTACACAAAACACTTTAAATATCCCATTTGCTCACTGCCTATTGTCGACGAATCCCAAGAGAACCACAAGTGTTTATTAGTTGTACAAGTCCACAACAAGCCTCATTCGAGTCTCTAGTGAATCATCAAGCAAGATACAAAGTCCTTGTTCCCTATCCTAGTCTCACAGTCGAGACTTCTCATTTTACATAAAGAGCTGTAAGCTTCTCAATATCTATTATTATTCATTCTTTACGTATCATATTTAAAAGTTTCTATATCTTTATTTCTATGCCTCGTTAAATATTAATCTCACAAACTCACTCACTTTTACATCGATCATAACTAAAGTGAAGATTAAACATGTTGTTAAATATTCACATGGCACTCGACACAACTAAATATGGATATACGTACCAATATCACTCACCACCTTGTAAACATGCATGATATCACATGATTAATATGTTACATGATCACTAGTTCACTGCCAAAGTTTATGGATGTTAACTTCAATATTTGGTCACGTTAAAATGAACCTATATCACCACTATCATGCGTTCACTATAACCAAATAAGTGTTACACTTGTTTTACCTCTCACTTAACAAACAGTAGACATTCACTTCACTCACACACAAGCTAGTTTGAACTATATCACACTCACAAATCTCAAATCACTCGACAGAATCACACAGAAACACAAGACACCACAAAAACTTCATTTATACCCATAACGGGCTAAAGCCCACCAAAACCTAAATAAGCTACAATCGAATAAGCAGCTTATAAGCAGTTGTGAATATGGAAATAAGGTCATCATAAACTCATGAAACTTCCCTAAAAAGGACAAGTCTATTGGGCCTATAAAAACAACAAAGGGCCGGACTTTTCTTTTAGGTCCGTTAACAACCAAAAATAAGCTTAAAGACACGATAAGCTATAAAATAAGCTGTCACAAGCTCAAAACAATTTCTGGAAATATAAAAAGATGAAAGAAATGAAATTCCAAGTTAAACATGTGTTTTGGACCAAAAATGCAAAAAGTACAAACTTGAGGGACTAAAACTGTCAATTTCTGAAACTTTTGGCTAAAACTGTAAAAACAGAAAGTTGAAGGTATTTACTGATAATATGAATGATTTTGAGTCAAATATAAAAATTTGGAAGTATTTGAACATGAAATGGACATTTAAAATGAAAAAGGACTAGTTTTGCAAAACTATTAAACTACAAGGACTAAAACTGCCAAACTGGAAAAACTGAGTTTAAAACAGTAAATTCAGAATATTAAGGGCATAAAAAAGGATAATTTGGATATTATGATTTCAACAATGTCATATTTTTATTTATAAGGACTAAAAGTGTATATTTGTAAATTTGGAGGACTAAAATTGTAAATATTTATAAAGAGGTACCAAGATTGTCAATACTGAAATTCAAGGTTATGAATGAAATATTTATTACCCAAGGTTGTTGAATTGTCATTTTGTAATTTATATAAGTTCAAAATGTACAAATGTAAAGTATAAGGACTAAAGTTGTTAATCTCCCAAACTTATATCAAAAGGATTAATTTGATGATTTTAAGATAAAAGTTAATATTTCAAAAGCTTATAAAATTAACTTATCACTTTTGATACTTTGTGCCAAGAATGTCAATCTACCAACTCTTGAAGGGATTACACACATAAAGACAAGATAATATTATATATAATATTATTTTTTAACTTGAGGCATTTTAAGTATATCAAACTCATATCACTTTTTCACCATCCGTTTTCTCACACGCAATATTGTATTAATCCACGAACACCAAATACTCAGACTTTATTATTATCCAGGTTGTGTGTTGGAGCCGTTCCCGAATCGCACTTGATATCACTCACTTATTCACACACCCCCAGCTGAGGTGAGTCATAGCCCCTACTTTTTAATACTTGTTTTATAAACTCTTTGGGGGAGATACATGCTCAACTACTTAATTTTACTTCCACAAGTACTATTTTCTATATGTTATACCTGATTTATATTGCCTTAGTTACCATTACAATACATGCCGTTTGTGCGGTACAATACATGTCGTTTGTGCGGTACATTGCATGCCGTTTGTGCGGTACATTGTTAACGTTTATGTGTCATGAGACTTATGGCAATATACATTATTATTATTGATTTAAACATGATTGTAATTCCCAGGCAATCACAACTTGTGTTCACTCAACTCATTTACAATTTACAAACTCTATGATTCACTCAACCATTGTGTTGACTTTTTAGCATGTATTCTCAGGTATTCAGTGGAGCAGCAGGGCACGGAGCTGGCATTTAACTCAGGGTTATAATTGTGGTGTAAAATGATCCGCGGGAATCAATGCATAAATTATTTCCAAAGAATACAATGGAAGTTGTATTCCCGGGTCGTTATCCCCAACGAAGGCGTGAATGGAATTTGTGATCTCGAATCGTGATTGCGTGTTTGAATGGTGAAAATAAAGGTGATTTTGGGTTTTTAAGCTACGATATGTGAACATTAACTAAAAACGATTTAAAAATCGGGAAAAACAATTTAAGAAAAACAAACGTGATTAAAAACGTAATTGGACTAAAAAACGCGAATTAACGAAAACGGGAGCTAAGAACGAACCTAAAAACGTTAAAATAATGAAATATAAACTCTACGGGCATGAAAACAATTTTCCTACATCCTAAATGATAAAAGAAAATTTTGGGAAAAAGAAAAATATTTTTTTTGACTTTTTAATTAATTAATATGAATTTAAAACTAAATTGAACTATTTAAATGATTTAAAAATAGCAAAACAGTTTAGAAAAATCTGAAAAAATTCAAGTAAATCTAAAATTTAATTTAAAAGCTAGGAAAAATAAAAGCAGAGCTTATCTAAACCTAATAAGAAGAATGGGACAAATAAGCAGTTTGAAAATAAGCTAAAAATAAGCTAAAACTATCCAAAAATTATCAAAAGCTAGAAATCATAAAAGCATACTAGAACAAGCTTAAAACAACTGATAAAGAGCAAATAAGCACTAGGAATAAGCAATTAGGCTGCTGCACAGGTTCAAAATAAAGACAGAAAAGAGGGCTAAACTACCTACTTGCAGATCAAACTTAAGCATTCTAATAAGCTGAAAAATGAAAACTAAAGGGGGCAAAAGCTTCTCAGTACTACAGGCTACCTACAAACCTAAAATGCCTAATTTGTGAGATCAATTGCTTATTGAAAAAGGGCCTAGATCAGATGACTAAAAACATAAAAAGCTGAGTGCAGAGTTAGAACAGGCCACACAGGTAACTATGGGCTGAAAAATAAGCTTCAATAAGCTACTAACTGAGAAACACTTTTTGAAATAGGGAACTACATCTATCAATCTACTTGTGTATTTAAAATGAGGATCTAAACTTCAAAAATAAACATTCAAATCTAACCTTCAAATCTGGTGCAGACTGCAGTCCTTGTGCAGTGCAGACCCTGCACAAAGCTTATCCAAATCCCACCTATCTAATTCCAACTCTTGACATCTCACTGCATGAACTAAAAGAAGCATGAAAACACCACAATATGGCATCCCATCAGCTTATTGCCACAATAAGCTAACTGGATCAGCTTACACCCTATAAATGCACTAAGAAACTCAAAACCCTCAAAATCTTTAACAGCAGGCATAAAGCTTCTACCAACAGCTTAAATGTACGGACTAAGTCAAATGGCAAATGAACAGTATTAAACAAAATTTACCCGTTTGACTAATAAAGCCAAACACTCCCTTATGGGGACTGTTATGACATTACAACTACTAGGTTCTAATAAGCTCAGAAATTTGAACACTAGTGATCTTCTAACTATATTAAGCCTAAATGAACACTTAAAAAGCAGAAATAAGCACTTAACTGAGTTGTTTGACTTTCTTTGACTTTTTAACTAATATGAAATTGAGACAGATATTAACCACCAATAAGCTCATAAAAGCTGTGAAAAGCTTATATAAGCTTATATAAACAGGGATGAGGGTTTTTTTTAACAATTAAAGAAATTCAATTTGATCAACAGTAAACATGAAAATTTGGAAATTCATTAAACTTTGAAGTTGGAACAATTCTGATAACATTAAATACAAATGACCTTAAAGAAGCTAGAATTAAACTTGAGAACTGAAATTGAAACTGAAATAACTCATAAAACTACTAGACTACTAAAGTTACACTACTAATGGTCTAAAACAGTGACAACCTTCTTTCTTGGTCTTCTTTTCTTTAAATAATACTCCCAAATGCTTCCTGACTTTCTTCTGATTCATTCCCAATCGTTAATCGTTAGATTAAATCAAAGTGATCTCAGTCTTCCATAATGGATTTGGCGGGAAACTTGGCAAGTGGGATTTATCTAATTTTCTGCACGTGGGACTGTGTGAGTAGCTAAGTAGGAGGGGGGAGGTTGGAGGCATGTTTCAGTGAAAAGCATGGGTGATGGGACAAAGTTTTCTGGTGAGGTAGGGGAGGACATGGTTTTGATTTTTGGCGGTTTGGTGGTTTTGTGGGAAAGGGATGAGTTGACCGATGGTTTGACCTGTGTTTAACTCAAAACGGGATAGAAAAGGGTGGGTTTATTTGGGCTTTGTGGAGTTGGGCTTAGGATTTAGGATAAGGGTTGGATTGGGTTAAAGTGGTGGGTTATGGGTTTTATTTATTTTGGGTTAAAATGGTTTAGGATTAGGCTAAAGTTTAGGGACCATATGTGTCATTTCTGAAAATTAAGGGACTATTTATGCAACATTCTGAAAATATGTCCAAGGACCAATATTGACCCTTTTGATATTTCTGAGGGTTGACTTTGACAATTTGAGCATAATCCCGGTCCAAACTCGTAATTTCCTTTCCCGGCTTCAGCTTTTCACGATTTTCAAATCCTGTGCTCGATTTTGTCTGTTTTCGCCCTGTTTTTGATCCTTTTGTACCTGAAACACATAAAAACACAAACCAAGGATATTTGCAATAATATATGGTGTATTTGGCCATTTTCAGTATTTTTATGGTCTAAAATGGGCCTAAAATGATGAGTATTTACACACTCATCATAAAACAATAGTTGTCATTCATTATTAAAACTATTACACTCATTATTGGGAAATTTTAACTCTGATATTTTGTAATTCACTTTATAGGACCAAAATATATTTTCTAAAACATCTCTTTCGAGCTGTTTTCTATGATTATGCAAAGATCCTCACCGTAATACCCCAATTAGTCTTCCGCTGCTATTTAACAAATTTAGGGGTGTTGCAGATTGGTATCAAAGCTATAATTATAGAGAACAAATGTTTTCAAACATTTAACTATATTTACACATTTTCAAAACGAATGACTTTTACACCATACCACTTTACACCCTCCGTGCCTGCAGCACCATGCTCAGTATATTATGTTTTAGGATTATCTTATTTGATATTTATTCTCACACCACCCGATTATGTTATATTTACTCTCACACCCTCGATTATACTATGTTAACTCTTACACCTCCCCCGATTATGCCATGATTGATTAGCACCCTGATTTTATTATGTTAATTCACACCCCCTCAGTATTATCTTATGTTGATTTACACACATACCTGATTATCTCACCCTATTTTATACACACTTGATTTATTAATAATTAATATCTACTGGGTTGTTACAGTACCATGTCTATGTCCTCACACCACACCATTCCACCCTTTGACTTAGAAGTAGAGGACATTGTTTCATCAACCATCCCACCAGTTAATCCTGTACCTCCAGCACTACCGATTGCACCTGCTGGCAATCGTAGCTCCTCGTCATCTGACGACAGGGTTGTGTCAACTTGGCATTGGTCCCCTTCATCAGGTACAGAGACTCCACGTAGACTTCCACCACCCCCATTTACTCGGGTATTTCTAGGTAGAAGAATTAGGACTTTACAACTCTACGAATCAGAGCCGTTCATGAGGCCGTTCAGAAGAAACCCCAATGGTGATATACATATCCATACTCCTAGGATAATACGACTACCACGACGAGTTTTATTACCCACCCCACCTCTTAATATTTTCGGACCATCACCTCCATCCTCACCCGAACACTATGCAGCTCTTTCGCCGTCTCCACCTCCTCCACCACAGAGCAGACCGGATTTTTATTCAACAACTATGCTCGAACTTTTCCATATGCACCTCCATATTAAGGAATGGCACCTGAAAACACTCCACCTCAATATCAGACCCCTATGCCACCCCCAAGAGATACTCAATCATATATGCCGTACCCATCAGGATTTTATCCTCCCGGAAGAGACCTTGAGGCCAGGGAATCATTTACAATGGCAGCAAACCGTACCACCTCTATCATGACTCCATCATACTATTATGAAAGTCGGCTTAAAGAATTAGAGGCTAGACTTGCAAGGGAGCACGTGGCACAGAGAAGGGAGATACAAGCACTGTTGGATGAAATTGCCATGATCAGAGGACGCACGGAGTAAGCTCTAGAGATAGAGATGAAATCTGCGTTATGTATAGTTTTGAGACAACAAACCAAGTATATGTAAATTAATAAGGGATCTTGTGATGTTTGCTTTGTTTTGGGACAGCAACAAACCAAGCTTATTAATGTATATTATGGTTGTGTTTTTACTATATGGCGATGATGATTCGAATTTTTGTGGTTGAGACATCATATTCAGTTGTGTTGCGAATTGAACCCAGACATGTAATGATATTATTTGAGGTTGGTGTAATCCTTTGAACGATACAAATGGGATGTGATTACAAACACATAACAATGAAAATTTCAAAAGAAATTTGATGAATGAAGAGAAAGTTGCTTTTATAGATAAATCAGTTTGTTCTTTAGTAATCCCACAACTCAATCATTTACCCAAACTTGTTGTGATTTTATTTCACTTGTGACTTACTTATCAACTCCATATTTATCATCGTATTCTAACATGATCATTATGCGAAATCTAAATCTCTATTTTCTGGTAATATTCACATAAAATGGATAACTCCCAAAATCAGGAAAATCCCACTCCTACTGTAGTCCTGAATTCTGAGGCTGTCCAATTGATGATAGACAATGCTCTAGAAACTCAAGCGGTCAATGCAACCCGCTCTAGCAACAAAAACTGGTCCACTGCAGAAAGCGAGACATCCGGTACTCGCAAATGCACCTATAAGGACTTTATAGCTTGTCAACCAGCATACTTCAAAGGATCCGAGGGAGTCACTGGACTCACTCTATGGTTCGATCGTTCTGAAACTGTATTCATGAGGTGCAGTTGCCCTGAACAGAGCAAGGTTACCTTTGCCACTGGTACACTGCTAGAAGACGCAGCATCTTGGTGGAACACAACCGCCCACACTATAGGTATGGAAGAAGCTTATCGAATGCCCTGGGCAGAACTAAAAGACAAATTACTCAAGAAATACTGTCCCAGGACCGAAATGAGAAAACTAGAGGAAGAATTTCACCGTTTGATAGTAAAAGGATATGAATTGGGAGCCTATAACCGCTGGTTCCAAGAACTCTCAGTACTTTGTCCCACGATGGTGCCGACAGTGGAAAGGGCACTGGAAAAGTACATCGAGGGACTGCCCAAGAGCATTGAGGGGAATGTTACCTCATTGAAACCCACCACTCTTGAGGAAGCTATCTCCATAGCTCAAAAATTGTTGGAACGAGAAATTAGACGGAGTTCTACATCTGGAAGCAACGATCACAAGAGAAGGCTGGATGATCGTGGAAACACCAACTACAACAACAACAACAACCGTAATCATAACTACCATCAGAATCGCAACAACCATCATCAACAACAGAATCGCAGACAGGAAACTGCCAAAGCCTATGTTGATACAACAAATGACAGAAGCGGTTATCTCGGAACACTACCCCAGTGTGACAGATGCAGGATGCATCACAGTGGGCCTTGTCCTGACCGATGCGGAAAGTGCCGAAATATGGGCCATAAAACTAAAGACTGTAGAGCCACGGATGCAAATTCACAGCCATTAGCTATAGTATGCTACGGATGTAGTGGGAAAGGACACTACAAGAACCGATGCCCAGATCGGAATACCAAATAGAACGATAAGACTAGTGGAAGAGAATGAAAGCTCGTTAGGACCTCAGCAACGTCAAGGGACAACAACAATGTTCAAACAGAAGAAGAAATTTCTGTTATAACAATAAACCATAGTTCAAGCCTCCTAGTATTGTATTTTTGTATACTACCTTAGGTACGATGGAGTAACCTAAGTGTAACAACTGCTTACCTATCTTAAAAGATCTCTATCTTGTACTACTTCCATGATAATAACAAAGTACGTCTATTATAGTATCTATTCTATTTACCCTCTTCACAATCATTTCGTAGCAATACACTGCTATCCCATTAGAAATCTGATTGAAAACATTCCTGACCAAACAACAGACTATTAGCACCCTATAAGGTTCTCTCACAGACACTAAGATCCATTTGAAAGTTAACCTATTACCACCCTAGGAATTTCTAAACCGTCGTGCGAACGAATCTTTCTTGTTACCTTGAAAACTTAACTAAGTTGTCATTCCTCAAGAACAACACGTTGAACACCATCTAAAACCTCTTGAGAAACATAATACTACCATGACTGAGTCAAGCATTACATCATTGGTCCTCAATTATACATAGCCTAGCTACATATGTATAATTTAGGAAAAATCATGTCATGAATGAAACAGTTATCTTTTCAGATTCCCTAAAAACAATCTTCATTCAAAAGCAATATCTTAAAACAAGACAAACTGCTCATAGCCGTTAGATTTTACTATTCTTGACCATTAGAAATCACTATTCACAGCCGTTGGATTCATTAGATGGCAAGAAACTCAATTTTTTTTTCATCTAGTATGAATAAATCTAACGAAATTGCGATATCTTGTATACCGAATAGAAATTCCTAGACGACCTTCTTTTCATAACCTACCACATCTGACACCCACATTTTTCAACACCTAACACAGACTAAACTTCGGGATGAAGTTCAAAATTGAGGGATGGATACTGTAACCTCCCGTAAAAATCCCAGTTATTAATAAACACTAATCATGGATTAATTATGTATTTCTGTTCACACTCCCATTTTTAGGCAAAATTTTAAACTTTTGTTTACACTATGAATCACGATATGTTACGTGATCCCCATTTTCCCTGGAACGTGCTCACACACACACACCATTATTTTTCGAATGATTATACACTAATCACAATATATTTGGTTTCACCAAATTAATTCAACACATTCACAACCCCCCTCCTGGAACTCAATATTCACACAAAATGGGCCACGCTATCACATTTGAATTATACAAACTCATTGGGCCTTGTTTCTTCCCAAGCCCACTCGAATTTTAATTCACAACAAATCCTAACCGGACCCTTGATATTATTCACAATGGGCCTTAATATTTTCAGCCCACCAAGCCACAAACCAAATCCCTTTTTGCCTATACAAATCACGATACACTCCTTGCAAAACCGATATGCTTTGCCTCGTTTAAATGTAAATTCGACACACAACACGTATAACAAATTATGCCACTCGAATCTCCATTATATTGGGAATCAAGAACAATAAAAATGTTTAACATATTAAATCGTATGATCATAGAACTAAGGCCAAAGTTAATCGATTATACACAAAGTCTAAAACAATTCAAAGTTACAAAAACTCATTCTAAACGTAATGCATTGTACGTTATGTATTATCAATCGAATTCACCGACATGTTTAAGGTATCTTTGTGTCATTTTGAACCTAACTCGATTTAGAATAATCCATACGATCATTTCTATTATTTTTGGTCACGTAAAAGTTGGCTTGGACCTAATAACCGAACACAACATACATAGATATAATTTGTATCATCCAAAAACTAAATACATCACTACTCTAACACTTTGCCACTTGACATAAAATCACAAACAAGATATTCTTGAGTCTTGTCTTCTAGCTACTCATTCACTCATTCATTCGGTTAATCACCTCCACACTCAACCGAAGCATTCACATAGTAGCCTACTTCATTTAATGCTCTATCCAAAAGGAGATAACCTCCCCTCAACAAACCTCTGACTATATTCTCTTTGTCTCACCCTTAGCCTTATCAAGTTGTAATATAAACCCATGCATACCATTCTCACGTATACACTTAAACTCATTTACACAAAACACTTTAAATATCCCATTTGCTCACTGCCTATTGTCGAAGAATCCCAAGAGAACCACAAGTGTTTATTAGTTGTACAAGTCCACAACAAGCCTCATTCGAGTCTCTAGTAAATCATCAAGCAAGATACAAAGTCCTTGTTCCCTATCCTAGTCTCACAGTCGAGACTTCTCATTTTACATAAAGAGTTGTAAGCTTCTCAATATCTATTATTATTCATTCTTTACGTATCATATTTACAAGTTTCTATATCTTTATTTCTATGCCTCGTTAAATATTAATCTCACAAACTCACCCACTTTTACATCGATCATAACTAAAGTGAAGATTAAACATGTTGTTAAATATTCACATGGCACTCGACACAACTAAATATGGATATACGTACTAATATCACTCACCACCTTGTAAACATGCATGATATCACATGATTAATATGTTACATGATCACTAGTTCACTGCCAAATTTTATGCATGTTAACTTCAATATTTGGTCACGTTAAAATGAACCTATAGCACCACTATCATGCGTTCACTATAACCAAATAAGTGTTACACTTATTTTACCTCTCACTCGACAAACAGTAGACATTCACTTCACTCACACACAAGCTAGTTTGAACTATATCACACTCACAAATCTCAACTCACTCGACAGAATCACACAGAAACACAAGACACCACAAAAACTTCATTTATACCCTTAACGGGCTAAAGCCCACCAAAACCTAAATAAGCTACAATCGAATAAGCAGCTTATAAGCTGTTGTGAATATGGAAATAAGGTCATCATAAATTCATGAAACTTCCCTAAAAGGCCAAGTCTATTGGGCCTATAAAAACACCAAAGGGCCGGACTTTTCTTTTAGGCCCGTTAACAACCAAAAATAAGCTTAAAGCCACGATAAGCTATAAAATAAGCTCTCACAAGCTCAAAACAATTTCTGGAAATATAAAAAGATGAAAGAAATGAAATTCCAAGTTAAACATGTGTTTTGGACCAAAAATGCGAAAAGTACAAACTTGAAGGACTAAAACTGTCAATTTCTGAAACTTTTGGATAAAACTGTAAAAACAGAAAGTTAAAGGTATTTACTGATAATATGAATGATTTTGAGTCAAATATAAAAATTTGGAAGTATTTGAACATGAAATGGACATTTAAAATGAAAAAGGACTAGTTTTGCAAAACTATTAAACTACAAGGACTAAAACTGCCAAACTGGAAAAACTGAGTTTAAAACAGTAAATTCAGAATATTAAGGGCATAAAAAAGGATAATTTGTATATTATGATTTCAACAATGTCATATTTTTATTTATAAGGACTAAAAGTGTATATTTGTAAATTTGGAGGACTAAAAGTGTAAATAGTTATAAAGAGGTACCAAGATTGTCAATACTGAAATTCAAGGTTATGAATGAAATATTTATAATCCAAGGTTGTTCAATTGTCATTTTGTAATTTATATAAGTTAAAAATGTACAAATGTAAAGTATAAGGACTAAAGTTGTTAATCTCCCAAACTTATATCAAATGGATTAATTTGATGATTTTAAGATAAAAGTTTATATTTCAAAAGGTTATAAAATTAACTTATCACTTTTGATACTTTGTGCCAAGAATGTCAATCTACTAACTCTTGAAGGGATTACACACATAAAGACAAGATAATATTATATATAATATTATTTTTTAACTTGAGGCATTTTAAGTATATCAAACTCATATCACTCACCTTTTCACCATCCGTTTTCTCACACGCAATATTGTATTAATCCACGAACACCAAATACTCAGACTTTATTATTATCCAGGTTGTGTGTTGGAGCCGTTCCTGAATCGCACTTGATATCACTCACTTATTCACACACCCCCAGCTGAGGTGAGTCATAGCCCCTACTTTTTAATACTTGTTTTATAAACTTTTTGGGGGAGATACGTGCTCAACTACTTAATTTTACTTCCACAAGTACTCTTTTCTATAGGTTATACCTGATTTATATTGCCTAAGTTACCATTACAATACATGCCGTTTGTGCGGTACCTTTTATGCCGTTTGTGCGGTACAATACATGTCGTTTGTGCGGTACATTGCATGCCGTTTGTGCGGTACATTGTTAACGTTTATGTGTCATGAGACTTATGGCAATATACATTATTATTATTGATTTAAACATGATTGTAATTCCCAGGCAATCACAACTTGTGTTCACTCAACTCATTTACAATTTACAAACTCTATGATTCACTCAACCATTGTGTTAACTTTTTAGCATGTATTCTCAGGTATTCAGTGGAGCAGCAGGGCACGGAGCTGGCATTTGTCTCAGGGTTATAATTGTGGTGTAAAACAATAGTTGTCATTCATTCTTAAAACTATTACACCCATTATTAGGAAGTTTTAACTCTAATATTTTGTAATTCACTTTATGGGACCAAAATATATTTTCTAAAACATCTATTTCAAGCTGTTTTCTATGATTATGCAAAGATCCTCACCGTAATACCCCAATTAGTCTTCCGCTGCTATTTAACAAATTTGGGGGTGTTACATTGTATTCTTTTGAAAAGGCCTTTTTACAGTTGAATGTGCTTTATTTAAAAACTGTAACCTGGATTTAGCTCCATTCACTGTTCTTTTTGAGTTAGCAGTACTAACTGATCTAGCAGTATTAGTTACTACTGCTGGTTTAGAAATATTTTGCTTGGCAGTATTAATTGATACTAAACCAGATCTCATTTGTACTGCTGTTGGAACCATGTTTCTTTTAGCAAAGGGGTGAGTGTTTTGAGCAAAATTTTGATGATTCACCCTCTTAGCATAGTTCCAAACAAGTTTTTGATAGTAATAACAATTTTCCTGCAAATGTTCAAAACTACCACAGTGATAACAAGCCTTGTTAAACATTTCAAAGTCACTTCCTAACTTTTGTGACATCATGTTATTCCAGTTCCTCTGGTTACCTCTAGGCCTATTAGTGTACTCCCTAGGTTGCTCAGTGTATTTATCAATTTTCCTAAACACCTTATCACCAAACCTAGGTTTGACAAACTTAATCTGTTCAACTCTAGGCTTAACTGTTTTACCTTCTAAGTTAGGTGTAGACTCCACCTGTTCCTTATCATCATCAGACACCCAATCTTCAATGATAGGTGCATCAGTATACGTCTTTTCAACCTTAGGTTTCTCCTCATTAGACTTACTATTCACACATAAAGACTTATCATCAGACTCAACTAAACAAGACAATTCAGATATAGGAGGTACATACTTTCCTATTATTGAAGGAGGAACTTCATTATAACCTATACCACTACCTCTCCTCATCATTTGACACTCAATTGTCTTATTTACACTTTCAGATGCAAATTCAAGCTTATTTACTTTAACTTGATGTTTTTCTTTTTCCTGATAAGCTGCATCTTTTTCTTTTTGAGCCTGTTTTAACCTTTTAGTTAGTTCATTAATGACATTCTCTTTAACATAAAGCTTACTTTCAAGAACATTAACTTTCTCTACATACTCTGACTCATTATGTTTAAAGAATTTAAGTCTTTGCTCAACAGATTTTAAGCCTACTTTATAGTCTAATTTATCTAACTCTAACTTCCTTACATCTTCTATTAGTTTTTCATTCCTAGCCTTAAGTTCTTCAATAGTATCTAAACAAGATTTATAAGAACAACCAGAATCATTAGATACCTCAGAATCAGAACTTGATGAAGAAGAGTAAGCCATAAGTGCAAAGTTTGGTCCTTCTGCTGCTTGATCTGTCCAGTCATATCCACCCAAACCATCACAAGACACCAAAGATATAGAATTCTTAGATTCCTCAGACATAGCTTTCCTTGAGCTGTTGGGAATAAAATGTTCAAGTCAAAGAGCCTGCCAAAGATGTTAAAGAGCCTGCTAGTTGATTTTGAAGAGTATGAAGATGTACTACCAGTACCTTCTGGGTAGAAGGTACTGCTAGTTGATGAAGAGCCTGCCAAGCTTATGTCAAGTCGATTAGATATTTTGTAATAGATATTTAGTTGAATTATTAGTCTTTGTACATTGTTATACGTTATGTAGAAGTAGTTTAGTCCTCTGTGGTTCACAGAAGAATATGGCAGAGTTGTACATTGGTAGTTGTATTTAATTGTAGGCGCCAATATAGTCAAAGTATAGTTTTATATTCAACCACTTGACAAACTTGTAATAAGATATCCTTATCTTATAAAAGGATATCTTAGACACCACTTCATGCATGCATCTTTACCAACTAATAACCAAAAACAAACTATCTCTCAAGTAACTTAGTTACTTCAATTCACAAATCCTTTTACAATCTTAGATTCAAGATTACTTTGTAATCCCGGTGATACTTAGATCATCCGTATTATTTCATCAATAATATTGAATCGTTTTGTGTTAACCAAAGTTGTGTTCTTTGTTCATTGCATACTCACGTTTACTTAAACTCACCACCTTGTGTTCTTTTAAGTGTGTTGTAGTAGATTCCGCATGCTAAACACATTCAATACATAAATATCTCAAAATAATCAAATCAAACGTTCCTCAAGTGGTATCAGAGCAAGGCTTGATATTTACTAATTTAAAAGAACAATGGATGTTGAACATATTCAAACAAATGTTGCAGCTAAACTTCCATTACTTAAGCAAAATGAGTTTGAAATGTGGCGACTAAGGGTAGAACAATACTTTCAAATGCAGGACTATGCACTTTGGGAGATCATTGAACAAGGCAATTCATTTAAACCCCAAATCACCACTACAACAGTAAATGATGCTCTTGTAACACGAATACAAGACCAACCATCAAATGCAGATGAAAGAATTCAGAAGAGAAATGATCTAAAGGCAAGGAGTATGTTACTGATGACTATTCCAAATGATCAGCTTCTGATCTTTAACAAATACAAAGATGCCAAAACCCTTTTTGAAGCAATTGTGGCTAGATTTGGTGGTAATGATGCTACCAAGAAAACACAGAAAACACTTCTCAAACAACAATTTGAGAACTTCACAGCCACAACCAATGAGTCTTTGGACAGTATGTTCAATAGACTTCAGAAGCTTGCAAGTCAGTTAGCCATCCATGAAGTGATGATAACTCAAGAAGACCTAAACTCTAAATTTCTTAGGAGTTTACCTTTAGAATGGTCTATGCATGTCATTGTCTGGAAGAACAAGCCAGATATTGACCAGATGAGTCTCAATGATCTCTACAACAATTTCAAAATTGTAGAACATGAAGTAAAGAAGACTACTGGGTCAAGTTCAGGAAATATGGCATTTGTTTCATCACCAAGCATCTCAAAGGCTGATAATGAAGAAAAAGGTGGCAGAGAAGAAGGTACTGCCAACACAACCTATGGTACTGCTAGTACTTCTAGTAGTACCAAATCCATTTTAGATGAAACAATTGGGTGTGCTTTTCTTACATCTCAACACAATGGGTCCGTATTAACATTTGAAGATCTTCAAGAGATTCATCCTGATGATCTTGAAGTGATGGACATAAAGTGGCAACTTTCACTTTTAAGCATTAGAGCTAAGAAGTTGTTGATGAGGACTGGCAAGAAGATAATGATAAATGGAAATGAGCCTGCTGGCTATGATAAGTCAAAAGTAGAGTGTTACAACTGCCACATGAAAGGTCACTACTCTAGAGAGTGTAGAAGACCTAAGAAGCAGGATGACAAGGGTAGAGGGTTTGACAACAGGAATAAAGGAACCTTTGAAAGCAAGAGTAAGGTTGTTGAAGTTGCTGAGCCAAAAGCAATGGTTGCTATTGATGGCATGGGTTTTGATTGGAGGTTCATGGGTGAAGATGAGTCAACTTCTGATGAATTGGCTTTGATGGCATTCTCCACCCCTGAGGTACAAACTATCAAATGTTCTAATAATTGTGAATTTCTTAAAGAATTAGAAATTATAAGAAAATCTTATAATACAGAAATATTAGAACACAGAAAAACCCAACAAACATTATTTGACCATAAGTGTGGTATGGCCAAACTAGAAAAACAAATCATTCACTATAGAGAAAATGAACTCACATTTTCTGATGCTAAAGCTGCTCTTAATAGACAAATATTTTTGAAAGATTCAGAAATAGAAATGGTAAGGACAGAGTGTACTAAAGTTACATTGGCTAGAGATAATATTCAACTGACTGTTACTAAATTAGAAATTGCTTCTGAGTGTACTAGAAGCATAGTAGAGAATCAGATGAATAAGAGAATAAAATCAGGGATAGGATACAATGAATGTCCACCTCCTTATAGAGGAATTCCTTGTCCTCCAGGATCAAATCTTGCTGAATCAGGTTTGCATGAAGTCATTAACAAACCATTGGCTAAACCTGTAGTGATAAGTGAACCTTCTGAGAGTGCTAAGAATGCCTCACTCTCTAAGGTGCTCACTGATAAGAGACCAGATGTCCTAATTATTGAAGATTGGGTATCTGATGATGATGAAGATGAGACTATTCCTATCAAAGGAATCAAAGTAGGACCATTCAGTCCTAAGAAAGTTGAAGTTAAAGCTAAGGCTAAAGCTGTTTTGAAAACAGTTGAAAGTTGTGAGAAATGTAATAACAAACCTAGGGGAAGCCAAAGAAATTGGAACAACCTTAAGTCACAACAACTAGGTGATGACTTTGTTATGTTCAATAAGGCTTGTTATTATTGTGGTAGCTTTAATCATCTTCATGCTTATTGTAATAAATGGGGTTCTGGGAGTAAATCTAAGTCTAAAACAAATGTTACTCACCCCAGAAAAAGTTTTGTTAAGTCTAACACCACAAATGCTAAACATACTGTTAGACAGCATAAGCCTGTTATTGCAAAACCAACTGATAAGGGTACAAGAAACACTTTAAAATGTGTACCAAAAGTTGTGAATAGTCCTATTCAAATGAAATCTGTGGTCAAAACACAAATTTGGAAACCAAAAACCAAAGGTCCTGCTAGACCAAAAGGTCCTGCTAGACCAAATGGTACTGCCAAGATTGGTATTACCAAAATTGGTACTGATAGACCAAAGACCACACAATGGATTAAAAGGGAAAATGCTGTTAAGTCCTCAGCATGTTGGATTTGGAAACCAATCCAATCAAAAGGTGCATCAACAATCCTAAAAAGGTTTGATTTCATTGATGCAAGAGGCAAACCCAAGTCTGTCATGGCTTGGGTACCCCAAGGAAACTAATATGTTTATTCATGTGCAGGAACATTCATCTGATATTGAAGATCAAGGATATGTTGATAGTTGATGAAGCGAAAAGTGTACCGCTTTTAAGGGGTCATTTAAGCCTTAAATCGTATTTATTTGATCAAATATTGCCCTAAATCGTTCCTTTTGTCATTTTAGGTACTTTTGAGGAGAAATCTGGAAAAGGAGGCATTTTGGACGTTTTTGGAGCATAAAAGTGAAGAAAACGGCAAAGTCTCAAAAATCGGCTGAAAGTTACCTTTGACGGCGTCACATTTAACCCCAGACGGTGTCATGCCTTGGCAAGAAAAGGTGGACGTGAAATTTACTCATGATAAGCCAGTGAAAATACCATGTGAATTCTGACGGCGTCATGCTTTAACTTGATCAAGGGCGTCACGGCTTAAATCAAAGAGGGACGGCGTCACGTTCAAGGTTAGACGGCGTCAAGCCTTGATAAGCCAGAATGGATTTTTGAAGAGCTAAAGAGGGACGGCGTCGAGAAGGTCATCCGGGAACCCTAAAAGCGGCGAGGTGACGGCGTCACACTCCATAACGTGACGCCGTCAGATCCAAAAATCTATATATAGTTTTCTAATTTTTTGTCATTAGGAGAGAGCTTAGTGTGTGGAATTTTGGGAGAAAACCCTAAGACGAATTTATCTTCTTTTTCAAGGCTTTTTGCCTTGAGATCTTCCATGTTACATTGAAGATAAGTTATCAATTAATCATTCAATATGTCTATGTGTTGTTTGATTTTATCTTATTCTTGTCTTTTGATTAACATGTTAGGCTAAATTTATCTTGTGTTTGCTTAGATCTAATGAAACCTAGCTATTGATTATTGGTTATTAGTGTGTTGTTAGTTGTATTGGATGATTGTTTATCTATGTTAGGCTTAAGAAAACTGGCTAACTTCCTATTCGGTAACTTGCTTGAACGTCTTAAGAAACATGAACCAAATGCGTACTAAAGGTTTTTATGGTTGTATTTAATGCACAAGCGAATTCTAGTGATCCCATGTTAGGAGCTTCCTAGCCGGCTCGACATAGGAGTGAAGTAGGAGCTTGTAGAGTTGGGGAAGTACGTACGCCACCCCACAAATAGTATTAAGGAATACACCCGTCATCCACGCGACTAATACACACTAATTAACCGGTAAAAGATAGTTAGGGAGTAAGGAAATCTAAGTAAACAGATTTCTCTACACATAAGTTTCTCACCACATTTTATTTTCAGTTATTTATTTTATTTGCATCCGTAGTACTTTTGGGTTAGTTGACTAGCAACTAATTCCGCCCACTCTTTCAAACCCGAGATTTTACTTGCTTTCATAAAAAATTATAAAAACATAAAAAGAATCTTCCTCAACCCTTAGACCTAATTAGAGTAGTCTTTTATACCTAACGAACACTATTCCCTGTGGAGAACGATCAATCCCCCGTACTTACCACTACACTATACTACATCGGTCAGGTACACTGCCTGGTGGGGTTGTAAGCCTCTTGAGATCCCTCGAGAGGTAAAACCTGTTGTAAGGTTACAAAACCACGCATCAAGTTTTTGGCGCCGCTGCCGGGGAATAGTTATTGTTTAGGTTGAATTTTTATTTTATAGGTCTACTCACTAGATTCCTTTCTAGTGAGATTTTTATTTTATTTTTCTAGGTTTTCTTTAGTCTATCTTTTTCTTTGTGTGTTTGTTCGTAATTTTCATTGACTCTTCCGTTCACCATTATGGAGTACGCGAATCCACCATACCACCAACCACAAAGGCCATTCTACCCTATTGACATCTCGAATTTCAAACAATATCGAGATGAACCCATATATGATGCATGGACTCGTTTTAGAAATTTACTCCGAAAATTCCCTCATCATAGTTTCGCTTTAGCATCCCTAACCCGAACCTTTTACTATCGTGTTGGCCAATATGACCAAATGCGCATTGAGGATTTTGCCAATGGGGACTTTAGGGAATTAAGTGCTGAAGAAGCATGGGATGCCATAGAAGATTGTGCCCAATATTATTATAGGGTAGACAACCCAAAAAACGTTAGTACAAGTCAATTAAATATAAATTTCCTGAATCATGAAACAAGTTTGTTTGGGGATGAATACATTAGTGTTGAGATACCTAAGTGGTTGTCATGTAATGCCATAGTACAAAACAAACACATAGGTTATCTTGATGTGATGGAGGATCTAGCCGAGCATGATCACATTGATCAAAAAGACCTAGGTTTTATGATCGATGACGATGAATCTCAAGAAACACATGATGAATCTTTTGGGCAATTTGAATATAGCAGTCAGAATATTGAGGATGATCCTTATGATTCGGACATTGAAGTTGAGATGCCTAGAGAAGCACTTGAGATACTCGGTAAAATGTTAGGGTTAGATCCTACTAAAACACATGATGAGGATATAGGTAATCTTGACATAAGGAATGATGAGGTAAGTAACATAAGCCCACCAAGTACCCCACAAAACCCACCATCATTTGAGGCACCCACACCACCCGTGACTTACCCAGAAGAAGTAGAAGAGACTATAGGAACCCCAATAGAGGTAGAACCCTTGGACCAAACACAACTAGAGGATATAGGTTTGAATACTTGTAGTCATAACCTTTCTTTTAGTTATATGGAAGTTCCTAGTTTTGATGAACCGGAGCCTAAACCAAAACCGTTACCTAATCTTCCATCCTTAGATGTGAACTTAGGAATTGAATTAGGTCCCGATCCACCCATCAAACCATATACTCCGGGTAGTTTTATGTTGAAGGTAGTAGACTCTAAGCCTTGTAGTGAGGAAGACAATATAGGGGTGAAAAATAACCTTTCATACTTACATCACCCATTCATGATTAATCACAAGAAACACTATGGGTTTAAACCGGGTTTATTAGGTCAAGATGGATTCCCAACTAGAAATCTCTCGAAGTTGATAGAAGATGATCCCTTTTTAGGAGAACACTTTAACTCACCCATTGACCAAAGTGAACTAGGTAAGGTTATGATGAAAGGAGCACACCCCCTTGAGTATATAATTCATCCACCACTCTTTCCTCACGCGGCATACTTCCACCGAGATGGTGTGTATCGCTACTTTCACCCACACTTAATCCTAAGTGCAGGGAAAACCTCCCCTATTTCCATTAAATAAGGGTAGAGTCAGGCTCGTGACTCGAACAAAAACAAGCGCTTCTTGGGAGGCAACCCAAACTTTATTTGCTTTGTGTGTTTATTTATTTGTTTGTTTGATTTTATTTGCTTCCGTATGTATGTTTAATTTTTATTATTATTGATTCATGTTCAAAACTAAAATTGTGAAAATGCTTTATTTTGTTTTTAACTTCGTCTTAACTACATATAAAGGTATTTTGCAAAAGATAAGTGTAAGGGAAAGTCAAATCGGTTTATTAGAACAAATGAACATGAATCATAATAATATTAAATTAGCATACATATTAGTATTTGTTTGAGTCAAATGCTTGTATCGAGTCATAATGATGTTTTGCAGGATTTCCAGGAAGTAAGGTAAAGGTTTTTCCAGAAATTTTCCGGAAACTTAAAATGAGAATTTTTGTCAGGTCATTTCTGACGGCGTCAGGTTTTATAACCTGACGGCGTCAGATTTAATTTTCAGAAATTTTTGAAAGTTTTGTTTTCATAAAAAGTTTTTATTAAAATCTCCAACTTATAATCTCCAGGAATCTGCAAAATTATCATTCCACAAGCATTATATCCTTATATATAGATTTTTCCCGCCGATGTTATGCAGGTTTTCGTGTTTGTTTTCTCAGGTTTAACAGGTTATTTTGGACAAGGAAATGTTTTGAATCAAGCTTGTGGCGATGCATTAGTCATGGAGCTTCTACATTACTTTGGAGGAAGATCTAACCGTGTAATTTCATTATCCACCGAGCGAATCAGGGGAGTATTTGATTTCATTCTTTTACCTTATTTACTTTTACATCTTGTTATTTGAACATTGGGGACAATGTTCATCTTAAGTGTAAGGGGGGGTAAAAGTACGATTTTAGAGAATGCCATTGCGCTTGATTTTTGTTTGTTTAATAATAGATGTGTAATAAAACTGAGATAAATACCTGTTAGGGTAATTTTAGTGCCAAATTTAAAATTTTTTACAATACTTAGGAGTGAAACTTTGATCTTATTGAGCGTCTCACGGATAGGAGTTATATGACTAGCACAAAAAACCGTACCACTAAAAAAATTTTCCACCCCAAATATGTGAGGTTCGCCCCTAGAATTGGTAGGAAAAGCATTTATGCTATGATGTGTGTACCGGTAGCACTTAGATTCTAGAACTTGCGTTAGGACCATTCCGAGGCCACAAGTGAGACTACATTCGTGTAGTTAGATTTACTACATGATAAGAGGCATTAGGATTAACCCATTGTTTTTACACCTGTGTTTTTGTTATAATTACATTGGCTACATTGGTCAAGTAATTCTCCCACACCCTTTGCGTTGTACTCATTTTTAGTACACGATACCCCTAGTACACCCCTCAGAGCCTATCTTTTCGTTTTGACCTTTAAGCATTTTACTTAAAGGAAGAATTTGTTACACCCCACTAAAATGTACACCCAAATCGCCTTAGCCTACCTTGTATGCACTCATTTTTAGTGCATTATTGTTACAACATTTGTTTAAACCCAAGTTAATTATCTAGTTGATTACATGGTTGCTAAGTCGAGTCATATCCTTGTACATATTGTTTTGGGACGATTGGGACTCATGGGTAAAGTACTAGTGTAATGGAGTAATGGGGAAGAACATCATTTATTACCCCCATATGTGCTAAATGTTTTAAAAGTACTCCAAGTTTTTCGATTATCTTAATTCGAGTCATTAGAATAGTTATTTGTAAAGTTATGTAAAAGTTCAAGTGTAAGGGGAATGCAATGCCCCTATGATGTATTATTTTGGATGGTAGGGCAAAAGTGTATGTCAAAAAAAAAAAAAAAAAAAAAAAAAAAATGAGAAAAAGAAAAATAGAAAAAAAAAACATACGGACTACCATCCCGTTTCATTTTATGTTTATTTTATGTTTTTGTTATTTTGTTTTTAGCTTAAGTTGAGTCGAGTCTTGGCTTAGCAACATTGTATAGTACATGTAATTGATCAAGATCTTTAACTCGCCACCAGTAAAACATCCTTTATCCAACAAAACCGTGTTTTCCTTTTCCCTACACCTAACGTTATAACCCATTTAAAAGCCCTCTTTGATAGTTTATCTTAGGTGCTTACGCCTAGTGGAGGAGGTTATCGATCCTTTCCCAAGCCTATGGTAATCTATTTGCTATGACAGGTAGTGAGAGATATTATCCGTTTTCATTTATGAGATTTATTTTGATGACACTTGAGAGATGTGAGTATCTAAACACTACTTGTGAGGTGCTAGTTTGTAATCTCCGTGCTTATTATGATTGAAGTGGAACGATTATTTGTTGTAATTACTTTTATGTTTGCATTAAATGACCCCTAACTTGTATTTTGATTAGAATAAAAGCGCATTTGCTTGAGGACAAGCAAATCTCAAGTGTAAGGGTATTTGATGAAGCGAAAAGTGTACCGCTTTTAAGGGGTCATTTAAGCCTTAAATCGTATTTATTTGATCAAATATTGCCCTAAATCGTTCCTTTTGTCATTTTAGGTACTTTTGAGGAGAAATCTGGAAAAGGAGGCATTTTGGACGTTTTTGGAGCATAAAAGTGAAGAAAACGGCAAAGTCTCAAAAATCGGCTGAAAGTTACCTTTGACGGCGTCACATTTAACCCCAGACGGCGTCATGCCTTGGCAAGAAAAGGTGGACGTGAAATTTACTCATGATAAGCCAGTGAAAATACCATGTGAATTCTGACGGCGTCATGCTTTAACTTGATCAAGGGCGTCACGGCTTAAATCAAAGAGGGACGGCGTCACGTTCAAGGTTAGACGGCGTCAAGCCTTGATAAGCCAGAATGGATTTTTGAAGAGCTAAAGAGGGACGGCGTCGAGAAGGTCATCCGGGAACCCTAAAAGCGGCGAGGTGACGGCGTCACACTCCATAACGTGACGCCGTCAGATCCAAAAATCTATATATAGTTTTCTAATTTTTTGTCATTAGGAGAGAGCTTAGTGTGTGGAATTTTAGGAGAAAACCCTAAGACGAATTTATCTTCTTTTTCAAGGCTTTTTGCCTTGAGATCTTCCATGTTACATTGAAGATAAGTTATCAATTAATCATTCAATATGTCTATGTGTTGTTTGATTTTATCTTATTCTTGTCTTTTGATTAACATGTTAGGCTAAATTTATCTTGTGTTTGCTTAGATCTAATGAAACCTAGCTATTGATTATTGGTTATTAGTGTGTTGTTAGTTTTATTGGATGATTGTTTATCTATGTTAGGCTTAAGAAAACTGGCTAACTTCCTATTCGGTAACTTGCTTGAACGTCTTAAGAAACATGAACCAAATGCGTACTAAAGGTTTTTATGGTTGTATTTAATGCACAAGCGAATTCTAGTGATCCCATGTTAGGAGCTTCCTAGCCGGCTCGACATAGGAGTGAAGTAGGAGCTTGTAGAGTTGGGGAAGTACGTATGCCACCCCACAAATAGTATTAAGGAATACACCCGTCATCCACGCGACTAATACACACTAATTAACCGGTAAAAGATAGTTAGGGAGTAAGGAAATCTAAGTAAACACATTTCTCTACACATAAGTTTCTCACCACATTTTATTTTCAGTTATTTATTTTATTTGCATCCGTAGTACTTTTGGGTTAGTTGACTAGCAACTAATTCCGCCCACTCTTTCAAACCCGAGATTTTACTTGCTTTCATAAAAAATTATAAAAACATAAAAAGAATCTTCCTCAACCCTTAGACCTAATTAGAGTAGTCTTTCATACCTAACGAACACTATTCCCTGTGGAGAACGATCAATCCCCCGTACTTACCACTACACTATACTACATCGGTCAGGTACACTGCCTGGTGGGGTTGTAAGCCTCTTGAGATCCCTCGAGAGGTAAAACCTGTTGTAAGGTTACAAAACCACGCATCAATAGTGGATGTTCAAGGCACATGACAGGCAACATGTCATTCCTCTCAGACTTCAAAACATTTGATGGAGGATATGTTACCTTTGGGGGAGGAATAAAAGGAAAGATCACTGGTAAAGGTACTATCAAAACCAGTAAACTAGATTTTGAAAATGTGTATTTTGTGAAAGAACTTCAGTTTAATCTTCTTAGTGTCTCACAAATGTGTGACAAAAAGAACAATGTTCTATTTACTGACAATGAATGTATGGTTCTTTCTTCTGATTTTAAAATGCCTGATGAGAGTCAGATCCTTCTTAAAATCCCAAAAAGGAACAATATGTATAGTGTCAATTTAAAGAACATTGATCCCAAGGAGGGTTTAACTTGTTTGGTAGCAAAGGCCTCATTGGATGAATCTATGCTTTGGCATAGAAGGCTTGGTCATGTAAACTTTAAAACAATCAACACTATTGCAAAATATGATTTGGTAAGAGGTTTGCCCAAAAAGATTTTCCAAAATGACCAAACCTGTGTTGATTGTCTAAAAGGCAAACAACATAGAGCTTCTTGTAAGCCCAAGACCCAAAACTCTATTTCTCAGGCTTTACATATGCTTCATATGGATCTCTTTGGTCCTACTAATGTGTGCAGCTTGAATGGTAAAAGATATTGTCTGGTTGTTACTGATGATTATAGCAGATTTTCATGGGTTTTCTTCTTAAGATCTAAACATGAAACTTGTGAGATACTTAAAACATATATCACTGAGGTAGAAAACCAATCTGATAAGAAGGTCAAAGTCATTAGGTGTGATAATGGGACAGAGTTCAAGAATAGAGTTATGGATGACTTTTGCAAGGAAAAAGGCATAAAAAGAGAGTTTAGTGTAGCTAGAACACCTCAGCAAAATGGAGTAGCAGAAAGAAAGAATAGAACACTTATAGAGGCTGCTAGAACTATGTTAGTAGACTCTAAGTTGCCTATTTCATTTTGGGCTGAAGCAGTTGGTACTGCTTGTTATGTACAAAACAGGGTTCTTGTGACAAAACCACATAGAAAAAACACCTTATGAACTTTCTTTGGTAGAACACCATCTTTAAGTTTTATGAGACCTTTTGGTTGTCATGTCACTATTCTAAATACAAAAGATCATTTAGGCAAGTTTGATGGAAAAGCAGATGTTGGCTATTTGATAGGGTATTCCTTGCAGAGTAAGGCCTATAGAGTGTTTAACACTTGCACTAGGCTAGTAGAAGAGAATCTTCACATAGAGTTTCAAGAGAAACTAACAAATGTGAAAGGAATTGGACCAGATTGGATGTTTGATATTGATAGGCTTTCAGAATCTATGAATTATGTGCCTGTTTCAGGTACAAATACTAATGATGATGCAGGTTTTGAAGACAATGTTGAAACTTCTAAAGATCAAGATTACATCTGGATGCCAATTTGGAAAAGTATGGATCTATCTTCAAGTCAAGAAGAACCTTCAAACACAACAAATGAAGGCAATGAAGAAGATCATAGAACTAAGAATCAAGAGAATCAAGAAAGTGGTACAAATGACAATGGTACTGCTAGTTCATCAGATGGTCCTGCTAGTTCAAGTATTGATACTGCTGAGCCATTGAATGTTCAAATAGATGATTCTTTCACAGAAGAGGTGGGAATTAGCAATCTTCCATCTACCTATGAAGTTCCAAAAACACCAAACACTAGAATTCTCAAAGATCACTCAACTGATGATGTGATTGGAAGCATAAATTCTGGTGTTAGAACAAGATCTCAAGTTGGTTTATCTCAAGTCTTATCTTTAGATGAAGAAGGGTTTCTCTCCTCTATTTATGAAGAAAAGAATAATGATACTTCCAATATATGCCTGTTTTCATGTTTTCTATCTCAGGCTGAACCCGAAAACATAAACAAAGCTTTAGATGATGCAAGTTGGGTGGAAGCTATGCAAGAAGAGCTTCTCCAATTCAAGATTCAGAAGGTTTGGATATTGGTTGATTTGCCCAGAGGTCATAGGGCAATTGGAACCAAATGGGTGTTCAGAAACAAGAAAGATGAAAGGGGTATAGTAATCAGAAACAAGGCTAGATTGGTAGCACAAGGATATACTCAAGAGGAAGGGGTAGATTATGAAGAAGTGTTTGCTCCAGTTGCAAGACTTGAAGCAATTAGGCTTTTCTTGGCCTATGCTTCATTCATAGGCTTCACTGTCTATCAAATGGATGTTAAGAGTGCATTTTTATATGGTGAAATTGAAGAACCAGTATATGTATCTCAACCTCCAGGCTTCATTGATGCAGAGTATCCAGACAAGGTTTACAAGGTTACCAACGCTTTGTATGGCCTACACCAAGCTCCTAGGGCATGGTATGAAACATTGGCTTGTTTCCTACTAGAAAGTGGATTCCAAAGAGGCAGGATTGATCCAACTTTGTTCATCAAAAGAACAAAGAAAGACATCTTGCTTGTGCAGATTTATGTTGATGACATTATCTTTGGATCAACAAACCAAGACTTGTGTGTACAATTTGAAAAACTTATGCATAGTAAGTTTGAAATGAGTTCCATGGGGGAACTTACTTTCTTTTTGGGTCTCCAAGTGAAACAATCCAAAGAAGGCATATTTATCAGCCAAGATAAGTATGTAGCAGAGATCCTAAGGAAATTTAATTTTACTGATTCTAAGGTTGCAAGTACACCAATGGATCCAGACAAAGGGCTACTCAAGGATGCTGAAGGAGAAGATATGGATTTGCACAATTATAGATCAATGATTGGGTCTCTGATGTATCTTACATCATCAAGACTAGATATCATGTTCTCAGTATGTGTATGTGCAAGGTTTCAAATACATCCCAAGATCTCTCATCTCACAGCAGTCAAAAAAATCTTTAGATATCTTAAGGGTCAACCTAGGTTGGGTCTTTGGTATCCAAGGGAATCATCTTTTGAATTGGTGGCTTATTCGGATAGTGACTATGCTGGTGCAACTCTAGACAGAAAATCCACAACTGGTGGATGTCAATTTCTTGGTTGCAGACTAATCTCTTGGCAATGCAAGAAACAAACAATGGTGGCCAATTCTACAACTGAAGCAGAATATGTTGCTGGTGCAAGTTGTTGTGGGCAAGTTCTTTGGATCCAAAATCAGATGCTTGACTATGGGTACAATTTTCTTAACACCATTATTTATATTGACAATAGCAGTACTATTTGTATCATTAAAAACCCAGTTCAACACTCAAAAACAAAACATATTGAAATCAGACACCATTTCATAAGGGATTGCAATGAGAAAAGGTTAATTCAAGTAGTTAAAATTGATTCTGAAAAGAATTATGCAGACCTTCTCACCAAAGCTTTTGATTTAGGTAGATTCAAATATCTTGTAGGAGGTATTGGAATGATAAATCTTTGAAAAACATGTGTTTTTGTTCATAAAATTAACTGGTATTAGCTTTTAAACATGGTACTGCTAGTTAGTCAAAAGGTCCTGTTAGTTCATAATTGGTCCTGCTGATATAAAATTGCTATGTTTTGTTCATATTAATGCTTGAATGTTTAAAATACTATAGATTAAGTGCTCTGCACTTTGTTCTTTTGGTTTGCAACTAACACATTTCAGGTTGATAACAAAACAAGAGTTCTTCCAAACAAAAAGGAGCAACAAAAGTTATATTCATTTCAGGAGAGATAACAATCTCAGGGGAGGAATTAATAGCCCAGAATGGAAGAGAAAACCAATTTATGAAAGGAAAGACAAGAGCATATAAGATGATGCAAAGTTGAAAAAGAGAGAGTTAGATCACATATCTAGAAGGGATGAAGCATTTCTCTAGGAGAAAGTTCTATCTAGATCAACCTAAGGAAAGTTTCAACTCAAAGGCATGACATTAGATGATTTCAATTGTTGAACCAATCATCCAAGATACACAGCATCATTTCCTTTTTAATTTCCTCCATCCAAGGAAATTGCACCATCTTTGGGCCATCATGGCTTTTGGTATTCCACTCACCAAGTTTTTACAAACTAAAGAGTTGGCTAGTCCTTAAGCAAACGGCTTTTGGTAAAGACAACTCAAATCCGTTGATGGTTGATAGTTTACCAAAAACTATATGGTTGTTAACTAACCATACTTAATTGTAAATAGTTAGCTAGTCCTTAAGCAAACGGCTTTTGGTAAAGACAACTCAAATCCGTTGATAGCTGGTAGTTTGCTAAAAACTATAAGGGATTTTTATAAAACTTTCAAAGGTACTGGTAGTTCAAAATTAGTACTGCTAGTATAAAAAGGTACTGCTAAATAGCCGTTGAGCCTGTCAGAAAAAGTTTTAGCCATTAGGCCTGGTAGTTAAAATTAGCTGTTGGGGTAGTTATGTAAATTACTGATGATTATATTATATTATATTTCACATATAAAAGATCTTTTTAACCGCCTATACATGTACTTATTATAATCTTTCTTATTGTCGGTTAAAAGTAATTCTCTCATATCTTCTTTCATCAGTCATTATCATAATTCACATACACCTTTCATCTTCTACCAGTACTACCAACAAATCCCACCATCATATTCAAAATTTTCATTATGGCTTCCATAGTTGTTCTAAACTTTGTCCAACGTCACAATCAATTAGCATTTTTGGAGAAGTCAGAGGATAATGCCTCATTTCATCAAGTAGTGGACTTTTTAAATAACTCCTATATCAGGTTTGCTTTACTAGTCAATCCCACTATTTATGAAACTCAAATTTTACAATTTTGGCAATCTGCTAAAATTAAAACTTCTGAAAATGGGGAACAAAGAATTAAGGCCAAAGTGGATGGTAAACACTTGACTCTTACTGAGTCATCCATAAGAAGACATCTTCATTTGGATGATTCTGATGGTATTAGTCAGTTACCAGATACTGAAATTTTTGAAAATTTACAAAGAATGGGGTATCATGCTGAGTCTAACAAACTCACTTTTCTGAAAAAGCATCTTACTCCACAATGGAGATTTTTGATTCACACAATCCTTCACTGTTTGAGCCAAAAGAAAACCTCTTAGGAGCAATTTAGTGGAAACATGGCTTCTGCTCTCATTTGCTTAGCTACAAACAGAAAATACAATTTTTCAAAACATATTTTTGAGGGATTGATTAAAAATGTGAAAAGTGAAACAAAGTTTTTGATGTATCCAAGATTTATTGGGTGCATCATTGGAAAATTAAAACATTTGTTACTTCCCACAGACTCAATTTATGACACACCAAAACTTTCTCACAAAGTATTTTCAAATATGAGAATTGGTTTTAGAGGGGAAGATATACCACTTTTTGATGAAATGTTACCTCAACATCCAGAAGAACCAACACCATCAGCTGAAACACCATCATCTAGTTCTTCACATGTTTACATTTCACCAACACATCAAACATCACCAATACCATCTCCAGTACCATCAGCAACACCACCAACATCATCACATCATGTATCACAAACCCAATCACCTCAGACAATGCCAGAACTAAAGGAGAAGGTAATGATCTTAGAAAAAGCACTTAAAAGTCAAAGCAAGAAGTTTTCTGAGATCAACATCAAATTAGTCAAGAGGGTAAAGAGATTGGAGGGTGAAGTGAAGAAGCTAAAGGGTAAAAAGTCTGCAAAGGTTGTTTTATCTAGTTCTTCACAGTCAGATGCTGATAGGATATGTCACTCTTCCAAAAAGGGGAGGATGGATACTTCTGAAGATGAAGAGGAGGCTCAATTTGAATTCCATGATGGAACTCAAGTTTATGATGAAGAGCCTGCTGGAGCAGGGCAAGAGCCTGCTAGGCCAGAAGAAGAGCCTGCTAGGATAGAAAGGCTATTGGCTATGGGGTACAAAGGGTCTGCTGAGAAAGTGTACAAGAGAAAGAGGGATTTAATTGCTGATGAGCAATCCTCTGCTCCATCACAAGCACCAACTCCAAAGGATAAGGGCAAAAGCATTATGATTGAAGATGAGCCAAAGTCCAAGAAGTTGAAAAGAACACAGCAAATTCAGATGGCTTTAGGAGAAGAAGAGGCCAAAAGGGTTCATGAAGAAGAGCTAAAAGCACTTGAAGCTTCAAGAATGCTTGCAGTAATGAAAGAGTAGAAAGATGCTGAAGATGCTGCTCAGACTCTTCTTGATACTCAAATTGCTCAAGAAACCTTTGATGCACAGATGCTATGGATTATCAATAATGATCCAATTGTGAAAGGTCAATCAGCAATTATAGTAAATGACAAGAATCTCAATTCTGATGAGAAAACAGAAGCACTTGAATCTTTCATCAACAAGAAGTATAAAGAAGCAGCTTTGGCTGACATTTTTGAAAAGATGAAGGAAAGTCAGAAAAGAGGTTTTAAGGTAGGACAATCTCAGAAAGATCAGGTGATTTTTATGAAAAGGTTTCTGAAAGGTCAGGCAAATTGGACTGACTATCAACTAAAGAAGAAATCTGCTGATGAAATCTTCTTCCTGTATCTACAAGCCTACAAGAGTCTTTACTATAAAGTTCCATCTGATGTACACCCCTCAATGAAGAAGAAGGATGCTCAGAAGAAAGAAGTAGCAAAATTGGACACAGAGCAAGTAAGTAAAATGTTGATTACTTTGCCTACTATCATTCATGCTGATCCAATTAGCTGTAGACGACCTATTATTGATTGGGAAATCAACCATGATAGATTAGGAAAATCATGGAAAATAACAAGGGTTGGGGGACAGTTTGCTATTTTTAAGAATTTTGAAAATTTAGTTAGAGCATGTGACAGAGCAGACTTGGAAGAATTGTGGAATCTAGTGCAGATTAGGCTAGACACAACTTCTAGTACAGATGCTAAGGAACAGGAACTATGGGTAGAATTCAATAGGATGTTTGATCCTGAACCCAAAGATGTTCATTGGAAATTTCCCTATTATGATCCTTCAACAACTTGGGAATTTCTAAGCCATAGCAATATTCATCACCTTTTCACACAAAGTGGGATAGAACTCTTTATGTTGGCTGAGAAAGAGTATCCACTTAGTTATGAAGTGCTTAAAACTATGATCTCCAAGAGATTAAGGTGTGACAAAGATGATGAGAACTCAGAAATTGTTCAGAGTTTGCTGAGGAGCATATCTGAGCAATATGAAAGAAAAAGGAAGAACAGAGAGTGAAGGTTTTTGGAAGAGTTCTCTCAAATCCTCAAGGTATGTATTTTATTCATCAGAAACTTGTGTATTTTAATGGAAATAACAAGTTTAGGGGAGGATTGTTGGGAATAAAATGTTCAAGTCAAAGAGCCTGCCAAAGATGTTAAAGAGCCTGCTAGTTGATTTTGAAGAGTATGAAGATGTACTACCAGTACCTTCTGGGTAGAAGGTACTGCTAGTTGATGAAGAGCCTACCAAGCTTATGTCAAGTCGATTAGATATTTTGTAATAGATATTTAGTTGAATTATTAGTCTTTGTACATTGTTATACGTTATGTAGAAGTAGTTTAGTCCTCTGTGGTACACAGAAGAATATGGCAGAGTTGTACATTGGTAGTTGTATTTAATTGTAGGCGCCAATATAGTCAAAGTATAGTTTTATATTCAACCACTTGACAAACTTGTAATAAGATATCCTTATCTTATAAAAGGATATCTTAGACACCACTTCATGCATGCATCTTTACCAACTAATAACCAAAAACAAACTATCTCTCAAGTAACTTAGTTACTTCAATTCACAAATCCTTTTACAATCTTTGATTCAAGATTACTTTGTAATCCCGGTGATACTTAGATCATCCGTATTATTTCATCAATAATATTGAATCGTTTTGTGTTAACCAAAGTTGTGTTCTTTTTTCATTGCATACTCACGTTTACTTAAACTCACCACCTTGTGTTCTTTTAAGTGTGTTGTAGTAGATTCCGCATGCTAAACACATTCAATACATAAATATCTCAAAACAATCAAATCAAACGTTCCTCATGAGCTCTCTCTATTCGTGTAGTCTTGGCTCTTTGGTGCCCTGCATTCCTTTGCAAAGTGTCCCTTCCTGTGACAGTTGTAACATTCAACCTTGGACTTATCAAAACCCATATTATCCTGCCCATTGACCTTGAGGTTTCTTCTTGTATTCTTCAAAAATCTCCTTGCCCTCATTGTCAACATAGCCATCTGCCACTTCAAGTCCATCTCTTCAAGATCATCTGGATGAATCTGTTATCCTCATGCATAATCTGAGGACTAGTAGATTGACCATCTAAGAAAGCATATATAATAGCATCACTCAAGTTATCAAGGGTTGTAGACCCAACAATATTAACTTGTGTGCCAGCAGTACTAACTCCATGAGAAGTATTAACTGCTTCATTAGTACTGCCAGAACTGTTATTTGAGGAGGACACAAAAGCTAGGTTCTGTGAGCTTGAGGATGAGCTAGATGACTCTTTGACTTCAGGTTCATACACTTTTAGATTGTTATACAGATCATCTAAACTCATTGTATCAAAGTCAGCCTTGTTTCTTCACAACACAGTATGTGTGTTCCACTCTGGTGACAAGCTTCTCAGAAACTTTTGATTTATATCTTCTTGAGGAATTGTTACTTCCACAAGTGCTAGTTGACTAATAAGTTTCTGAAGTCTGTCAAAGGTCTAATCAAGATTCTTAAAACTTGTTGCATTAAAATTCTCATATTGTTGCTTCAAAAGGTTCTTCCTGGTCTTCTTGGTTGCAACATCCCTCCAAACCTTTTCTCAATAGCTTCTAACAACAATTTAGCATCCTTGATGTGATTGAAAGTCAACTGATGGTCATTAGGAATGCCTATCATGAGAGTACTTCTTGCCTTAACTTTCAGTCTTCTTTGTGCCTTGTCTTCAGCAGTTTTAATAGGCAAGTTAATGACAACACCATCATCAGAAGTTTCTATTTTAGGTAAAGTATTGCCAGTCTCTATTACCTCCCACATAGAATAATCAACCATCTGAATATACTGCTCTATTCTCATTCTCCATAGCTCATACTCTCCAGACTTGAGCATTGGCACCTTTGATGCAGTAGTCATATGTGTAGATTCTGAATCCATGTCTTTAGTAAGATCAGAACAGCCTTGAGTCTAAACAGGTTCTTCTTAATCACAACTTCTAGATCACAAGCTCTGATACCACTTGTTAATCCCAGTTAAGAACTTGATCGAATTCCTTAGCTTGTAAGGGTTAGTTATCTTAGATAAATCTAAAACAACTATGTATAGAAACTGTCTTGAAGTTTATCAAATATAATGCGGAATCTTGTATTTGATCTTAAGAAGAACTTTGTATATAGTAAACAAGAACACAATTGTATCAAACTAAACACTTCAATATTATTGATAGAATACGAATACTCAAAAGTATTAGGGTTTACAACCTTGAAGTTCTATACAAATCATGTTAAGATGTATATGATGTATCTATCTCTATGCCCTAGGACCTCCTTTTATAGACTAAGGAGTCCTAGTCAGCTTACAATAACTTATAAATATATTTTCTATATTTAACTATTACAAAACTTTTGTTACAAAATATTCTATAAACATAAACCGACTCTAATACTCCAGCAACACTAATAATGAATCAACAACACTAACTCTTTGTTCTGGCAGCATTAAGTCTTTAGCAGCATTAACTTAGTACTAGCAGCACTAAGTTTCCTTCTAGCAGCATTAACTACTTAGAGTATTTTTCCTTGAAGTCTGTCAGTAGTCTTAATGTACTCTAGCAGTCTTAGCTTCCATAAGCAACATTAATCTTTATAACTAGCAGCAGTAATGACTTAGAGCATTTTTCTTGTAATACCTGAGCAGTCTTAATCACATGAGCAGCATTAACACCTTGGAAGCTTTAATTCCCAACAAACCTAATTATCCCTAAGGATGGGTCATAAGTCATTTTAGAAACCTCTACGAGTGGCTTTCCTAATACCACATGGGATATACAAGGATCTATTGCTGAACTAATATCCTCCACCACCAAGAAATCCATTACATAAGTTGAGAGGGATTCGATACACTTAATAGGATGTTAGTCCTTTGTAACTTTGTGTATGTGATACTTTGAGTTAATATGGTTAAGTATGCGGAATCTACTTAACCACACTTAGAAGGTTATTTGGTTATTGGAAATGGAAAGTAATGCTTGAGTAATGAACAATGAACACACATTGTTAACACCAAATGATTCAATATTATTAAGATAATAATACGAGTGATCTTCACTATTACTAGGGTTACAAACCTTGAGTCTATATGTTTCAATAACTTATGATTTCTTTGATAAGTTATGTTCTTTGTTCTTGATAGATATTCTAAGCATATGAATTAAGCACTTGGTTAGTCACTTCAATATCTAGTCTAAGATCTTCTTTTTATAGTCCAAAGAAGATCTTTACAATAAATGATAAGTCTTGTCGAACTACTTGCTTTGCATGTGTTGAGTGTGTTAGTAGCTAAGATACAACATGTATCTATGTTTACAACTTGTTTGACTGACTACAAATCAAAGATATTATCTACCGTATATACTTGACTTTTATACACAAATATCTTTTTTATACCTATCCAACTAGCAGTAGTAAACGTGACACTTATCCATCTAGCAGTAGTATAAGTTACACCAGCAGTAGGATCAACCAGCAGTACCTTCTTTGTACTAGCAGTACTAACTTCAGTTAGTACTATTATTTATAACTTGAGAGGCTTTAGATATACACTAGCAGTAGGAACTGTTAGTGTATTCTTCTCAGCAGTACTAACTTTGTGAACTTGTAATTCCCAATACTGATCTTCAGAACATTTAATTCCCAACAATCCTCCCCTAAACATGTGATTCCCTAATCAACATGTTTCTTTTGAATTAAATTCTGATTGTGAGGATCTTTTAAACACTTCATAGTTAGACTCTTGATCTGAACTTTCTTTTTTTCTTCAAGATTAAATATCTTTCTGTCTAACTCATCTGCTTTCTGTGAATCTCTTTCAGCAATAACATCATCTTTCTTTGTCTTGAACACAATCAATACCTTGAATAAAAGATGGTGCAATTTCCTTGGATGGAGGAATTATAAGAGGCAATGGTGCTGTGTATCTTGCATGTTTGTTCCAAGAAGTCAAATCATCTTTCAGCATGCCTTTGCAAGTGATGAACAAACGTAGTGAACTGAAATTGAAACTGAAAGCTCCTAGATAGAACTTTTTCCATTTGAATGCTTCATCCCTTCTGAATACATATAATACTCCAGAATTTTCATTTGAACTTTCTTCATTTGAAGAGCTTATTCCCAGTATCCATCAACTGAAAAAGTTTATTCCCAGCATCCATCAACTGAATGCTTGTTCTTATTCTTTGCTGAATAATAAGACATGTTAGCTTCTCAAAAAGCTGACATCATCATCTTGTATGCTCTTGTTTTTTCTTTAACTTGATCAATCTGAGTTTCCTCCCCTGATTCTGAGCATACACAATCTTTTCTTCCCTTATTGGATAATCTTCCTCCCCTGAGATTGGAAGATCTCTCACCATGTACCAAAATATTTCCTCCCTTGAGATTTATCATTTCCTCCCAAGTTTGGAAGATCTCTCACCATCATCTGATCTACCAACTAGAACATGTTTTCAGACAATGTTGTACATGAAGCCATCAATTCCTTAAGAGTTTATGTGCTGCCCTCATCTCTTCTAGGTGTGTTAACTCCTATGAGAGGTGATTCATGGGGCATTGACTCATTATCCATCATTTGATGGTTATTCTGAGCCACTTTAAAAATCCATTTAATGAAACTTTTGACTTAGCAGTATGAATATGATTTTATGATGAAAAATCATACTGCTTACAATCTGATTTTATGATGAAACTTTTGACTTAGTCATGGGGCATTGACTCATTATCCATGAATATGATTTTATGATGAAACTTTTGACTTAGTCAAGAAGTTGGTTTTGAAGCCATAGGACTTGACCACAGCAACTTACAGCAGCTACATATTCAGCTTCAGTTGTTGAAGTAGCCACAATTGTTTGCTTCTTACACTGCCATGAGATAAGTCTACACCCAAGAAATTGACATCCTCCAGTTGTTGACTTTCGGTCCAAGCTAGCACCTGCATAATCACTATCTGAAAATGCTACCAAGTCAAAAGGTGATTCTCTAGAATACCATAGACCCAACCTAGGTTGACCCTTGAGATATCTAAAAATCCTCTTGACATCTGTTAAATGAGAAACCTTTGGAGTTACTTGAAATCTTTCACAAGCACAAACAGAGAACATGATGTCAGGTCTTGATGATGTGAGATACATAAAAGAGTCTATCATAGATCTGTATGTGTGTACATCTACATTTTCTCCATTTAAATCTTTAAGAAGTGGCTTCTCAAAGTCCATTGGTGTGCTTGCTACTTTTGAACCAGCAAATTTGAATTTCCTTAGAATCTCTGCAACATACTTATCTTGACTAATAAATATGCCTTCACAAGATTGCTTAACTTGCAGGCCCAAAAAGAATGTAAGTTCCCCCATGGAACTCATCTGAAACTTATCATACATAAGCTTCTCAAACTCTAAACACATCTCCTTCCTTGTAGATCCAAAGATGATATCATCGACATACACCTGAACTAGCAAAAGATCATTCATGTGCTTCTTGATGAATAATGTCTGATCAATCTTCCCTCTTTGAAATCCATTTTCTATTAAGTAGGAAGCCAGTGTTTCATACCATGCCCTTGGTGCTTGATGAAGGCCATAAAGAGTCTTAACTACCTTGTACACCTTGTCTGGATGGTCAGGGTCAGTAAACCCTGGAGGTTGTGAGACATATACGTCCTCTTCAATAGTATCATATAAAAATGCACTCTTGACATCCATTTGATAAACTGTGAAGCCCATAAATGAAGCATAAGCAAAAAATAACCTAATGGCTTCAATCCTTGCTACTGGAGCAAAAAACTCTTCATAGTCTATCCCTTCTTCTTGTGTGTACCCTTGGGCTACTAATCTAGCCTTATTCCTAATCACTATGCCCCTTTCATCCCTTTTATTTCTGAAAACCCATCTAGTGCCAATTACCCTTACATCCTTAGGTAAATCAACTAGCACCCATACCTTTTGAATCTTGAACTGAAGAAGCTCTTCTTGCATAGCTTTTACCCACCTTGAATCATCTAGGGCTTTAAGAACATTCTTTGGTTCTGCTTGTGATAGAAAACATACAAACAAGCAAGAGTTTGCAATCTCATGCTATTTTGAAGCATAAAGGGCATCAAGAAGCCATTGTTGGTCTGAAGACATCAGTTGTTGTCTTGTCTTTACCCCTGAATGTACATCTCAAATCACATTGTCGAGTGAGTGGACTTTGTGAATCCTTGTGTGTGGTGTAGAAGGAACTTGATAGTTAGGTAGGAGATTGTTGAAATCCACCTCTTCTTCTGAGTATTCTGCTTCATTTGGTTCTGACGGGCCAGTAGTAGAAACATTTGGCTCAGCAGTATAAAAATTAAGCCTAGCACTAGAATGCTCTGTCTCAACAGTACTATCATCAGTAGAAACATTCTCTTGTTCCTTTGTTCCATCTTCCTTGTTTTCATCTTCAATCCCTTTTTTAGCTTCATCAGAAGAAGGTTCATCATTTGTTGAAGTTGAAGCCACACTTGTACTTATTGGCATCCATACAGAATCTTGATCTTCCTTTTTGTCTAACCCTGCCTCATTTGTTGTTTCATCTCCTTTTGAACCTGAAAATTCATTAGTTTCTGCAACAACAGACACATAATTCATAGAATGGGTTAGTGTCTCAAGATCAAATAGCCAATTAGGACCTTGACCTGCTACATTGGATTTGTTCTCTAAAAATTCCACATGTAGGTTTTCCTCTACTCTTCTAGTTCTTGAGTTGTATACTCTAAAAGCTTTGCTATTAAGAGAATATCCAACTAAGAATCCTTCATCTGCTTTACCATCAAACTTTCCTAGATGGTCTAAGGTATTCAGAATTGTCACATGACATCCAAAAGGTCTAAGAAATCCTATTGCGGGAGTTCTACCTCTAAAAAGCTCATATGATGTCTTATTGTGAGATTTTACAACCAAAACCCTATTCTGGACATAGCAAGCAATATTAACAGCTTCAGCCCAAAAAGTGATAGGCAACTTAGAGTCGGCTAACATAGTTCTAGCAGCTTCTATGAGTGTTCTTTTTCTCCTCTCAGCTACTCCATTTTGCTAAGGAGTTCTAGCTACACTAAATTCTCTCCTAATACCTTTTCCTTGTGAGACACTAAAAAGATTATACTTAAGCTCTTGTACATAGTACACATCTTCAAAATCTAAATTTCCAGTTTTAATTGTACCTTTACCGGAAATTTTGCCACCAATACCTCCTCCAAAGCTAACATATCCTCCATTTATTGATTGAAAATCTGAGAGATAAGACATGTTACCAGTCATGTGCCTTGAACATCCACTATCTGAGTATCCTTGATCCTCTTGTTTATCAGTTGAATGTTCCTGAACATAAATGAGGAATATTAGTTTCCTTTGGTGACCCAAGCCATTACTGACTTGGATCTGCCTCGTGCATCAATGTAATTTAATCTTTTAAGAATGGTTGATACATCATTGGGTTTAGTTTGTCTCTATACCCAACGTGCTGAGGCCTTAACAGCATTTGCCCTGTTTTCCCAAGCAGCAGTATGAACTACATGCTTAGCAGTAGAAACTGCTAGCTTTGTAGTTGTTCCCTTTGGTTTCCAAACTTGTTTTTGGACCACTGCTTTTGTTTGAATGGGCCTTTTAACAGTTGTTGATGCATGATTGTAAGTTTTTTTTGCACCTTTAACTATTTTTTTTGGGTAAACAGTCATAAATGGTTTAGCAGTAGGAACTGCTTGCCTAGCAGTAGGAACTGCTTTTGAAACTACTCTGGGTTTTGTTCTATTAGAATTAGAGTGAAAGTGAAATTGAGGAGTATGTCTTTTTAAGTTCACTCTATTGTTTGTATACCTAGATACCCATTGGTTACAGAAAGCAGCAAGATGATCAAAACTACCACTAGTGTAACAAGCTTTGTTATAAAAGGCAAAGTCATCACCTAGTTGGTGAGACTTGAGGTCATTCCAATTTCTTTGGTTACCTCTAAGCTTGTTAGTGGTTCTTGTTAGGAATATAAATATTCATGTGAAGACTCGGTCACCCCGAGTATCTATTTAGCATTTTTATAGCTCGTAGGGTTATTATTATTATTAGTTGTATTAGTATTACTAGTAATATTAGTAGTAGATTAGTTATTATTATTATTATTGTGGAGTGGGTCGGGTCTTTACCCACTGTCAGCTTGCTCCACAGCCCACTAGGGGCATAATATTTAGTCATGTCGTGTAGTATGTAAACCCCTCTCCTCATGTGGAGAGGGTTGGACCTCATTTGCTTATCAAGCTAATATACACTTGTTTCTCTCTCTAGGTTCCACTTCTCTCTCTACCTTCTTCTTCTTCTACTATTCGATCCATCATCTTGTCCCAAATCGTATGTTTGTTTGTGAGTGAATATACTACAATTGGTATCAAGAGCCATGGTTAGGTTCACATAAGGGTATATTCACGGATTTGTGGAGTTTTGGGGCATTTTTGGTTCGAATATTTAGTTTCTCTAAAATCCATTTTGTGCTTTGTTTTGTTGATATAAGGTGTTAGATCTTGTATTTTCTAGCTTAGGGATAACATAGGAGTAGTGTTTGGTGCTTGGAATCATAGTTTGAGGCGTTGTGTGGCAGTTGTTGGAAGATTCGAAGGTTTGTACTAAGTTGTTCTTCGTAGCGTTTTGTCTCTCGGTAAAACGTTCTTAGTAGCGTTTTGTGTATTGGTGGGTAAGTGAAAGTAGCAATTTGTGGTTCCTCGAAGTTGCGTTTTGGACTATTACCGGTTTTGGTAAAAACGACAAATCGCTATGAAAGCGACTTGTCTGGCGTTTTGTGGGTAGCGTTTTGACCAAGATAGCGACTTGTCCAGTTTCCATAAGTTAGCGTTTTGTGTCTGGCGACTTGTGTCATAGTAGCGACTTATCCAGTTTCCAAAAGTTAGCGTTTTGTGTCTGGCGACTTGTGTCACACTAGCGACTTGTCCAGTTTCCGAAAGTTGCATTTTGTGTGTAGCGACTTGTGTCTGTCAAGGTAGCGACTTGTCCAATTTCCAAAAGTTAGCGTTTTGTGTCTAGCGACTTGTCCAGTTTCCGAAAGTTGCGTTTTGTGTGTGGCGACTTGTGTCAATCAAGGTTGCGATTTGTCCTGTTTCCAAAAGTTGCGGTTTGTATTGCTGGGTGAAAGTGACAGCTTTGACAAAGTTTTGTTTTGACCAAAGTTGACTTTTTACGTCAAAATTTCAAACGGTTATAACTTTTGTACACACAAGACCAAACCAGACAGACTGCCCAAATGATTCATAAGCACAAAAAGTTAAGTGACAAGCATAGTGAAAGCAATGTAGGTGAATCTAAATTAGCTCTTCTTAAGATTGCTAAGGTAGCCCAACCTGCATTATATGATGCCAATGTGATGATTATGCCCAATCATGAACTACCTGAGGTTGTATCCTTGAATGAGGCTGATGAGATAGAAATGCGAAAAAGAGAAAAAATGAATGAGAAAATGAGGGATCCCATATGCATAGACAAGCGAGTAATAGTCAAACCCCATGATTATTATGAGGAGAATCGCTTGATTGTGTTTGCACCTCAAAAGAAGTTAACGCCTGAACAAATATTTTGAAAGTATGATACTGAGAAATTAAAAGCTGATGAACTTAAAGCCAACACCTCATCCCTTAGAAAAGTTGCATCCATAACGGTGTATCCTCCCAATACACCTAGGAATTTGGTTCCTTTGTCTCTTCCCACTGAATGCAAAACCTTAATTAGCTTATACGTGCTTTGGCAACTATTTGCTGATTTTGATAAAACATGTAAGAAGAGAATCACACCAATCGGAATTACTGAGGGGGAAAGGTGTTTTGAGCATGAAAAAAGGTGTTACTTGTCTGAGGTCATGCCATTCTTTAAACTACTTAAAGAACATTTTGAAGGGATGCAAACTGCCCTTAAAACCGAAATAAATGAAATGAAAGTAGTGTTTAAAGATATGGAAAATGAGGTAACTCAAAATATGATAGAACTTAAGACTCGTGAGATTGAAAGAAAGAACATTCTCATCACAAATGAGAATTTGATTGCTAGATGTATTGCACAAGATGTATTTTATACTGCTACTGATTCTGCATTATCTGCGTGTCAATTTCATGAGTATTCCATTGTATTGAACGTTACCCAGAGTCGTGTTGTTGAGCTTGAGGGGGAGAATTTAAGACTACAAGAAAAAATTCAAAATGATGACCATGATAACACGGTCAAACGTTTTTCAAAACTAGAGGTTGAATATCTTAATTTACAATTAAAATATCAACACTTAGAAGAAAGATGTAAACTATCAAATGCCAAGACATCTTCGGATGCTCCTGAATTTGATACGTATTTTGAATTAAGCAAACGGGATGAAAAAATTCAAGCTCACACGAACACGATTCGAAAATTGAGGGCTCAAATTGCCCAATTGAAATCAAACAAGAGTGATGTGTATGGCACCAATAAACCATCGTCTTCAGATTCTCAGAATTTTCAATATCAAGACACCATCAATAAGTTACACTATGAAAATGAGTGTTTTTGAGCTGAAAATTCAAAGGTCAAACAGCATTACAAAGAGTTATATGATTCAATCAAAGTCACAAGAAACAGTCACAATGTAACACCCCAACCCGACAAGGGTAAAGATATCACAAAAATGGTTTCATATCAGATCAAAACAAAGCATACATTTACAGTAATACAAGAATCTCAAAGGTTACAAATGAAATACTGAAATTCCAAGGTTACAAATGCGAATACAAATTCTAAAAATATAATATCTTCTAATCAACTCTAATCCAGAATAACTATCAAGTCTTCTAAGTCCAAGGTACTCTCCACTCATTCCCAGCTCCCTACTAAACCTGCCGCAGGAAAAGAAATGCGGCTGAGCTTAAAAAGCCCAGTGAACAGATATATATAAACGAAAATGAAAGCAAAAGGAAACGAACATATATGGTATAGTGCAATGGAATAACATAAGGTATAGACAAAGGTACAAAGTAAGAAAGGGAAAAGGGTCAGCAATCCACCACGAGCCCGAACACGAACCAAATATAGTAACCATGTCTTCATAATCATATAGAGGGGAGACCTCTCAAATAATCAGATAATATGAGGGGTGTCCTCATTCTTTAAATGGAGTAGCTAGCTCCCGAACTTGTGAAAGACGTGGATTGCACCCAGCATCAGTCACCGAACAATATATAATATCAAATCATGTTAAGTCCACGAACACGGACACGAACCTAGGATTGCAACCCATACGTCCCCCGAACAATAATATTGGCCATAATAAATAATAAAGCGCGCATGTCAAAATGGGGACGGTGTGAGAAATCACTCACCCACACGTGAGTCATGCCACTGGTGCATCAATGACACGGCCATGTTACCTTCATGGCTAGGAAACGAACTTGGCTCGGGTATCAAACTGAAGGGTCAAAGGTCAAAGGTCCAAATCATAGCAAAGGTTCAAATAGTCTAAGTCATCGAATCATAGTCAAAGTCCAAATATCAAAGGTTCATAATCAAATGGTTCATTTAAAGAAATCTTTATCAAATGGTTTTCATCAAAAATGATCTTTATTAACTATTTTCACAAAAGTAGTCTTTAAAAGTAATTTTCATAAAAGTTTAGTAAGATTCCAAATAAAAGTGGTATCGCATATTTCATAAACATCATTTTAAAATAAGTTTTTCTCAAAGCATTTCCATGATATAATTAAAAAGGTTTTCACATCTAGTTACCAAAATCAAATGAACCTTCGAAGCATCAAGTGATACGAATACTAATATCCAAGGTAACGAACGAATATCAAACGGATCATTATAGAGGCTCAAAGCAAAAAGGGTCATATCGAACATCAAAGTCAAAATGAATCAAACAAACGAACCAAAGTGTAGGGGAACATAGCAATGGCTTAGGGAATCTTAAAAACGAATCAAGATCAATGAGTCATGTGAAAGAAGACACCCTTGCTGAAAAAGGGTAGAATATATGTACCTTATACTGCAAGTGTAAACAGATCTAGAAATATAAAGATCGGAAACAACTCCATCTTCAGCGAATCTACACGAATATCTTCTTCAAATCAGATTTCTCATTTTAGTCGGCTTTCCATTTTTAGTAACTTTCCAATTATAGTAACTTTCCTCATTTAGAAACTTTAATTATCAACATTCCCGTTTATCAAATCAAAGTACTAAAGATGACCATATTCATAGTTTAATGTTCATAATGTCATTTACATAAGTTTAGGGTTCATAATGTAGTTTTCATAATTTTAGGGTTCAATATGTAATTATCACAAGTTTAGGGTTTAAAGTGACAATATTATAAGATTAGGGTCTAAAGTATAAATATATTCAAGTTACAGGTTTTTACAAGTTAATTCCTTTAGTTTTAGCAAAATAACCATTTACACCCTTTAGTTTATAAAATAAACACATAACACTCTTTTAACAATTTTACACTTCTCACAGATTTTACACTCAATTTAGTACTGTTTTCCCCGATTTTTAATCCTGATAATAACTCAGAGATAAAATTCTAAAAAATTCACACAGGTGCCCAGGTGTCTTAAGAATTTACCCTAATTTTTCCAGAATTTATTATTAAATATAACTATAGTTCAAAAATCCTTTATTCCAAGTCGTCCAGATTTCTAATCAGTTTTAACATACGAAAATTTGAAATTCTTTACCCCTTCAGAAAAATTTATAAAAATCTATAAAATTTCCATTAATTACCTAACATATTGAATATTACTCAGTTTAAAGGGAATCTTCTAATTCGACACGTTTTGCAAATTAAAATTCATAAACACGAACTAATTTTCCAGACATACGAATTCGATTAGACACTTAATTTTCCAAAATTAAAAAAGTAACCTTCCAGGCCTCTAAAAATTACAAGATTAATTTTCCCAGATAGCTATTTCTTTGAACTTAGTTTTAGACTCTTAAAAAACCCAAAAACACGTTCACATCATTTAGTTACATTCGATTTAATTTGGACCTTTTTCCAGATCAGTAGCAGTTTTTATCATATCATGAAATTCTTTGGGTTTTAACATTCTAATCTTTAGTTCTTACCACTAAATTATTTTAGATGAGTCCATAACATGTTTAGGTCGATTCATAACAGGTCTTAACATAATCAAAACCGATAAACTCATCACACACTCACATAGCCGATTCATACATATTAGATTTAGGGTTTTTGATCATGATTTTATGTGACATCTTTTCAATTCATTTGACAAGACAAGAACATGAATATGACAAGGATGAACAAGGGAAGATGATGATACAATACCCTCATAGATCAAACGAAGAACACGAATAACACAAGATCAAATCACCACAATATCTCCTCTTCTTCCTTTTTCTTGGTTCGATTGGCAGAAAAAGAAAAGAAACACAAAAGGTCGAATTAGGGTTTGTTAAAGGATCGAATGGATTAACTTTTGACAAGAAGAGGATTACCTTAGAACAAGAACAAGATCAACGACTTTTCTTTTTGCCCTAGATGGATCGACAGCAGTAGCAAGAAAGGAGCAACCGAAACTTTTTGTGTTGAGAGGATTAATAGGGTTTGATGGATCGGTTATAAGAAAAAAAAAGAATACCGTGTGTTTAGATTTAGCCAAATATGGTATGATTGGATCTTCCTAATGGGCTAATCAATTTGGTTAAAATGCATCCTTATCTCAAGATATATGGGCCGAAGATATGTGTGTAGGCACAAAGCATGGATCGATTGGGCTAACAAGACACAAAGGATTTTATATTTTGTACATAACCTTATAATGTAAAGTTTTTTTATTTGGAGTTTAATTTATTACATAACATAAGTCATAATCACTTTAGGTTAAGTATAATAAATGTTACTTATAGGATATTCATAAGTTCTCAAAAATTTAAATTTGAGGGCATTTTCGTCATTTCGGATTATATAAATTTTGGGGTTTTACAACTCTTCCCCTCTAAAAACAAATTTTCGTCCTTGAAAATTGAAGTCGCAAAGTTAAACGTAGTCGTAGCAAGTCGTAAAAGATCATCACAAACATTCTCACGCCCGAGGAGGTTCTCCCAAAAGATCTTCAGACCAAATAGTTTCTCATGACTCAAATCAAAACGAGGTGGGTTCAAATTTCCCAGAAGGAGACGAAATAAGTTGATTTTGATCAAAAGGTCCATGCAACATAAAATGGACGATAGGCGATCCTTCTGGAAAACTCATATAGAATACGAACAAGATTTCAAATCAAATCGACTGTGTCAACAGTAGAGAGCTTTACAAAGAGTTTAAGATTTATAACTGAGGTCAACAGAATGCAAAACGAGAGTGCAAAACTCATCCAGATATTTAACGAACGAAGGTAGAGTATACGCATAGGTAGAATGAACCTAAAGTCTCACTAATCACGGATAATCCAACGGAATTTCAAATTCTAACTTCTTAGGTACTCCCCAGGATATCCTATGCCCACAACAAGTGCACGTTATATGATGTAAGTATTATCACGTTGGCCAGACGTCATAATACCGACATTGATTGCGTGGTTTTGTAACCTTACAACAGGTTTTACCTCTCGAGGGATCTCAAGAGGCTTACAACCCCACCAGGCAGTGTACCTGACCGATGTAGTATAGTGTAGTGGCAAGTACGGGGGATTGATCGTTCTCCACAGGGAATAGTGTTCGTTAGGTATGAAAGGCTACTCTAATTAGGTCTAAGGGTTGAGGAAGATTCTTTTTATGTTTTTATAGTTTTTATGAAAGCAAGTAAAATCTCGGGTTTGAAAGAGTGGGCGGAATTAGTTGCTAGTCAACTAACCCAAATTACTACGAATGCAATTAAAATAAATAACTGAAAATAAAATGTGGTGAGAAACTTATGTGTAGAGAAATGTGTTTACTTAGATTTCCTTACTCCCTAACTATCTTTTACCGGTTAATTAGTGTGTATTAGTCGCGTGGATGACGGGTGTATTCCTTAATACCATTCGTGGGGTGGCGTACTTACTTCCCCAACTCTACAAGCTCCTACTTCACTCCTATGTCGAGCCGGCTAGGAAGCTCCTAACATGGGATCACTAGAATTCGCTTGTGCATTAAATACAACCATAAAAACCTTTAGTACGCATTTGGTTCATGTTTCTTAAGACGTTCAAGCAAGTTACCGAATAGGAAGTTAGCCAGTTTTCTTAAGCCTAACATAGATAAACAATCATCCAATACAACTAATAACACACTAACAACCAATAATCAATAGCTAGGTTTCATTAGATCTAAGCAAACACAAGATAAATTTAGCCTAACATGTTAAACAAAAGACAAGAATAAGATAGAATCAAACAACACATAGACATATTGAATGATTAATTGATAACTTATCTTTCAATGAAACATGGAAGATCTCAAGGCAAAAAGCCCTGAAAAAGTAGCTAAAATCGTCTTAGGGTTTTCTCCCAAAATTCCACACACTAAGCTCTCCTTAATGACAAAAAATTAGAAAACTATATATAGATTTTTGGATCTGACGGCGTCACCTTATGGAGTGTGACGCCGTCACCTCGCCGCTTTTAGGGTTCCCGGATGACCTTCTTGACGCCGTCCCTCTTTAGCTCTTCAAAAATCCATTCTGGCTTATCAAGGCTTGACGCCGTCTAACCATGAACGTGACGCCGTCCCATTATGATTTAAGCCGTGACGCCCTTGATCAAGTTAAAGCGTGACGCCGTCAGAATTCACATGCTATTTTCACTGGCCCGTCATGAGTAAATTTCACGTCCAACTTTTCTTGCCAAGGCATGACGCCGTCCAGAGTAAAGTCTGACGCCGTCAAGAGTAACTTTTAGCCGATTTTTGAGACTTTGCCGTTTTCTTCACTTTAATGCTCCAAAAACGTCCAAAATGCCTCATTTTCCAGATTTCTCCTCAAAAGTACCTAAAATGACAAAAGGAACGATTTAGGGCAATATTTGATCAAATAAATACGATTTAGGGCTTAAATGACCCCTTAAAAGCGGTACACTTTTCGCTTCATCAAATACCCTTACACTTGAGATTTGCTTGTCCTCAAGCAAATGCGCTTTTATTCTAATCAAAATACAAGTTAGAGGTCATTTAATGCTAACATAAAAGTAATTACAACAAATATTCGTTCCACTTCAATCATAATAAGCACGGAGATTATAAACTAGCACCTCACAAGTAGTGTTTAGATACTCACATCTCTCAAGTGTCATCAAAATAAATCTCATAAATGAAAACGGAAAATATCTCTCACTACCTGTCATAGCAAATAGATTACCATAGGCTTGGGAAAGGATCGAAAACCTCCTCCACTAGGCGTAAGCACCTAAGATAAACTATCAAAGAGGGCTTTTAAACGGGTTATAACGTTAGGTGTAGGGATATGATAAACACGGTTTTGTTGGATAAAGGATATTTTACTGGTGGCGAGTTAAAGATCTTGATTAATTACATGTACTATACAATGTTGCTAAGCCAAGACTAGACTCGATCTTAAGCTAGAAACGAAATAACAAAATAACAAAAATATAAAATAAACATAAAATGAAACGGGATGGTAGTCCGTATGTTTTTTTTCTATTTTTCTTTTTCTCATTTTTTTTGTATTTTTCTTGATTTTTTTTTTTTTTTTTTTTTTTTTTTTTTTTTTTTTTTTTTTTTTGCATACACTTTTACCCTACCATCCAAAATAATACATCATAGGGGCGTTGCATCCCCCTTACACTTGAACTTTTACATAACTTTACAAATACTAATCTAATGACTCGAATTAAGATAATTGAAAAACTTGGAGTACTTTTAAAACATTTAGCACATATGGGGGTAATAAATGATGTTCTTCCCCATTACTCCATTACACTAGTACTTTACCCATGAGTCCCAATCGTCCCAAAACAATATGTACAAGGATATGACTCGACTTAGCAACCATGTAATCAACTAGATAATTAACTTGGGTTTAAACAAATGTTGTCACAATAATGCACTAAAAATGAGTGCATACAAGGTAGGCTAAGGCGATTTGGGTGTACATTTTAGTGGGGTGTAACAAATTCTTCCTTTAAGTAAAATGCTTAAAGGTCGAAACGAAAAGATAGGCTCTGAGGGGTGTACTAGGGGTATCGTGTACTAAAAATGAGTACAACGCAAAGGGTGTGGGAGAATTACTTGACCAATGTAGCCAACGTAATTATAACAAAAATACAGGTGTAAAACAATGGGTTAATCCTAATGCCTCTTATCATGTAGTAAATCTAACTACACGAATGTAGTCTCACTTGTGGCCTTGGAATGGTCCTAACGCAAGTTCTAGAATCTAAGTGCTACCGGTACACACATCATAGCATAAATGCTTTTCCTACCAATTCTAGGGGCGAACCTCACATATTTGGGGGTGGAAAATTTTTTAGTGGTACGGTTTTTGTGCTAGTTATATAACTCCTATCCGTGAGACGCTCATTAAGATCAAAGTTTCACTCCTATATGTTGTAAAAAATTTTAAATTTGGCACTAAAATTGCCCTAACAGGTATTTATCTCAGTTTTATTACACATCTACCATCAAACAAACAAAAATCAAGCGTAATAGCATTCTCTAAAGTATCGCACTTTTACCCTCCCCTTACACTTAAGATGAACATTGTCCCCAATGTTCAAATAATAAGATGTAAAAGCAAAAAGTAAAAGAATGAAATCAAATACTCCCCTGATTCGCTCGGTGGATAATGAAATTACACGGTTAAATCTTCCTCCAAAGAGAATGTTGAAGCTCCATGACTAATGCATCGCCATAAGCTTGATTCCAAAAACATCTCCTTGTCTAAAATAACCTGTTAAACCTGAGAAAACAAACACGAAAACCTGCGTAACATCGGCGGGAAAAATCTATATATAAGGATATAATGCTTGTGGAATGATAATTTTGCAGATTCCTGGAGATTATAAGTTGGAGATTTTAATAAAAACTTTTTATGAAAACAAAACTTTCAAAAATTTCTGGAAATTAAATCTGACGCCGTCAGGTTATAACCCCTGACGCCGTCAGAAATGACCTGACAAAAATTTTCGTTTTAAGTTTCCGGAAAATTTCTGAAAAAACTTTTACCTTACTTCCTGGAAATCCTGCAAAACATCATTATGACTCGATACAAGCATTTGACTCAAACAAATACGAATATGTATGCTAATTTATTATTATTACGATTCATGTTAATTTGTGTTCTAATAAACCGATTTAGATTTCCCTTACACTTATCTTTTGCAAAATACCTTTATATGTAGTTAAGACGAAGTTAAAAACAACATAAAGCATTTTCACAATTTAGTTTTGAACATGAATCAATAATGATAAAAATTAAACACACATACGGAAAATAAAATCAAACAAACAAATAAATAAACATACAAAGCAAATAAAACAAATAAAGCTTGGGTTGCCTCCCAAGAAGCGCTTTTCTTTATTAACGAGTCTTGTAGCTAGACTCAAAGTCACTCTACCCTATGTAAGTGAGCTCGTCATCAAGGACGTCTTTAGGGTTAAGCTTGGATTGAAGTTTCCTATTGGTTCGCTTAGTACGATATATCTTTTCAAACTTCTCTCCATCCGGGTCATACAACGTCATCTTAATATGCCATGACCCATCTCCATCTTTGGGTGGTTTATCCCAATTCCATTTATGATCATCTTCCTCACTAATCCACTTATTCATTCCTAGGTTAATTGGCAAAACTCCTAGGAAATCAATCATCCTTCTAAAAACTAGAGGGTCTTCAAATGGATCCAATTCGGTGTCCCTAGCCAAGAGTTGCTCCACCGAATGCGTTCGGTTAACAAAGTCCTCTTCTAGGTAAAATGGGCGTTGGGGTACTATGAAGTCTCTATCAATCCAAGGTCCATATCTAGATGGTCTCCTATTTGATTCTAGCCAATGTGGTGTTGGTTCCTCACTAGTATCATAGGCATGTTTCTTAACATCATAGACTGACCAAGTATCTCCTTCTCCTACCGCTATCTTGGATTCCTTACAATCAATCATAGCACTAGCGGTCGCCAAAAATCCTCTACCTATCAACAAGGGGCATGTAGGGTCGCTAACCATATCAAGGACGTGGAAATCGGCTAAAATGGTTAGTTTTCCAATGTGCACTAACACGTCCTTAACTACTCCAATCGGGTAAGCAACACTTCCATCCGCTAAGCCTATTATCACCTCGGTTTCTTCAAGTTTTCCTAATTTTAGAGAGGTGTAGAGAGGTAACGGAAGTAGGTTAAGGCTTGATCCAAGATCGGCTAATGTGTCATAAGCCTCCGAATTACCGATCTTGCAAGGTAGAACAAATAAGCCTGGATCATCTAACTTCTTAGGTAGCTTGTTTTGAACAAAGGCGGTCCCTTTTTCGCCTAACTTGAGCTTCTTCTCATCCAACTCATCATCAACCGGACTTTCAAGGTGGAGCTCCTTGAATTCTTCGTCAAGGTTTTGAGTGGGAGGTGTTTCAACTATGTTGTTGACCAATTTGGATGTCATAACTTCTTGGTCATTTGGAACGACTTGGGTTTGTTTGAAACACGTGCTCATGGAATTGACCGAATAATATTGTGGACAAGAACTAGGGGACGAAACCGATGAAATAGCGTTGACGTTTAGTTTCGGGTTCTTGACCGTGTTGCTAGGGAGTGCTCCCATTTCTCGGTCATTGAGGGCTTTCAACAAGGTGTCAATCTTATCGGTCATCTCGCTTTGTTTTTGTTTGAAATCGGCTTCAAACTTGGCTAAACGAGCTTCTTGAGATGCCATAAATTGAGACATCAATCCTTCAAAGTTATTGGTACTACCATTGCCGGAAGGATTGTTGTTGAAAGTACGGTTCGAGTTGGAACCGCTTGATTGGAAACGATTAGGTGGGTTGGAAGAATTGGTTTGTTGCGTGTTTTGGTTTTGTTTCCACCTAAGGTTCGGGTGATTTTTCCATGAGGGGTTGTATGAATCACCATAAGGGTTTGGCTCGGGTTTGAAAGTGTACCACTTGTCTCCCGCTCCGTCGGTACGCGAGGATGCGTAGTCCACAAAAGCTTGTTCGGGGAGTTCCATGCAATCACAAGTGTCGTGGGGACCACTACATAATTCACATGAAGAAGTGATTTTGTTCACTTGGCTTGAAGGTTTAGGAGCCTCGTAGGATTTCATGAGAAACTTGACTTGGTCTTCAAGTTCTATGATCCTACGGTCAGAAGTGCTTGAATTGTTCGAAGGCAAAGATATTGCCTTGACCGTTTTATTCAAATCACGGGGATCACTCCAACTTTCGTTGTCATAAAGAGCAAGATCCTCTAGGAGAGCCCATGATTGTTCCGCACTTAGATCACGTAGCTTGCCACCGGCCGATTGGTCAATGGTTTGCCTCGTGGAGAGATTGATATGGTCATAGAAGATTTGGACTTGGAGCCAAAGTTCTATGCCATGGTGGGGGACTTTTTGGAGTAAGTCCTTGAATCGAGTCCATGCCTCGTAGAGAGTTTCGCCTTGACGTTGTTGGAACATCAAGATATCATTCCTTAGCTTGGTAGTTCTTCCCGGTGGGAAAAACTGAGCAAGGAAACGAGTGGTGAGATCATCCCAAGAGGTGATGGATCCTGCGGGTTGACGTTCTAGCCACTGACTAGCTTGGTCCCGCAGAGAGAATTGGAAGAGACGCAATCGGGTCGTCTCTCGAGTGGCAACATCAAGGTCTATAGAATCAACGATTTTAAGAAAGTCCTTGAGATGTTGATTAGGATCTTCAGAACGAAGTCCATGGAATGCGCATCCGCTTTGCACCAACCGGATGGTGTCGGATCGCAAGGGTGTGATATTGGCTCCTTGAGTGAGCTCAATGGTGTTTCGATAGCCATGGTGGCTAGGACGGGAATACTCTCCTAAAGTACGGGCTCTAGGAGGTGGTGGTGGTTGTTGTGGTGGTGGGTTGTGTGGGTTAAGGATATTACCATCTTCCATGATGTCGGACGGTAATGGTTACGAACAAAGACACGAAGAAAATAGATAGACTAAAGAAAACCTAGAAAAATAAAATAAAAATCTCACTAGAAGGGAATCTAGTGAGTAGACCTAATAGAAATAAAAATTCAACCTAAACAATAACTATTCCCCGGCAGCGGCGCCAAAAACTTGATTGCGTGGTTTTGTAACCTTACAACAGGTTTTACCTCTCGAGGGATCTCAAGAGGCTTACAACCCCACCAGGCAGTGTACCTGACCGATGTAGTATAGTGTAGTGGCAAGTACGGGGGATTGATCGTTCTCCACAGGGAATAGTGTTCGTTAGGTATGAAAGGCTACTCTAATTAGGTCTAAGGGTTGAGGAAGATTCTTTTTATGTTTTTATAGTTTTTATGAAAGCAAGTAAAATCTCGGGTTTGAAAGAGTGGGCGGAATTAGTTGCTAGTCAACTAACCCAAATTACTACGAATGCAAATAAAATAAATAACTGAAAATAAAATGTGGTGAGAAACTTATGTGTAGAGAAATGTGTTTACTTAGATTTCCTTACTCCCTAACTATCTTTTACCGGTTAATTAGTGTGTATTAGTCGCGTGGATGACGGGTGTATTCCTTAATACCATTCGTGGGGTGGCGTACTTACTTCCCCAACTCTACAAGCTCCTACTTCACTCCTATGTCGAGCCGGCTAGGAAGCTCCTAACATGGGATCACTAGAATTCGCTTGTGCATTAAATACAACCATAAAAACCTTTAGTACGCATTTGGTTCATGTTTCTTAAGACGTTCAAGCAAGTTACCGAATAGGAAGTTAGCCAGTTTTCTTAAGCCTAACATAGATAAACAATCATCCAATACAACTAATAACACACTAACAACCAATAATCAATAGCTAGGTTTCATTAGATCTAAGCAAACACAAGATAAATTTAGCCTAACATGTTAAACAAAAGACAAGAATAAGATAGAATCAAACAACACATAGACATATTGAATGATTAATTGATAACTTATCTTTCAATGAAACATGGAAGATCTCAAGGCAAAAAGCCCTGAAAAAGTAGCTAAAATCGTCTTAGGGTTTTCTCCCAAAATTCCACACACTAAGCTCTCTCTAATGACAAAAAATTAGAAAACTATATATAGATTTTTGGATCTGACGGCGTCACCTTATGGAGTGTGACGCCGTCACCTCGCCGCTTTTAGGGTTCCCGGATGACCTTCTTGACGCCGTCCCTCTTTAGCTCTTCAAAAATCCATTCTGGCTTATCAAGGCTTGACGCCGTCTAACCATGAACGTGACGCCGTCCCATTATGATTTAAGCCGTGACGCCCTTGATCAAGTTAAAGCGTGACGCCGTCAGAATTCACATGCTATTTTCACTGGCCCGTCATGAGTAAATTTCACGTCCAACTTTTCTTGCCAAGGTATGACGCCGTCCAGAGTAAAGTCTGACGCCGTCAAGAGTAACTTTTAGCCGATTTTTGAGACTTTGCCGTTTTCTTCACTTTAATGCTCCAAAAACGTCCAAAATGCCTCCTTTTCCAGATTTCTCCTCAAAAGTACCTAAAATGACAAAAGAAACGATTTAGGGCGATATTTGATCAAATAAATACGATTTAAGGCTTAAATGACCCCTTAAAAGCGGTACACTTTTCGCTTCATCAGACATCATATAAATATGCCCTCATGATGGTCATACTTTATCTCAAGTCGTAATCAAAACCACCTATCTTAATCCACCTAGTACTTCTACAGTCTCAGAGATCAACAAAATCAAATGCCATATTCAAGAGGAAAAACAAAACTATTCGCAAGAGTATCTAAAATCCCAGATTGCCTAGCAGTAGTGAGGTACGCCGTCACAAGCATCATATCTTCCACAATGCGCCAAAACCTCTCAAAACAAAGTCATCACCGAACATACAAAGAAAAGATGAACACGAAACTGAAATGCTTCTAGGGAACTTAAATCATAAGAGGATCTTATTACGATATAACGAAACTTAAGAGGGTCAACGGAAATGAAAGTTAGTCGCCAATAACTTCGGCCTTCATAGAATCAATTCTTCCAAACATAAAGGGCCTGTTTCAAATTTTCGTTCGTTCAACACGTCCAATCTCTTCAAGTCCGGTTAATCTGTCTTCGTTGTCCATCAATCGGGAAGTGAAACCAAAATCGGGAACTTGTGTCTAGTTCGTCGAGCCTCCTGCAGTTCTTCTTGGAATGTGATGGAGTAATGTGAATTCCTAGCATGCTCTTTAAATTCCTTCATCATCCGGTCTGCTTCCGTTCTCAATTAATCTTAGTAAAACCAAGATGAATAGGGAAGTGAGACTGTACGTCTTCATCAGTTCCATGTTCGCCATCTTGACTAGATCCTCTGCGTCGCCAACACTTCTACCTTGTAAGGAATGTCTTCACTCTTCAGGGTAGCCGCCATTGTTGTCAACTCCAGGTCAGGCAGTGAAATACTTCTTCTAACGCGCTTCTAGTTGTCTTGATGCATACGCAAAACCTTCTGTGCTGTAAGGGAGTATAATCGAGTCTCTTTCTGGAATGCCCCAAAATTCGTTCCGCCCGAAGATATGGAAGCTAATCTCTATTTCAGCTTTTCCAAAACTCCATTCTCAATCAAACTAAGTTGTTTCTCTCTGTTCACGAAATTTCTCCATGGTATCATCAGTTGCAAACATCTTCCAGAATTCTCCTGCAAGGTTCAAAAGGTTTCAGTTCTCCGTTCTGCTATCGGTCTTGACTAATTGGTGATAGTTTTCAAAACTTGCGGGATTTAAAGAGGTATCCTCAAATAAGGACATCGTTGTCTTTACAAATATCAATCTCTCAGAATGCACAAACAATCGACGAATTTCCTAGCAAAGTGCAAAGATGATTTTCATGCTCTTCCTCGTTTCCGAACATACTATTAAGTCATACAATGACCATTTGCCCAAGTACTCACGAGAAAACACTATTTATCAAATTCACGAAACAGTCACAGCTTTAGCTAATACTATTAGCGTCACTAACCGTCATAACAGTCATTTACGAATACGGAAGGCGATTCCAAGAATAAAATCAATTCATCATAAGGAAACTTCGCACTCTGAAATTACACAAACACATAGACGTTTCAGGGTGGAGGAATATTGGCTCCTAACAGTAATACGGTTCAGCTTTCGGTAATCAATACATAACTTCAGTCACCATCCTTCGTTATCGCGAACGAAACTAAAACACACCCAGAAGATACAATTAAGCAAACTTACTTCCTGGTCTTCGGTTGCTGCTCTTCCCGGTTGTTCAAACCAACTGGTATGATCCCGGACACATCTGGAAGACACCTTCGCTCGGTGACTAGACAATCTCTCGGTAACATGTCAAATCCTACTTCACGCTCCAGTGGAAATTTGGTGGTTCGATCAGGAATCATATTCAGAAAACGCAGGGTGCCAAGTACCTCTCAAGGTAAGATTCATTTATTGGGGTACGAAATGGGTTCTAGGAAAACTTCATAGCCGCGAAAGTAACATACGAGTCTCCAGAGTAATAGTGATAGCAAAGGGTTTAACAATCGATAATCATAGTAGGGAATTCAAAGTTGTTTCAAACACCAAAGGTGAGACATAGAAGGGTAGTTTCAATATTTGAATGCTCAATCAACAAATTCCTTGTTAGAATAAAATCGAAGTTAACTATCCAAAGAAAGACAGATCAGTATAGCAAAACTTATCGTTCAAAGGTGAGAGGGAAACATTCTTATGCTCGTGGTTACACACCACAAGACTTCTCATAGGGACAGAGATAGGTGAAACGAAATCAAATAGTGTCGGAAGATTCATAGACGTTTATCAAAGCAAAAGACAAATAACAAAATGTATCAAGTACGTCATCGCCATGGAGATTCTCAGAATGCCCGAAGAGGCGTCAAAATGATTAACGAAAGGATCATAGATCAGAGTCAAAATCTGAAGACAAGGATCAAATAGTGTCAGGCAATTTTTTATGAAATTCTCAATGCCTTCAAGATTTAATCAGGTTCAAATCTTAGCATAAGCTTTTACTTTCCAAAAGTGGTATCAACAGGATCTAACCAAAAGCAAGGCACGAATCAGAGTGATGCGGAAGCAAAGATATTTAAGCAAATGCCTTATAGTCTACCCATTCCTCACCGGTCAAAACTTAGGTTCCTATAGGGAAATCTTAAAGAAAATTTTCAAAGGTTGTCTTACGAGCGCCTACAGGGAAAACTTAGTGGTCCTAACTTACACAGGCCAAGGGTAAATGTATTACGAATCGCAGCCTGTCTCTCTGATACCATAATTGTAACACCCCAACCCGACAAGGGTAAAGATATCACAAAAATGGTTTCATATCAGATCAAAACAAAGCATACATTTACAGTAATACAAGAATCTCAAAGGTTACAAATGAAATACTGAAATTCCAAGGTTACAAATGCGAATACAAATTCTAAAAATATAATATCTTCTAATCAACTCTAATCCAGAATAACTATCAAGTCTTCTAAGTCCAAGGTACTCTCCACTCATTCCCAGCTCCCTACTAAACCTGCCGCAGGAAAAGAAATGCGGCTGAGCTTAAAAAGCCCAGTGAACAGATATATATATAAACGAAAACGAAAGCAAAAGGAAACGAACATATATGGTATAGTGCAATGGAATAACATAAGGTATAGACAAAGGTACAAAGTAAGAAAGGGAAAAGGGTCAGTAATCCACCACGAGCCCGAACACGAACCAAATATAGTAACCATGTCTTCATAATCATATAGAGGGGAGACCTCTCAGATAATCAGATAATATGAGGGGTGTCCTCATTCTTTAAATGGAGTAGCTACCTCCCGAACTTGTGAAATACGTGGATTGCACCCAGCATCAGTCACCGAACAATATATAATATCAAATCATGTTAAGTCCACGAACACGGACACGAACCTAGGATTGCAACCCATACGTCCCCCGAACAATAATATTGGCCATAATAAATAATAAAGCGCGCATGTCAAAATGGGGACGGTGTGAGAAATCACTCACCCACACGTGAGTCATGCCACTGGTGCATCAATGACACGGCCATGTTACCTTCATGGCTAGGAAACGAACTTGGCTCGGGTGTCAAACTAAAGGGTCAAAGGTCAAAGGTCCAAATCATAGCAAAGGTTCAAATAGTCTAAGTCATCGAATCATAGTCAAAGTCCAAATATCAAAGGTTCATAATCAAATGGTTCATTTAAAGAAATCTTTATCAAATGGTTTTCATCAAAAATGATCTTTATTAACTATTTTCACAAAAGTAGTCTTTAAAAGTAATTTTCATAAAAGTTTAGTAAGATTCCAAATAAAAGTGGTATCGCATATTTCATATACATCATTTTAAAATAAGTTTTCCTCAAAGCATTTCCATGATATAATTAAAAAGGTTTTCACATCTAGTTACCAAAATCAAATGAACCTTCGAAGCATCAAGTGATACGAATACTAATATCCAAGGTAACAAACGAATATCAAACGGATCATTATAGAGGCTCAAAGCAAAAAGGGTCATATCGAACATCAATGTCAAAATGAATCAAACAAACGAACCAAAGTGTAGGGGAACATAGCAATGGCTTAGGGAATCTTAAAAACGAATCAAGATCAATGAGTCATGTGAAAGAAGACACCCTTACTAAAAAAGGGTAGAATATCTGTACCTTATACCGCAAGTGTAAACAGATCTAGAAATATAAAGATCGGAAACAACTCCATCTTCAGCGAATCTACACGAATATCTTCTTCAAATCAGATTTCTCATTTTAGTCGGCTTCCCATTTTTAGTAACTTTCCAATTATAGTAACTTTCCTCATTTAGAAACTTTAATTATCAACATTCCCGTTTATCAAATCAAAGTACTAAAGATGACCATATTCATAGTTTAATGTTCATAATGTCATTTACATAAGTTTAGGGTTCATAATGTAGTTTTCATAATTTTAGGGTTCAATATGTAATTATCACAAGTTTAGGGTTTAAAGTGACATTATGATAAGATTAGGGTCTAAAGTGTAAATATATTCAAGTTACAGGTTTTTACAAGTTAATTCCTTTAGTTTTATCAAAATAACCATTTACACCCTTTAGTTTATAAAATAAACACATAACACTCTTTTAACAATTTTACACTTCTCACAGATTTTACACTCAATTTAGTACTGTTTTCCCCGATTTTTAATCCTGATAATAACTCAGAGATAAAATTCTCAAAAATTCACAAAGGTGCCCAGGTGTCTTAAGAATTTACCCTAATTTTTCTAAAATTTATTATTAAGTATAACTATAGTTCAAAAATCCTTTATTCCAAGTCGTCTAGATTTCTAATCAGTTTTAACATACAAAAAGTTTGAAATTCTTTACCCCTTCAAAAAAATTTATAAAAATCTATAAAATTTCCAGTAATTACCTAACATATTGAATATTACTCAGTTCAAATGGCATCTTCTAATTCGACATGGTTTGCAAATTAAAATTCATAAACACGAACTAATTTTCCAGACATACGAATTCGATTAGACACTTAATTTTACAAAAATCAAAAAGTAACCTTCCAGGCCTCTAAAAATTACAAGATTAATTTTCTCAGATAGCTATTTCTTTGAACTTAGTTTTAGAATCTTAAACAACCCAAAAACACGTACACATCATTTAGTTACATTCGATTTAAGTTGGACCTTTTTACAGATCAGTAGCAGTTTTTATCATATCATGAAATTCTTAGGGTTTTAACATTCTAATCTTTAGTTCTTACCACTAAATGATTTTAGATGAGTCCATAACATGTTTAGGTCGATTCATAACAGGTCTTAACATAATCAAAACCGATAAACTCATCACACACTCACATAGCCGATTCATACATATTAGATTTAGGGTTTTTGATCATGATTTTATGTGACATCTTTTCAATTCATTTGACAAGACAAGAACATGAATATGACAAGGATGAACAAGGGAAGATGATGATACAATACCCTTGTAGATCAAATGAAGAACACGAGTAACACAAGATCAAATCCCCACAATATCTTCTCTTCTTCCTTCTTCTTGGTTCGATTGGCAGAAAAAGAAAAGAAACACAAAAGGTCGAATTAGGGTTTGTTAAAAGATCGAATGGATTAACTTTTGACAAGAAGAGGATTACCTTAGAACAAGAACAAGATCAACGACTTCTCTTTTTGCCCTAGATGGATCGACAGCAGTAGCAAGAAAGGAGCAACCGAAACTTTTTGTGTTGAGAGGATTAATAGGGTTTGATGGATCGGTTATAAGAAAAAAAAAGAATACCGTGTGTTTAGATTTAGCCAAATATGGTATGATTGGATCTTCCTAATGGGCTAATCAATTTGGTTTAAATGCATCCTTATCTCAAGATATATGGGCCGAAGATATGTGTGTAGGCACAAAGCATGGATCGATTGGGCTAACAAGACACAAAGGATTTTATATTTTGTACATAACCTTATAATGTAAAGTTTTTTTATTTGGAGTATAATTTATTACATAACATAAGTCATAATCACTTTAGGTTAAGTATAATAAATGTTACTTATAGGATATTCATAAGTTCTCAAAATTTTAAATTTGAGGGCATTTTCGTCATTTCAGATTATATAAATTTTGGGGTTTTACACACAATGAGAAAATAACTTCTTTGTTAAATGAAATTGAGAATTTTAAGACTCAAGGTGAAAGGAAAAATGCCATGCACCTCTTGTAATTGTGTTGCATCAAAGGTCTCTGCTTGTAAAATGTACGATGTTGATGTGGGGCCTATTCCATTTCCCATGAGAAACAACAGACCTGTCCATCATATGTATCTCTGTCACCTTAGGGATGGACTTGAAACTCTTCGTGAGGTTGTGGAAGAGGACAGAATAGAAAAACCACTTGATAAGGCAGTAGGTTATGCCTGCGTCCTCACGAAAAGGATCCAGGAACAGTTAGAATATGCCATTGGCACGGGTCCCAAGTCTAGCAACCAAAGAGATAGATTAGGTGTATCATCATCCACTACCAAAAACAAGCATGTAACCTTTGAGGTACCTTTGGAAACTTCAGATCCCAGCACATCAAAACATGTTCAGCAACCAGAAGTGAAAAAGACTAAGATTCCCATCAGTTCCTCTACAGGAGTTAATAGTGACACTAAAGCTAGCAAGTCAAAACCTAGGATAAACATAAAGAATTCTAGGACTTCACCAGCTAAAAGTGTTCCTAAAAAGAAAGTAGAAGACCACATGCGGAACAATAAGTCAGAATTGAGCAAAAAGAATCATAATTCAAACCCTAATTCACTTTGCAAAACATGTAATGAATGCTTAATTTCGCGTAATCATGATAAATGTGTTGAGAAATTTCTGAAGTTGTCCAACAAACCCCCAGTTAAGAAAGTTTGGAGAGCTAGAGAAATTAAGCAAACTTGGAAAGCAACAGGAAATAGGTTTGCTAAAGTTGGTTACCAATGGAAGCCCACTGGAAGGAAATTCACTTTAGGAGAACAGTGCCCTTTAACTAGGATAGCTAAATCTAAAGTAGTGCCTGTGCGTCAATGGAAGCCAACTGGAAGGAAATTTCCTGTAGGAGAACAGTTCCCTTTAATTAGGTCTACTTCCACTAGCATTCCAACTCCTACCGAGACTCGGGCGAATGATGCTTCTGTTCCTACTAACCAACTGGACCCCAACTTAAATTGGGGATCCGACACTCCAAACTCTCCATTTTTGTCTGTTTTCAAATGCAGGTCGTACAGATTGTCCTTTGACATTTGGACTCAGGCTGCTCACTATATATGACGGGAATTGATTATGACGTCTGTACACATCAGTGCAGGCCTCGCTCTTCATCATTATGACGTCTGTACACATCGGTGCAGGCCTCGCTCTTCATCATAATGACGTCTGTACACATCAGTGCAGGCCTTGCTCTTCATCATTATGACGCCTGTTCATATCAGTTCAGGCCTCGTTCATCAAAGAAAAGAAAAGTGTACGCTTGAGTGCACTTTATCTTCAAAAGAAGAGGAGTCTTCTTATTTATGGCCATTCTCATTATCAAGTTTCATGCTCTTTCCATGCTTATTCAGTCTTCAAGTGGATCGACGCATATTGGAGTATACTATTATTCACTTATTCAACCAAAAATTGCAACTGACAGGCATATGCAATTTTTGAGGGGGGAAAGGGTGAATAAATAACATGTCAGTCTTCAAGTACCGTCAAGTGGAGCTACTTACCGTTGATGGTATTCATATTCACTAGTTCAATCATCAAAAATTGCAGTTGGCAGGCATATGCAATTTTTGAGGGGGGGAAAGGGTGAATATTAATCTACATGTTGATTGATGATTGAGAAATGGTCATACGACTCCGGAATACGTCAATTCAGGAGTCGTGCAAACCATGGTTCTCTAACACTACATCTTCCTCCGTCTATCAAGGTGTTGAAGAACATGGTCATGGAATGCTAATCGACATCGTCTCACGGGCTGGTACAATCAGTAACAAAGGGTTTCAAGTCAATGCTTCATGTACACGTCATTACGCTGCATATACACATCATGATGATGATTCTGATTAATCGTAACCATCATGGGGGAGAGAAATGTGTACACCAAGGACGCACAACAGGTTCACGTGATCGAGCTTAATCATTTATTCCGGTGTTGATAACCGTAGAGATGATCAGTGGTTCAACTTGTTACCTTGGTATTAACGTTTCACTGTTATGTCATGGGCTGATTAATCGTAACCATCAGGGGAGAGAGAATGTGTACATCAAGGACGCACAACAGGTTCACGCGATCAGGGCTTAATATCCAAGGATGGATACATACTATAGATGATCAGTGGTTCAACTTGTTACTTTGGTGTTATACTAAAGACTGAAGAAGGTCGAGTCGTCAGTCTATTCTACATTCTCTGTTGTGTGTTATCATCTCATGTGTATGTTGCGGGCTGATGGGTTATATGTAAGGTTACTGGAAGGCATTTGGTGAGATGAAGATGGTTGGTATTCTGTTCCTCCATATTGGGCAATCTTGAAGAAGGTCGAGTCTACAGTCTACTCTACACTCTCCGCTATGTGTTAGAAGACTAAAGATGGCATGCATTTGGTTATCAAAAGACTTCTTCATATTATGGGCGTTCATCCAAAGTCTTCCTCCTATTATGGGTGTTCATCAGGAAGGTTGTCAGATTAGGGGAGATCACTAATTAGGGGAGAGTGATAAGCCAGTATTAATCCCTAATTAAATGTGCTCACATTACTCTTCAGCAAGTAAAGTGATGGCAGCGGAAAAGATCCAGGATGCTGAGGAGTAATGGTTTTGTTTCGTATCCTTGTATATATTTGCTTCATTCATTTTTGTTCATATCTTATACTATTTTGTAAATAGATATATTGAAATCCTGCTAATTGTAAATAGAGAAACGTAAAACCAGAAAATCCATAAAAATTGAAAAATAGAAAATTCCAAAAATAGTTTCACCTAGGCATGTCTTCTGTTTATCGATAAAATTTACGGACTTAGAAATGTCATTCAATAATGGCACGGGTCTTTAAATGAAGCTCGAGCAGAAGTTAAAATGGATTGTTAAAACATGTCTAAATGGCTTGCTATTACTTTAGATAGCAACCCGCGCTTCTAAATGGGGAAAGCACGTCGCCAAAAAGACGACTGTTCCTCCAACTGGGTGATGTTCACCTGGGCATGGATTACTTTATATCCATGTTTCTTCGATCTGATGTACGTTTCAGTGCATCATTTCTTGAAAAAGAAGAGAAATCTTCTTTGCATACAAATAGTTTTCATTCTATGATTCTGCTGAAAATTATTTGTGAGACACTTGGTGAATATGTGTTGTATGAAATTTGTTTAAACTTGGATTATGCATAAAATTTGTCACTCAATCAATGACTACAAATCTTTAACTAGAATACGAGTCATTGATTGAGGGGGAGAGTGAATTCAAATTTTATATCATCAAACGGGTTTCTTGGTTAACTCATACTTGGTAGAAATGGTTTTGTAGGTAATGGGGTATTAGTTGAAGAGGATCTTGCTAAAATTTTATATCAAATGGCCAAATGTGATAGTTTCTAGAAAGTTTAGGACATTATGTGCAATTTGCTTATAGTTTCCTAGCTTTATATATCTAGAAGGTTCATTTGTGTTACTATGGTATCCTCGTTTAATCCCCTAAATAATTTAAGACTTAAAACCTAAAAGAAGTAAGAAAACAAATTGTGTTTGATGTTCTTGAATACTCCTATGACATTTGTATGATCTGAATGAATGAGTTTCAAATGTTGTTTGATTCTTGTTAGTCGATTGCTGCTTAATTGTTGTTGATATTGTGCATATGTTCTCAGGATTCGCTTAGGTATATAGTTATCATGTTAGAATCATGTTCCTAAGATCCTGAGTTGAATATTGAAATCTGTGTGAATTGCCATGTTCATGAGTGCTTAGTGCTCTTCATGCTAGATAGTGGTTTGATGTATTTCCTGATTGTGGTTTGATTATGAGATGAACTTGGTATTATGAGTTGGCAAGATGCTATGTGGTAGCCATTAATGAATAGTGTATCTGTATGCATGCATATCTTTGTGGATATTCTTATGCAGATTCCATAGCCAAAATGAATGCGCCAGTTCCCGCTCTAACCATTTGATCAGACGTTCAAACTCTATTGATTGGCTCAGAATTCACCACGACAACAACATCGGCAGCAACAACAACAACAACACTATCATCACCACCACCACCTTCAGTGAAACAAGGCAATATTTATTCCGATCTCGCCTAGTGGGGATCTACAATACTTGGATGTTCTTGTTGGTGGATGGATAATTGATGTTGACCAATGACTCCCTCAGAGAAGCGGATGATCACATCGTCTGCGCAAAAAGGTCAATATCATTTGTGTCATAACAATCAATTTGTGCAAAATAAGAAGCAGTGAATCTCCCTCTTAGATTAAGGGGGAGCATAGTATGTTCCATCATCAGAATACATTAAAATTGGACACATTTTCTCCCACATTTTCTAACTTATTTAAATCAATTGGGATCACAAATCTCAAAAGGTTTGAAATTTTTGATCGGGGGAGAGAATTTGATTTAAATATGAAACCTGATGAAAATGTGATGTTTTGGACTTAAGTGTGAGCTCTCCCATATGTGCTAAACTCCTTCGTATATCGATGCACATATTGAGGGGGAGCGAATGGAAAAAAAGGATTTGGCATAGCATGCGATCATGACTCATACATAACCAATGAATTGACGAAACCTATATTGTCATTGATCGAAAGGACATATCCTGGCCGGATAATAATTTCAAGCTGGTCTAACCAGTGATGTAAGCGTGTCTCGAAAAGGATGTGTCTGAGTAGAGTGTACCGTTTCGAGAAACTTTCTGTTGACTTGACCAGGCCGGGTAATAATTTTAATCTGGTCTAACCAGTGATGTAAGCGTGTCTCGAATAGATCATGTTCACTGAAAGTTGATCAATTCAAAAAAAGTGCGAGCTCTACCTAACATGTGCAAATTTATAAAAAAATCATTCTAGCACATGTTGAGGGGGAGCATTTGAAAAATATAAAACTCTCAAGTGTTAGCAAAAATGTGTTTCAGAATCATGAACACTTTGAGAGATTTTTCAAAGATTTGGTTTATGGCAATTGTGGAAGAACACCAAAGACCGACCATTTTATTTATTGTATTGGAGTTATAAGGATGGTAAGGTTAGGTACAAGTTCCCACGATCCCGCCAGAGCCGGAGGGATCTACCCAGGGACAATCCACTAGTTAGTGTAGAAGTCCTTAGGTATGATTAAAAAAGGAGAAAAGTGTGATTAAGGGAAGAGTGCCGACTGAGATGGAGCTAGTACTGGAACAAACCCAACAAGGTACTAGTAATGAAGTCTCGGTAAGCACTGAAGGGGTTGAAGAATGAAAAAGAAATGTAAAGATAAAGGGTGAAAAGAAAGAAGCCCTCCTTACACTTTAGGCAGAAACCGGGTTAATTCATATGCTGTCAGAATCACTTGGTTGATTGCTGACATTGAAGACAAAGTATCATGGACCCAGTGATACGCTGCACAACCCTCCCTAGCCACTCAAGGTCCCTCAAAGGACTCTTGTTTCAATTGTCATGGAGTTCAATACATTTATATCGTCTCTCTCACTCCGAGTTAGATGATATTGAAAAGGTGGCAATCCTCTCCAGCCTCCGGTCACCAAATCAAAATACACAATTGAGTCTAGAGCCACGAGATGCATTATAAGATCTCATAGGAACACGAATTATTTCTACACTGGTAGTTCAACATTAAGGACACCAGTTGTAAACTTATGAGTCCTACGCAGATCTTAGCAATCTGCCAGAACATTTATGAGAGAATTTACATATGTAATTCTCAATGATTGAATGGAAATTCCTGCCAGGGTCAACATCAAACAGCCCTGAAAGCAGGTCACTTTGGTAATTCCTTGTGGATTACGCTTAGTGGTCGCGGCGGTTTCAAATGGTCTACAGTCGTGGAGTGATCTCCAGCGACTCACCTAATCGTTGATTTGCTACGGTAAATCTTTAAAACCCTCTGTGGGTTTCCGATTTAGGAACGGTCTTGGTAAGGTTTAGAGAGAGTTTTCACACTATGCTGTTAACAATCTCGAAGTCCGAACCTGTAAGTACAAGACGTTTTATTGCTAACTGTCGTATGTAGGAACATCTAGGGATTGTAGTTGATTGCTGTTGCAGCTGTTTGCGGTTGTAGCTGATTGATGTTGCAGCTGATTGCGGTTGTAGCTGATTGCAGAAAAGATGCCAATCCATCACCACATGCTCACTCTACATCATCAAAGAAATCATGATATCTAAAAGACCTTCAACACTGCTTCCGCAACTCTGAGGCTGAAAATCATGATCCAGAAAAGTGTGAGCATGTCGACTCAAAGATTAACACATCAGATGGAGACATACTACAGAAAGATGACTTGGAGACACATGTTGGGTGATAATTCGAAGAATACTCAAAGATCATCAAAGATAGAAGAACAGTCATCAAAAGATCACTGCTAAAGGCACAAAGATACAAGACGTTAAAGAATCAAATACTACGAGCTATGATGTCAAGATCAAATGATAGAATGCTAGAATTCGAAATATTATTTCCGGGGTGACCTCCCTTAGGGGGAGATTGTTAGGAATATAAATATTCATGTGAAGACTCGGTTACCCCGAGTATCTATTTAGCATTTATATAGCTCGTAGGGTTATTATTATTATTAGTTGTATTAGTATTACTAGTAATATTAGTAGTAGATTAGTTATTATTATTATTATTGTGGAGTGGGTCGGGTCTTTACCCACTGTCAGCTTGCTCCACAGCCCACTAGAGGCATAATATTTAGTCATGTCGTGTAGTATATAAACCCCTCTCCTCATGTGGAGAGGGTTGGACCTCATTTTCTTATCAAGCTAATATACACTTATTTCTCTCTCTAGGTTCCACTTCTCTCTCTACCTTCTTCTTCTTCTACTATTCGATCTATCATCTTGTCCCAAATCGTGTGTTTGTTTGTGAGTGAATATACTACAGTTCTATATTATTCACAATATCTAACTGGTTGCCTGACATGTTTTATATTAGATTTAGGCCCAACAACATCAAATTTGAACACTTTAGGAACACTTGTTCCTGCTTTCTTAACAACTTCAGGTTTAGACATAACCTGTTCTTCCTCATCACTATCAGATTTCCAGTCCTCAATGACTACAACATCTGATTTCCTATCAGAGGACACCTTGTCCTTAGGAAGTGAAGTTTTACTTAAACTCTCACTTACTTTCTCTACCTTAGGACTCTCAGTAGACTTAGAACCATATTTCATTATTGGGTCTTGAAATTCAGCTAATCCTGTGTGAGCTAGGTCAATACCTGGAGGTGAAGGAACACCTCTGTATGGTGGAGGAACAAAATTGTAACCTATACCAGACTTAGCATTATTAACAACTTAAGCTTCCCAAATCTTATTGATTCCATCTGAGGCATAAGCTAGTGTATCTACTGTTATCTTAACATTTTCATTTGCCTTTTTGTGCTTTGCTAGTGATTCATTAAGCACATTAATGCACTTATCTTTGAATTCTATGTTTCTTTTTAGTGCAGCCATGTCATCACTAAACTTAGATTCATTTCCTTGAAAATGTAAGATTTGTTTTTCAAGAACAGCTAGACCTCTTTTATGATTAGATAAATTAGCCATTGTTTTATATAGATGTTCTAGTTGATCATCAGATTCCTTTTTAAGTTTTTCATAAGCATTAAGAGCAGAGCAAGATTCAGTACACTTGATTATAGAATTTACGTCTGAATCAGAAAAAGCCATCAGTGCAGTCTCAGTTGCCACCATTGCAGCTTCTTTTGGTGCTTCCTCTTCATCAGCCATGAAGCTCCAATGATAGCTAACACCATGAATGGCTAGCATAGCCTTTGGCTCTTCCACAGTGACTTCCTTCTTCTTATCTTGCTTGTACCATCTGCTCCTATTTTCTTGCTTTCTTGGCTTTCTGCACTCTTTTGCAAAGTGTCTCACCTTGTGACATTTGAAACACTCTACTTTCTTCTTATCAAACCCAGCAGTTTCATTGCCATTTATTGTAATTTGCTTTCCTGTTCTTTGCCAAAATTTTTTAGCCCTTATGCTCAGTAAAGCAACCTGCCACTTGATATCCATCTCTTCTAAATCATCATCATCCACCTACTCAAGGTCTTCATGATTTAGAGGAGAACCACTAGTTTGACTAGACATGAATACATAGAATGTTGGATCTCCAAGTCCAGCAACATTCTTTTGTATAGTATCAGTAGAAACACTATAACTAGCAGTAGAAACATCTTCATCTTCATCTACCTCTTCAGACTTACTAATGTTGGGAGATGACATAATTGCCATATTCCCAGAACTAGTACTATAGCTTCCAGACTTCTTCAGACTTTGTTCAACAATTTTGAAGTTGTTGTACAAATCATTGAGTTTCATGGTTTCAATGTCTGGCTTATTCATCCAGACAACCACATGAGTATGGAATTCATCAGGTAGACTTAAAAACTTCATGTTGAGATCTTCCTTGGCTATCTCAATTCACAACACAGCTAACTGACTGAGAAGCTTGTGTAATCTAGAGAACAACTTATCAAGAGATTGATTGCTATTTGAACTAAATTTTTCAAATTGTTGTTTCAGCAATGTCTTATGTGTTTTCTTGGTAGTTTCATTACCACCAAACCATGCACAAATCTCTTCAAAAAGAGTTTTTGCATCAGGATACTTGCTAAAAGAAAGCATCTATTCACCAGGAATGGTCATAAGCAACAAATTTCTTGCCTTTTGATCATTCCTCTTCTGTATCCTTTCTTCATTGGTATTTGGTCCAGAATTTAATTTTCTAATTGTTTTGCCTTCAAGAATGACATCTGTATAACCTAGTATAAAAGAATCACCATACAGAATGATATCACAGAGAGCATAATCTTGAACCATAAAGTATTGCTCAATCCTTAACCTCCATAACTCAAACTCATTATGTTTGATCATAGGCAACTTTGCAGCAATATTTGTAGCCTGAGTATTCTCCACGTCCATTTCTTCTTCTTCTTCTAAATCAAATATATCAGCCTTGCTCTGATACCAATTTTGACTTCTTCTTCTTCTCCACGTCCATGCTGAAAGATGATTTGACTTCTTGGAAAAAGCATCCAAGATACACAGTACCATTGCCTCTTATAATTCCTCCATCCAAGGAAATTGCACCATCTTTTATTCAAGGTATTGATTGTGTTCAAGACAAAGAAAGATGATGTTATTGCTGAAAGAGATTCATAGAAAGCAGACGAGTTAGATAGAAAGATATTTAATCTTGAAGAACAAAAGAAAGTTCAGATCAAGAGTCTGACTATAAAGTGTTTGAAAGATCCTCACAATCATAATTTAATTTAAAAGAAACATGTTGATTAGGGAATCACATGTTTAGAGGAGGATTATTGGGAATTAAATGTTCTGAAGATCAGTATTAAGAATTACAAGTTCACAAAGTTAGTACTGCTGAGAAGAATACACTAACAGTTCCTACTGCTAGTGTATATCTAAAGCCTCTTAAGTTATAACTAACAGTACTAACTGAAGTTAGTACTGCTAGTACAAAGAAGGTACTGCTGGTTGATCCTACTGCTGGTGTAACTTATACTACTGCTGGATGGATAAGTGTCACGTTTACTACTGTTGGTTGGATAAGTATAAAAAAGATATTTGTGTATAAAAGTCAAGTATATGCGGTAGATAATATCTTTGATTTGTAGTCAGTCAAACAAGTTGTAAACATAGATACATGTTGTATCTTAGCTACTGACACACTCAAAACATGCAAAGCAAGTAGTTCGACAAGACTTATCATTTATTTTAAAGATCTTCTTTGGACTATAAAAAGAAGATCTTAGACTAGATATTAAAGTGACTAACCAAGTGCTTAATTCATATGCTTATAATATCTATCAAGAACAAAGAACATAACTTATCATAGAAATCATAAGTTATTGAAACATATAGATTCAAGGTTTGTAACCCTAGTGATAGTGAAGATCACTCGTATTATTATCTTAATAATATTGAATCGTTTGTTGTTAACATTGTGTGTTCATTGTTCATTACTCAAGCATTACTTTCCATTTCCAATAACCAAATAACCTTCTAAGTGTGGTTAAGTAGATTCCGCATACTTAACCATATTAACTCAAAGTATCACATACACAAAGTTACAAAGGACTAACATCCTATTAAGTGTATCGAATCCCTCTCATAAGTGAAATTCCCTATGAATACATGCAATCCTTTGACCCTCCCAATAAAATTGCTTCTTTTTCTAGGATTCTCGGGATCTTGCCTAGGTAAAAGTGACTTTTTCATTATCCAATTATAGTATGTCATAGTCATGATGTTAATAGGAGAATTTAGGTCTATATAAGCTTTCCACACATGAACTTGTCTTATATTGCATGGTAATGTTTGAGGGATTACCATGTGCAATAATTGGAAGTCTTCTTATAAAGAATGGGCGAAGATCATGCAATAAGTACTTGTGATATGCTAATTCTTCTACCGTGGGAAACTTATCAAAGTAATCACTATCTACTTCTTCTATTTCCTCCTTAGGATTACTTTTATTTTCAACTACATTTTCCTTATCTCCTTCCTCACTACTCCTATTTGGTGGTATTAGAGTAATGGCATTGACAAAGTGAACATGTTTAGATGATGAAGGATCCTTAACCTCGCTACCCCTACTTGTGTTTCTAGTGATCTTACTCAGAGGGGTCATCACTTGATTGTTGAGAGCCTTCAACAAGTTTTCAATTTTATTTGCCATCTCGCTTTGTTGTTGTTTGAAATCGGCTTCAAACTTGGTCAAACGAGCTTCTTGAGATGCCATAAAATTGGACACTAACCCTTCAAGATTTTTGGAATTGTTGGAAGGATTATAGTTGAAGGTGCGGTTCGAGGACGGACCGTTTGATTGAAAACGATTAGGTGGATTTGAAGAATTGTTTTGAGATGAGTTTTGGTTTTGTTTCCACCTAAAGTTTGGATGATTCTTCCAAGAGGGGTTGTATGAATCATCATAAGTGTTTTGCTCGGGTTTGAAAGTGAACCACTTATCTCCAGCTCCGTCGGTACGCGAGGACGCATAATCCGCAAAAGCTTGTTCGGGGAGTTCCATGCAATCATGATTGTCATGGGGACCACTACATAATTCAAACGATGAAGTGATTTTGTTCACTTGACTTGATAGTTTAGGAGCTTCATAGGATTTCATGAGAAACTTGACTTGGTCTTCAAGTTTCATGATCCTACGGTCGGGAATTCTTGAGTTATTCGAAGGCAAGGATATTTCCTTGACCGTTTTGCTTAATTCGCGGGGGTCATTCCAACATTCGTTGTCATAGAGAGCAAGATCTTCTATGATTCCCCATGATTCTTCCGTATTCTTGTTACGTAGCTTGCCACCGGCCGCTTGGTCAATGGTTTGCCTTATGGATTGATTGACATGATCATAGAAAATTTGGATTTGAAGCCAAAGATCAATGCCATGATGAGGGACTTTTTGGAGTAAGTCCTCGAAACGAGTCCACGCTTCATAAAGAGTTTCACCTTGACGTTTTTGGAGCATCAAGATATCATTCCTTAGCTTGGTAGTTCTCCCCGGTGGGAAAAATTGAGCGAGGAAATGAGAAGTGAGATCATCCTAAGATGTGATAGATCTCGTGCGTAAACACTCAAGCCATTGACTAGCTTGATCACGTAAAGAGAATTGGAAGAAACGAAATCGCGTTGTCTCTTGAGTTTCAACATCAAGGTCTATGGAATCTACGATTTTAAGGAAATCCTTGAGATTATGATTTGGATCTTCGGAAAGAAGTACATGGAATATACATCCTCTTTGCACCAACCAGATGGTGTCGGATCGCAAGGGAGACACATTGGCTCTTTGGGGGAGCTCAATGGTGTTTCGATAGCCTTGGTGGCTTGGTTTGGAGTACTCACCTAGAGTACGGGCTGGAGGTGGGTCTTGGTGGGGTTGTTGTGGTGCTTGGTGTGCTTGGTGTACTTGGTGTAGGCCAAAGATATTATCATCCACCATGATTGCGAATGATATGGATTACGAACAAAGGGAACGAAGAAAAGATAGACTACAAGAAAGCTACTAAAAAGAAAATAAAAATCTTACTTGATAGGAATCTAGTGAGTAGACCTAAACGAGATAGAAATTGAACCTAAACAATGATTATTCCCCGGCAGCGGCGCCAAAAACTTGATGCGAGATTTGAAGAACCTCGAAAAGAAGTTTTACAATCCTCTAGGAAGTGTACCTAATCGCTGTAGTGTAGTATAGGTAAATCCGGGGGATTGATCGTTCTCTAGGGGAATAGTGTCGTTAGGTCAAGATGCATAATGAGATAGGTCTAGAGGTGAGGGATGATTCTTTTTGTATTTTTTGTATTTTATAAAAGTAGTAAAAATCTCGGTTTTGAAATAGTGGGCGGAATTAGTTGCTAGTCAACTAACTCAAAACTAATAATTCAATTAAACTAAACTAATTAAAAAGATAAAATACAATTGGTGACTTCTTATGATAGGGAAAAGCGTGTTTACTTTGATTCAATTAATCCCTAGTTATCTCCTATTGATCTGTCGAATTGTCACGTCCTTATTTTAGTTAAAGTGTTGTATTCCTTAATATCGGTCGTGGGGAGGTTCCGAAGTCCCTAACTCTATGAATCTTAGTCTCCCCTAAAACCTTAAAGTCTATTAAGTTTTCTAGGATCTACAAGCCGCAATTCACGTAATAAATAAAACGAGAAAAACCAATAGTGCACTCTACGGTTGCGTTTTCTAAGACGTTCAAGCTAGCTACATGTAAGAGGTCAACCAGTTTTCTTAGCCTAACGCGAGGCAATCAACTAAACAAGAGACAACAAATTAGTATTTAATAACTAGGTTTCACTAGATCTAAGCAAACACAAATAAACTTAAGCTAGAATGTTAAAACAAAGAAAAGATAAACACATAATCAAACAATACATAGACATATCGAATGATTAAAGGGATACTTATCTTTATTAAAACATGAAGTTCAAGGGCTTTGAAGCCTCACAAAAGCTGTTAAATTCGTCACAAAACCCTACTTTAAGATATTCCACAAAGATGTCTCTCTAATAACGAAAACATGTGAAAATATATATAGGATTACAATTATGACGGCATGATAAGGATTTATTTGGTACCTTTTTAAGGGGTCATTTAATCCTAAAATCGAATAAATATAATCAAATATTGCCTCAAATTGTTTCTTTTTGTATTTTAGGTACTTGGGACTTTTTGTACGTATTTGGGCGAAAAAGTGAAGAAAATGACGAGTCGCGAAAAAACCAGTCAGATCTGGACATCTGACGGCGTCACACGCTACAACGTGACGTCGTCCCTTGCTTTTGAAGATGGATTTTTGGCTCAAGATTATCAAGTGACGCTTCAGAGAATTTTGAAGGTCCTACAACCTGACGCCGTCAGGTACAAAATGAAAGAGGGAGTCACGTTTTAAGCTATATAGAGACGGCCCAGAAGATTGATAAGGTGACGGCCTCATGTCAATCCTGACTCTATCACAATGGTGACTTGCAGAAGATGAAACCCTAGAGACGGTGATCTGACGGCGTCATGATCTATAACCTGACGCCATCAACATTGTAAACTTATATATACTTTCGCATTTTTTTTCATTAATTGGTGTAACACTTTGGAGAGGGAAACACTACACGATTTTTACTGCCATTGTAAGGCTTTTACAGCCTTTGAACTTCATGTTTCAATAAAGATAAGTTATCCCTTTAATCATTCGTTATGTCTATGTATCGTTTGATTATTTGTTTATCTTTTCTTTGCTTTAACATGGTAGCGTAAGTTTATTTGTGTTGCTTAGATCTAGTGAAACCTAGTTATTGAATATTGATTTGTTGTCTTTTGTTTACTTGATTGCCTCGCGTTAGGCTAAGAAAACTGGCTAACCTCTTATATGTAACTTGCTTGAACGTCTTAGAAACGCAACCGTAGAGTGCACTATTGGTTTTTCTCATTGTATTTATTGGGTGAGTTGCGGTTTGTAGATCCTGGATAACTTAATAGAATTTAAGGGATTTAGGGGAGACTAAAACTCATAGAGTTGGGGACTTCGACACCTCCCCACGACCAATATTAAGGAATACATCGCTTCAACTAAAACAAGGACGTGACAATTCAACAAATCATTAGGAGATAACTAGGGAGTAAATATATCTAAGTAAACACGATTTCCTTTTATAAGTAGTCACCACTTTTACTTTTCCGTATTAATTAGTTTTATTTAATTTTATAATTATTAGTTTTTGGGTTAGTTGTGTAGCAACTAATTCCGCCCACTCCTTCAAAACCAATATTTTTTACTTGCTTTCATAAAAAGACAAAAAGAATCATCCATCACCTCTACACCTATCTCGTCATACATCTTGACCTAACGACACTATTCCCCTAGAGAACGATCAATCCCCCGGACCTACCTATACTACACTACAGCGATCGGGTACACTGCCTGGAGGATTGTAAAACTTCCTTGCAAGGGTTTGCAATTTTTGCATCAAGTTTTTGGCACCGCTGCCGGGGAATAGTTATTGTTGAGGTTCAATTTCTATTTCGTTTAGCTCTACTCACTAGATTCCTATAAAGTGAGATTTTTATTTTCTTTTTATTAGCTTTCTTGTAGTCTATCTTTTCTTCGTGCCTTTTGTTTTGTAATCCTCTTCTTTTGCCACCATGGTGAATGAAGGTATCCTCGACCTCATCATCCAACCGCACCAACTACACCAAGAACAACCACACCAAAACCCACCTCGAGCCCGTACTCTTGGTGAGTACTCCCAACCTAGCCACCAAGGCTATCGAAATACCAATGAGCTCTCCCAAAGAGCCAATGTGTCTCCCTTGCGATCCGACACCATCCGGTTGGTGCCACTCAAGAGACAACGCGTTTGCGTCTCTTTCAATTCTCTATATGTGACCAAGCTAGTCAATGGCTTGAGCGTTTACCCGTGGGATCCATCACATCATGGGATGATCTCTCTTCACATTTCCTCGCTCAATTTTTCCCACCGGGGAGAACTACCAAGCTAAGGAATGACATCTTGATGGTCCAACAACAACAAGGTGAAACTCTTTACGAAGCGTGGACTCGTTTCAAGGACTTACTCCAAAAAGTCCCTCATCATGGCATTGATCTTTGGCTCCAAATACAAATTTTCTATGATCATGTTGACTATCTCACCAAGAAAGCCATTGTCCAAGCGGCCAGAGGAAAACTAAGGGAGAAAAATGCAATGGAATCATGGGACATCATCGATGAGTTAGCCTTCTTCAAAAATAATAATGGGAGGATCCTCGTAATGTGGACAAAACGGTCAATGAAATCTCATCACCTAGCAAAAGCTTCAACCTTTTCGAGGAGAAATTATGCGAGCTTGAAGGAAGAGTCGACTACCTACTTGAAAAACAAAGGAAGCCGTTAAACTCCAATCATGCAACGGTCAATTCCATTTCAACCCCAAAATCCATCCTTTTATCAGAGTCTCCCCATAGGGAAAATGCAGAGTCTTTTAGGAAGTACACACGCCCCTCCTCGGCTCCCCAAGAACTCAGTCCCAATTTCGAGGTTTGAATGAGGGAATATATGTCGGCACAGTCCGAGAGATTGGCAAAATTTAAAGAATCCATCTGTAAACAGCGAGAAGAGATGCAAGAAAAAATGGCGGAGTTGATGAGCTTATTGAAAGAATACACCAAAACCAAAACTCCGGAAAGAGTGTTAATAAGGAAAGAGAGTCACCCTCCCATCACCAAGTATGTGAACGCCATCTCTATTGTTCATAATGGCGACCGTGAAGTTGAAGGACAAGCAAGTAATGTGGTGAATGATGATCAAGTCGATAATAGCATGACCAATAAAGAAAATGATGAAAGCAGGAATGTCACCAACAATAAGCCATTTTTGGAAGAAAAGGATGAAACAATCAATGGGGAAGAAAAAGGTTGTAAGCAAAGGGTCATGGATGCACACAAATCTCATCCAGTTGAGTATTCTTTAAAATATGACATCAATAAGACGACCATCTACAATTTGGTAAATAATTATCGATATAACGACATGTTGCGAAGAGCATTGGAAGGTGAAATTGATGAAGAGGCGTATGATACATTGCCCGTAGGACCTTTGTACGAAAGTCTTGTAAAAAGGCTTGTGCCTATGAAACAAATGATTTATGGGGATTTCGTTATACCTTGTAGTATTGGTAAGTTAGAATACATTGACGCATTAGCCGATCAAGGATCCGAAGTGAACATAATGCCTCTATCAATCTACACTAAGTTAACTAGTGATAAGTCAGCTAGCACTAACATTAGGCTTTCCTTAGCAGACCACTCTTACGTATACCCGCTAGGAATTGCGGAACATGTGTTAGTTGATGTAGCCACCCATGTTTATCCGGTTGACTTTCTGATTGTTGATATTGAGGAAGATGAGTGTATGCCCCTAATTATAGGAAAATCATTCCTAGCCACAGCTAGAGCAACCATCAAATGTGGGAAAGGGGTAATTATACTAAAGGCAAGAAAAAGCAAACTTAGTTTTCACACGGTCCCTCGTTATGCAAGTAAGTATAAGAAAAAAAGGAAACTTGGTATCGATCCCGCAAACCCCCTTAATCATGTTAAACAAAAGATCCTTAAATGGGAAGCAAGGATTAAGAGCTATAAGAAACGAGAGATGAAACGGGGAAGTAACAATTCCACGGAACAATACGTGGCAGGGCATCATTATTCCTTGCATGATCATGATAAGAATGACCTTGAGGACGTGACGAAGAATGGAATCACGTAATAGGCCACGACTTTGAGTCTAGCTACAATACACGTTAATAAAGAAAAGCGCTTCTTGGGAGGTAACCCATGTTTCATTGTTTGCTTGTTTGTTTTTATTTTATTTTATTTCATATATATGCTCCATCATAATTGTTTATCGTTTATGTTTTGAATAATTTTGTCAAAATGCTTTATTTTGTTTTTAACATCGTCTTAATCACATATAAATGTATTTTATAAAAAGATAAGTGTAAGGAAGATCGTATTTGTTTGTAAGAGCGGATTCAAGCATGAAAGATAACAATTAATGATTAGCATATATATTTGTGTGTTTGTTAGAGGCAAATGCTTGTATCGAGTCACAATGAATGTTTTGCAGTATTTCTAGGTTTTTAATAATCAGATTTTTCCAGAAATTTTCCAGAAACAAAACGCAAAAATACTGTCAGGTCTTACCTGGCGGCGTCAGGGTTTACCACCCGACGACAACAGGCACTGTAGCAGCACAGTTTTCCAGGATTTTGTTTTTCTACTGGAACTTAATTTTTGAAAATTTTTAGAATTTTTAATTCTCCAGGAATCTGTAGACATTTATTTTGCAACCATTATATCCTTTTAATTCCTAGAAAGAAAATAAGATATATATGCACATTTATTTTTTTCTAGGATTTAATTTTTATATATATAGTGTTTACCGCCGATTTCATGCGAGGTTTTGTGTTTCGTTTTCTTAGTGAATTACAGGTTATATTGGACAAGAAGATAAAGATGAAGTTTGTTGAGCTCTTATTGCATTTATTTTCTTGGAGGAGGATCTAACCATGTTTTCACATCGTCCGTGCCGAGCAAATCAGGGGAGTATTAGTTTCTTTCATCTCTTTTATTTTTCCCGTTATCATAACTTTGATGCTTGGTAAGAACATTGGGGACAATGTTCAGTTTAAGTATAGGGAGGGTAAAATGGGATACCTTAGAAACTATAACTTCGCTTTATATTTGTTTTGTTTAAAAGTAGATGTGTAATAAAACTAAAAGAAATAACGGTTAGGGCAATTTTAGCACCAAATTAAATTTTTTTTTACATCATGTAGGAGTGAAACATTAGTCTTAATAAGCATCTCATGGATAGGAATTATATATCTAGCACAAAAACCCTACCACTCAAAAATTTTCACCCCAAAAATGTAAGGTTCGCCTTTAGATCTTTAGGAAAAAGCATTCACTTTTAATGCTTATGAGTGTACCGGTAGTATATAGATTCTAGAACTTGCGTTTGTGATGCATCCCGAGATCGCTAATGAGACTACATTCGCGTAGTTAGGATTAACTAAATGATAAGAGGCATTAGGATATCCCTTGTTTTAAACCTGTATTATAATTACGTTGGCTTCATTGGTCAAGTAATTTTCCCACACCCTTGCGATGTACTCATCTTTAGTACACAATACCCCTACTACACCCCTCAGAGGCTATCTTTTTCGCGGTTCTCATGATATTTCGGTGGATTCTGAAATATTAATGAATAACATTGTTTACAATCCACCCCCCAAATGTACACCCAAATCGCCTTAGCCTACCTTGTATGCACTCACTTTTAGTGCATTATTGTTATTTGTTAAACCCTTTGTCAATTGTCTAATTGGTTACATGGTTGCTAAGTCAAGTCATATCTTGTATATACAGTTTTGGGACGATTGGGACTCATGGGTAAAGTACTAGTTATTATGGAGTAATGGGGAAGAATGTCTTGTGTTACCCCCATACGTACGTTAATGTTTAAAGTACTCCACGTGTTTTGATTTTATTAATTCGGGTCATTAGTTAGTTATGTGTAAAGTATGTAAAAGTTCAAGTGTAGGGAAGTTGCAAGATCCCTTTGATGTATTATTTCGGATGGTAGGGCAAAAGTGTATAAAAAAAATATATATATATATAAAAAGAAAAAAATCGGAAAAAAGAGAAAAAGAAGAAAAAAAAAGCGAAAAAATGATAAAAAGAAAAAAAAGAAAAAGACAAGAGAAAAAAACATACGGACTACCATCCCGTTTCTTTATTTTTGTTTAATTCAAGAAAGTGTCAAGAAAAATACAAAAAAAGAGTTAGTAGTTAGTGAGTCGAGTCGAGTCGAGTCTTGGCTTAGCAACGCCTAATTGTAGATGTAATTGACCAAGATAATTGACTTGCCACCAGTAAACTTCCCTTTATCCAACAAAACCGTGTTTTTCCATACCCTTACACGTAACGTTACTACCCTTCAAAAGACCTCTTTGATAATTTATCCTAGGTTCTTACGCCAAATTGGTGGAGGTTTGATCCGTTCTCAAGCCTATGGTAATCTATGTGCCATGACAGGTAGAGAGTATTTCATTTTCCCATTTCCATATGTTATATCACTTTATACACCCGAGAGATGTGAGAATCCAAACACTTAATGTGAAATGCTAGTATATAATTTCCGTTCTTGCTTTGACGAATGTGGAACGATTATATGTTGTAATTACTTTTATATTAATGTTAAATGACCTCTAACTTGTATTTTGATTAGTGTAAAAGCATATTTGCTTGAGGACAAGCAAATCCCAAGTGTAGGGATATTTGATAAGGATTTATTTGGTAACTTTTTAAGGGGTCATTTAATCCCAAAATCGAATAAATATGATCAAATATTGCCTAAAATCGTTTTTTTTTTTTTGTAACTTAGGTACTTGGGACGAGAAATACGAAAATCGGCACTTTTTGGACGTATTTGGGCGAAAAAGTGAAGAAAATGATGAAGTCACGAAAAACCCTGTCAGTCTTGGACATCTAACGGCGTCACACGTTACATCGTGATGCCGTCCCTTGTTTTTGAAGATTGATTTTTGGCTCAAGATTATTAAGTGACGCCTCATAGAATTTAGAAGGTCCTACAACCTGACGCCGTTAGGTACAAAATGAATGAGGGAGTCACGTTTTAAGCTATAAAGAGACGGCCCATAAGATTTATAAGGTGACGACCTCATGTCAATCCTGACGCCGTCATGACGGCGATTTGCACAAGACGAAACCCTAGAGATGGCGATCTGACGGTGTCACGATCTATAACCTGACGCCGTCAGCATTGTAAACTTATATATACTTTCGCATTTTTTTCATTAATTTGTGTAACACTTTGGAGAGGGAAACCCTAGACGATTTTTACTGCCATTGTAAGGCTTTTACAGCCTTTGAACTTCTTGTTTCAATAAAGATAAGTTATCCCTTTAATCATTCGTTATGTCTATGTATCGTTTGATTATTTGTTTATCTTTTCTTTGCTTTAACATGGTAGCGTAAGTTTATTTATGTTTGCTTAGATCTAGTGAAACCTAGTTATTGAATATTGATTTGTTGTCTCTTGTTTAGTTGATTGCCTCTCGTTAGGCTAAGAAAATTGGCTAACCTCTTATATGTAACTTGCTTGAACGTCTTAGAAACGCAACCGTAGAGTGCACTATTGGTTTTTCTCGTTGTATTTATTGCGTGAGTTGCAGCTTGTAGATCCTGGATAACTTAATAGACTTTAAGGGATTTAGGGGAGACTAAAACTCATAGAGTTGGGGACTTCGGCACCACCGCACGACCAATATTAAGTAATACAACGCTTCAACTAAAACAAGGACGTGACAATTCAACAAATCAGTAGGAGATAACTAGGTAGTAATTATATCTAAGTAAACACGCTTTCCTCTCATAAGTAGTCACCACTTTTACTTTTTCGTGTTAATTAGTTTTATTTATTTTTATAATTAATAGTTTTTGGGTTAGTTGAGTAGCAACTAATTCCGCCCACTATTTCAAAACTGAGATTTTTACTTGCTTTCATAAAAATAATAAAAACACAAAAAGAATCATCCCTCGCCTCTAGGGAATGATCAATCCCCCTGACCTATCTATACTATACTACAGCGATCAGTTACACTGCCTGGAGGATTGTAAAACTTCCTTGCGAGGGTTTGCAATCTTCGCATCACGGCGTCACTTGAAAAGTGTGACGCCGTCAGCTCGCCGTGGTTTAGGGTTTCGTCTTATGCAAGTCGCTATTATGACGGTGTCAGGAATGAGTTGAGGCCGTCACTTGATAAACCGTCTGGCCGTCTCTTATTAGCTTAAAACGTGACTCCCATCTTCAATTAACACCTGACGGCGTCAGGTTATAGTGTCTTCAGATTCTTCTGGGGCGTCACTTGGTAGCTTTCCACTGGAAATCCAGCTTGATTAACAAATGACGGTGTCACCTTGTAGCTTGTGACGCCGTAAGACTCCCATGTCTGACAGAATTTTGCGACTTCGTCGTTTTCTTCACTTTTTCGTCCAAATATGTCCAAAAAGTGCCAATTTCCAGAATTTCCATCCCAAGTACCTAGAATACAAAAAGAAACGATTTGAGGCAATATTTGATCATATTTATACGATTTTGGGCTTAAATGACCCCTTCAAAAGGTACCAAATAAATCCTTATCTAATAGCTAGAAGTAGAACAATATGGTTTATATGGTGAAAAGATTGGATAGAATTAGTCAATTTGTTTTGAAGGAACAATTATTGGTATGTATCCAAAGAAGGGATACAGTGACTTAATACAAACATGTTTATATATGGAAACCGGAATTTAAGGTACTATTTCGAAGATGTTTCATAATTTTTGTTTCGCAACGTGATTTAAATAGAAAAAGTAAGAGTGATATGGTTTCACAGTTGTTGATCCCAGTAGAACTCTTGTTGAGTCTTGTTTGAACTTGATCGAATTTCTTAAGATTGTTAAAGTTTTAGTTATATTAGATAAATCTAACACAACTATGGTAGAAGTTGTGTATGAGTGTATTAAAGATTATGCGGAAACTAATCTTTAATATTAAGAAGAATTTTAATGGAACGGTGAACAATGAACAAACTGTGACAAACCGTATTTTCAGGTCAAAAATTTAACTTTGAAATTTTACTATTCATTCCCGAAAAGTTACTATTCATCATCGTAGTTTTTACTATTCATTCCCGAAAATTTTACTATTGATTTTTCGAGTATTAATTTCAAGAAACTTTCAGAATTTAATCACATAACCAAGAAACATCATTTGGTGCACAAAATATAGACTAGAGTTAGTCTACATATTGCCAGTGTCATCATATTCATTTTAGGTCTTGCATGTGTTTGCATTGTTTTTCATTCACATTTATAAACGTTTTTACACGATTTTCGTGCATGAACAATATCCCCGATACTCCCAACAATGGTTATAATATATTTTTATACTCATTACAATGTTACAAAAATTCTAATATTATTTTACCCGGTATTTTAAATTCATTTAGTATATATATTCTTAAATATATACATATATTTACGACAACTTAAGTAATTGTGAAACGATAATTATTGAACCACCCGATATTTATACAAAATACATTTTTATAATTTTTATAACTTCAATACACTTTATTTTGTTCCGCTAAAATTTATTTCTAGCTAACTCAATACCTAAATAATAAATATCTACTTTTAATTACACTAAATCTAACAAAATCCTAGACAAAGAAACATAAACATTAATGAGCCCCCAAGCCCCCCCCCCCCTTTCCCCCAATTTCGGCCAACATGCCCCCTATTCCTCCTTTTTGACTTTTCACCAAAATATTGAAATTACCATTTTACCCTTTTATTAAATTACCAAAATGTCCTTATTTGCACTATAAATAGAAAGCTAACACATACTTCATTTTACATGATAACGCTCATTTTGTACATGATTTTATCTCGTTATTTGTATGTGTTTGCATATTATTTAGTTATGTTTATGATCATTTTACGCTTAAAAGTTGTTAAGACGTGTTCAAGTCTAGGTACAAGGAAATATTAAAGGAATGACGAAGAAAAGCTACAAAATCAAGTAAATATTGAAGAAAAGCTCGTCAACAAAGATATTGATTCATGATATGATTATTTCTGTTGTACATAAGAAGGATGAAAAGATGAAGTCAAGATTAAGTGCTAAAAAGTGTGTTAAAAGTTGAAGTTATATGCTAGCTCAAAGTTAAAATTCATGTGCAAGAATCAATCTCAACCCAAGGTTCATAATTCTCAACCCAAGGTTGAAGCTGAGATTTAAATCCAAGGTTCATAAAACTCAACTTGAGGTTCAAGCAGACATCCCAGCCGCAGGTTCAAGATCCAAACTGTGGGTTGAGAAATTTCTGAGATGAAGAGTTGCATTAACTCTTAGTTTTAACTACCATTATGACTAGAGTCCGATCATTGCCCTCTCTTTTGTAGATATTCAAGGCTTAAATCAGTTTTTGGGGAAGAATTCAAGTATAAATAAAGCCCCAAGCACCCCATAATACATACAACACTTACAATCAAGCCTTACACCATAAGGACTTGATCACATTACTTACTAAACCCAAAAGAGCTTAATAATCTCTGCCATTCTCAAGAAGATCCCAAGTAGAAACAAAGGAAGAGTTGGAGATACTTACTAGAAGAGGTGGAAGATTCCCTTGTTCAATTGGAGGCCCTAAGGAGTGCTATAATTCTTTTATTACTCATTGTAATCTTACTTTTATGTAATTTTCTTTACTTTAATTAATCATGTTAAACCGTTTGATGTTGAATGAAATGTTATGTTTGATGATGACGCTTGTTATGGAATAATTTGTGATGCTTGTTTGGGAATGATGTAACTTTCATATGAATGTCGGATGTTTAGTCGGTTAGAAAAAGTGATTATTTTCATGAGTTTGTATAAATATCATTCGTGTTCTAAAACTTGTTGGTTAAACATTATTGGATTTAAGGGTTGAAATGATTTCTAACATTGTTTGATTCCAAGAAGTTGGTGCACAAATGGATTGGTATTTGATAATTGACGAATATTAAGTATTCAAGTTTTAAATGAATTCGGAAATATTTAATCACGAGATTGGGTTGAAAAGACTCGTAAGAACTAATTTAACTAATCATCTTTTTCATATATTTGATCCAAAAAAAAAAAGAGCTAGCGTAATGGGATGAGAGTAGGCCGAAAGGACTCACCCGTGAAACTAGTAGAAACATGGATTTTCTTGATATTACCCATTGATTAGAGATCCTTGTGAAAATTGACATGTGCCTTCTAAGTTTCACCCAAACATGTTCAACATTCTATCACGATTAGTCATTGTTCCTAAACAAGTATTTGTTTGTTTGATTGATTTGATTTGAAACCATGTTTTGTTTAATTACTTTAAAGTGCTTTAGAGCGTGACAATCTTGAGTACTATTTCTATTTGCTACTATCTAAATTGCTTAAACCTAAACAAGTAGTCTCTTGGGACGATCCTTATTTACCACAAACCATACTACAATCGAACGAGTATACTTGCTCGTATGTGTTTCCTAAATAAACGGTAAAAAGGTATTTTATAAATTTAAAATTTTAGTGAAATTAGGATATAATATATACACCTTATTGAAACGCATCAAGTTTTTGGCGCCGTTGCCGGGGATTTGGTTTTTGTTCTTAGGTGTTTGTTTGTTTGCTTGTTGAATTTTTTGCTTGAAATGTTTGATTGTTTGTTTTAATTGAGTTCTTGATTGAATTGCTTGTCTTATTCATATGACCCGGCACCGTCACCATCAAGTTTTTGGTGTCGTTGCCGGGGACTACTCCTTTTTAGTTTAGTTTAGTTTAGGTTAGTTTAGTTCTAAATAGTAGCATAAAGTTTGTTCTTGTTATTTCATGATTTTAGAGTTTATTTCATGTTTGTTTTTTGTGATTGTTTGGGTTATTTGGTTAATGATTGTTAAGTGTTTGCTTTGTCCTAGTTTCAATGTGTTTCTCTCGTTTCTATTTTTATTTTTATTTTTTTATTAGTTCTAGTGTTAAGTTAAAATATAAAAAAGTAAAAGAAAAAGAAAAAGAAAAAAAAAATTGAAAAAATATTGCTGCAAACCGGGCGGCTCAACTCTGAACCGCCGGCTCAACCTTTCGAAACGTAAAAAAAAAAAAAAAAAAAAAATCCACTTGAACCGCCGGTCCAAATCTCGACCGCGGCGGTTCATGCTCTCGGTAAAACATTTGCAAATTCAAACCGCCGGTTCAAATATGAACCGCGGCGGTTTGACCCCTCGGTAAAAAAATTTCACATCCCAAACCGCCGGTTTGGGTGTGAACCATAAAAAAAAAATTTGTTAGTTTGTTTTCTCTATTACTCTTTTATTTATTTAAATAGTTATTTGGTATATTAGATTTGTTTTAGATTTTAGTTTGATTTTTTTTCTTCGAATAACTTAGTTTTTTTTTTTTACTAACCCCTAACGTTTGTTTTGGATGTGTTGTCTATGAATGCTTAGCTTATTTTAAGTTATGGATTCACCTAGCGAAGTTTCGGCTTATTTGGACAAATTGGAAATGGAATTGATGGATGATGGAGATGTTATGGCTAGGATGGAGAAAATGGTTGATTTTGAAAAGGTGAAGTTGCAAGCGAAAGGAAAAGAAGTTGAACGTATTGAATATGAACTGGAAAAACCTCGAGTGATAACTTTCACTCGTGCTAAGTTGAGAGAATATGACGAACCAAGTATGAGGTATTCCACACCTTGTGGAATAGAAGGATTAGGAGCTTGGGATGCGGAATGTAACATTGGACAAAGTGATAGTTATGTGACCTTTGCTTTTTATGAAAAGTTTGGAAATGGGAAATATGAAGTACACAAGTATAATAGGAGGATATCACGGGATGTGAAAATTGACATTCATGGCTATACCTTTGCTATGGATTTGATTATTGATGAGTATGAAGATACTACGGATCCTTCTGTTGTGTTTGGGAGAAATTTTTTGATTGCAACAAAGTGCACCATTGATTTTGGTTTAGGGGAAATGCAAGTCAAGGTTGGAGAATTACAAGATGATAAAGATGTTAATTGGTTAATTGAACAAATGGAAGAAGTTTGTGACAATGAAGATGGTATTCTTGGGAGCATGGAAATGGTTAAGATGGGAAAAGCTACTCGTTTGAAAAAAAAATACCTACCTTTTAAAGGTCTTATACCTTCACCGTGATCATTACCACAACCTACCACACTAGTCAAAGGAGAAAGTTCTTCTAACCAAACACCCTTACCAAAAGAAATACCCACAAAAGAACCCATTGATGAAGCAAAATGTGTGTCACACCCCCAAATTTCGTGACTTGCAGCGGAATGGAACATCCGGGGGCATGACTGGTCATAGCACCACAGTTACAGTTATATTGAACGACCTAAAGTGTCGTTTAGAAAATACATCGTTTGATTATTTAAAACATTCAGAGTTACAAAGTTTAGGTCCCAAAAGGTGAAACATGTTTGTGGAAAACCAAGTTCATACAAATCAAACGATAGGTAAGTGCATAAAATATAAAGTGAGACGCGTCGACTCCGCGACTCCATGATGTGTCCATATGCAAGCCAACATGCGATACCTTAATTACCTGAAAATACATTGCTAAAAATGGTCAACAATAATGTTGGTGAGTTCATAGGTTTATGTAAATGAAATGCTTCTACGGAAACCACAAGTATAAATTGTATGACAAAATGTCACATAAAAATATTACATTAGCTCTTAAGCTCATGACCCCGAAGCTAGACTGATATAAATGCCCCAAAAGGGAGTACTTTGCCAAACACTTTGAATGTATGAAATGAAATGCGTTCGTTTGACCAGTTGGTGCTACCAACCCGAACGGAGGCGTCACCCTCAATAGATCTATCCACTCACCTTCGGTTGCTCACAATTAACGGTCCATGATAAATAAAAGGGGACTTTAAATTGGCAATGATGTAACTTAAGCAATGTAAATGGGTTTGTATACTTTGGTCCGCATATAAAAATGGTGCAATGTATTCTCCCCCGAGAGTTTAGAAATCAATAAACAATTTAAAACGGGGCTATGAAAACTCACCTGCTATGATAGCAACAATGATAACAATGGATATGAAGATATGAGGCTCGGTCTCTAACCGCGACCTATTATGATGATATGATCTAATGTAAGCAATGAATTAACGCAACACATGCAAATACGTATGTTAACGATACCACTTGTTAATTTTGAAAATAACGTTTATCGTCGAAAAAAATACATTTTTGACGTCTCGTTAAGTAATAACTACCTTTCGTATAAATATGTTGAAACGGTACTCTATGATCCTTGTTTGGTGTTCTATCGGCAAAATATAATGTTTTCATCGCAATTTAATATTTTCCTTAACTTGTGAAAATATGCACAAAATGGCCTCGTAAAGCTAGTCGTGAAATATTGTACGTTAAGTGTTAGTGATCAAACTCGACATTTTTGAAAACCTTGTAACCATGTCTTGATGTCGTGTTATTTGACTTTTGATCATACGCGTCTTGATTAGATAGGAAACCGGCTATCAATGTTATGACTTGTAAAAATACTAACTTTTATACTTAGAAAATAGTTTCTAATAGGGCTGTCAAAATAAACTAGAGTTCGTCGGCTTTAAATGTGTATATCGCGGTTGTTATAAGCTCGTTTTCTACGTTCTTTATATCCACGGATTCGTCATAACATGAACTAACATAATCTCAGTAGCTCGGCTCTCCTAGATCACATCTAACACCTCGTTTGCTCCTTTAAAGTTCGGCAAACAGCACGCTCATTTTCAGAAAATTAGTTTTCGTCGTCTAACTTGTAAAAATCATATCTCCTTCGTTATAAGTCGGTTTTTAGTGATTCAAGCGGCCACCGTTTCGTTTTTTAAAGAAATTTCTAAATTTGAAGGCCAAAATAGTTCAAAAGTTACTGAAATTTCCAGATTACACGATTTTGGGCAGTAGCTATTTTAGATTGTTAAAAACTCATTTCCTTGGTTCTAAACTTGATCATACCACTCCAAATCAACTCCACAAGTTCGCAAATCCTACCATACACCTTCTTAGGGTGTTATGGGGTCCTAAAAATCACCAACCTTGGTGGATTTCATGAGATCACTAGTGAAACTTATATATCTAGTGTTTATAAAGAAAGTATGAAGCAAGTGGTATGAATAACACAAACTTTGCATGATTAGTTAAAATAAAACTTGATATTACAACAATATATAAATAAAATGAAAGTATGAGATGATCAAAGTGATGTTCTTGAGCTTACTTGATGATTTGATGAGATTTGAATGAAAATGCTTAAAACCATGGAGTTTTTATCACAAAACCCCAACAATGAAGGTAAATGGAGCTTGATTATGACTTTAACTTGAAAAATTGATGGATTGTTCTTGTGGATCTTGATATGGCCGAACAAGAAGGAAGAAAAAGAGAGAGTATGATCTTGTTTTGCTAGCTAAATTGTGAAGTGTATGTGTTATAGTTAGTGGACTTGAAATTAAATCACACTAAATTCATTTAATTCATGATACTAGTAATCAAGTGTTGGAAGAGTTAGGGGTGATTTAGGGGGGCGGCACATGGAGCTAAGATGGAAGAGATGTGATGTTAATTAAAGATGTTGTCTAAGTATTGTTTGTATTAGTTAGTTTTGAGTATACATTAGGTGTTATCAGGTACCGAGTTAACTAGAAATAAATCATGACGAGGTAAAATAAAATACGACGAAGTTGTAAAAATTGTAAAATCATGTTCCTTGCAAGAATCGGGTGTTAGAATGATTATCGGATTGAAATTTCGTAAACCGACGGAGTTATAAGCGTCAAACGAAAAATATAGCGATTGGTTTAAAAACACCGGGTAAAGTAATAATATAATCTCTATATCATTAAAATTAGTTTGAAAATATATTAGGATCATAGTCGGGAGTATTGGGTATAATGTTAGTGGAAATAACTGAGTGGTAACGTTAATTAAACAATTAAGCATACGTTAATGAAAATCACACAAACCCGTGCATGAACTGATATGATAATGATGTTACTGATGATATGCAGGCTGCTCTAGTCCGTATGACGTGCTTTAACTGATGATGCATGAATACGCAGCTAAACCTTACTGGTTACGCGAATTTGAATATCCGTAAATCTAGTTTACGTAATGATGAATGATGCCTATGAATAGTGATTTCCCTCCAGGAATGAATAGTGTCATGTGAATAGTAAAATTTTTTAAAGCTTCTCAAACTGACTTCAAAAATGATGAATAGTATTTCATGAATAGTAATTTTTGAGATGAACAGTGAAATTTGAAGCTTGAAAAAGGACCTGAAATTACGAGTTGTGACAATGTGTTGAGGAGATTACTACAAAGTTCAAGGAATTGATAAATGAAAAATCAATACTACATGTGTTGGAACACTATGCTCATTATAGGAAGTTGTTGGATGAAATTTCAGTGGAGAAAATGAAACTTGATAAGAAGAATGAAATTGAAGAAGAAGAAGAAGAGGAGAAGGTGATGGAGAAAGGCTTACCTAAAAAGAAAGAAGATCCGGGGAACTACCTTATTCCACTAAAAGTGAATGGAACCATTGCAATAAATGCCTTGGCCGATACGGGGGCGAGTGTTAGTATAATGCCTTATAAGCTTTACAAGATTATGGGGTTGGGAAGAGCTTGTCCTTCCAATGATGTTTTATTGATGGCAGATAATACCATGGCAAAAGCTTATGGTAAAGTGAAGAATGTGAGATTACAAATAGGATTCCAAACATATTTGTGTGACTTTTTGATTTTGCATGTACCTATTGATAAAGAGACACCCATGTTGGTTGGACGCCCATTCTTGAGTACGATTGGAGCAATAACTGATAATGGCAAAGGAACGATGGAGATTGATGATGGAGTGGCTAGAAGGATTTACCACGCCAAGAAAAGAAACAAAGTTCTAGCTGATGAAGAATCAGATGATGAAGAAGATTGGTTGGATGTATTTGATATTAGCCATGACAATGAAGGTAACCCAAAATATGGAAAAACAGCCCCATCATTTGAACATATTGAAGATGATATGGAGAGAGCATTGGCTATGGAGAATTACTTCAATCCTTTCAAGAACATTATTGTGTACAAAAAGATGGTTGATTTCCTTGGCTCTATGCCAATTAAGCTTAAAAATATTGAGTGGACATCGGATGGATATAGAAAATATCAAAAGGTTGAAGGAGATAATGATTGGCACACTAAAATAGAGATAACTAACCCGGGTGGACGCCATTTCACTCGTGAGTTCAAAACAAAGGAAACTGATAGAGTTCTTTCGGGGAAATTTCATTCGGAGGATATTCTAAGGTTTGGGAATTATTTTGATTAAAGGAAGAATGTGGAAGAATAAAAAAGCTTATTGCTAAGCTTTTGCTCATTTTGTCTCTTATGAGTTCTATCATGTTTACTTATCGTTTATTGATCTTATTATGTTTTGCACTTCTTTGTTAGTTGAGTGTGTTTTAGCTTTTAAGCTTTATAAGTTATGATTATTAAGAGGAATTTAAGTTTGAGTTTAGTTGTTTTTTAATTTATGTAGTTTGTATCAATTAAGTTCAATGGAATGTTGGAAGTGTTTTTTAGTTGTGGTGATTATTAAAAATGACCAAGGAATGAAAAAATGTTTTTGTTTTGAAACGGGTTTTGTACTAAAATTTTTACAAACCAACGGTTGAAAACCAAGCCCACGGTTGAAGTACCCAACCTACGGTTGAGTCTTCATTTGTGCCAAAGAAACAAAAGAAAAAAAAACACCACAAGTCACAACCATTCTCATCATTCCAAGATTGAAGTTTAGTTATCAAATTGAGATTCTAGCAATCCTATGGCATCAAAAAGGGTAAGTAACACCATCCAATTACTTTGCATTGTTCTTAACTCGAATTTGATTTTTAAGGTTTTTAATTGGGCGAATTTGATAGAGTTCAAATTAATTGAAATTACTTGATGGGTTTACTAGAGGATTGATGTAAGGATTGATTGGAAGTAGAATTAGATGAATTGATTAAGTATTGAAAGAGAATTTGATGTTCTAAGATCTAGGGTTTATGTATGTCGAATTTTGAGGATTTTTAATCAAGATTGATTGGGTTTATTGTGGTATATGGTTAAGAATTAGTGTTTGTATGCTATTTGATTAATTATATGGACCACTACTTTGTTTGAATTTGATTTTGATTATAAGATTCTTGAGGTTGAGAAATGAAGAAGTTATGAGTTTAAGCACTTAGAATAAGCACTAATAAGCAAATGGAGGAAGGAGTAAATTGTGGATAAGTTGCACACTAAAAAAAAAACTGCTGCTGCAAATCGCCGGCTTGAAATTTCAACCGCCGGTTGAGGAACCCACAAAACAAGCCCAAACCGCCGGTTCAAATCTGAACCGTGGCGGTTGAACTCTCGGTAAAAAAAATTGCAAAGACTGAACCGCCGGTTCAAGAGTGAACCGCGGCGGTTCAAGTCTCGGTAAATTAAGTCACCAAGCCAAACCGCCGGTTCAAAAGTGAACTGCGGCGGTTCAGCCCTCGTTAAAAAAAAATCTTATTTATTTGGTTTTGCTAATGTATCTTACATTTTAACCTTTAGCTCCAACATTTCTCGTGTGCTTGTTTTGTAGAAATGTGTTCAAAAAGAAGAGGAAAACCCATTGGTTGCTTTACACATGAGACACGGTCGTCAAGCAAGGGAATTTACCCTCATGTCGATAACAAGTGTACATTTGAGGTGGAGTAAGCTAAGTAAAGAAGCTAAAGCTTGTTACAATATCTGATTGGCAAAGTTGCAAAGAAAAGAGATTGTGGTACCAAAGTTAGTGAGTTGGAAATTGATGAGAGAATATAACCTTAATAAGACTCTTGAGAAGTTATGGGAGGTTAATACGGAGTCTGAAAATGGAATTTTTAAAGATTTTAGTTTGGAGTACGCAATTAGAATTGATGAGAAGCTAATTTATAGAGAATGGTGTTTAGAGTTCTTTGCCACGATCTATTTCAACCAAGAAGTGAGCAACATCATGGAGGAGAATTGTATTTGGTTTAGGTTGTGTGGGAACGATAATGCACTAACTTTGCCGGAATTTGGGCAATTACTTGGATTGTATGATGAGAATGACCTTGAACATGAAGAGTTTGAGGAACACCTTTCTAAGTTAGAAAAAGAACTACCCAAGTATGATGGTAAAAAGATATGGAGAGAGATCGAAGATCCCAACAGTAGGAGACTGAAGGAATCGGAAATACATTCACCGATGGCGAGGCTTTTACACAAAGTGGTTGTGAACTCATTTGTGCACAGAGGAAGTAGTTAAGATAAAGTCCATGGACCGGACTTGTGGATAATTGAGATGATTATGGATCCAAATAGGAAGATGAATGTGGTATGGAATTTGGCGGTTTACTTGTCAAAGAGAGCAACTATTATTTCTGAGCACGGTTTTATAAATGGGGGCCATTATGTGACGAAGATTGAAAGAAGTTTGGGATATGATACGTCTAGTGAATTGAACAAGATAACAGTGATAAAGGAGTGTGAAAAGCTTGATAAAAACAATTTGAAAGAGTTGCTTGATGATGATAGAATGTGTTTGGTTGATCAAATTGTGAATCCGATTCGTAACCCACCACCACCACCACAACAACCTCAACAACAAAATATTGGAGAATCTTCGAGGTTGAATTCAAGTTGGGGTGATTGGCATGCAAATTTGCCACGAGTAGAGAGAAGAGAAGTGTGGAGAGATATGAGCTTGATGAGGATTGGACACCAAATGGACTATTGTGCACCAATTTTCACACACTTTGGACAGCATAGTGAACCACCTTATTCATTCCCAATGACGTACACACCACCTAGTGTTCCACCTTACCCATACCCATACACACCCTATCCATCGGAACATGTACCTTACCCAACGTCTAGCGCATATCAAAGAAATGATGGGTACAATGTCAACCAGGAGGGTTTTGCGGTGTATTATTCTACTAATGCAGGAACACAAGGTTATGAAGTTGGAACATCATCGGGTGGATTTGGATTTGGAACGTTGGTTGACTATCCAGTTGATGATATGGAAGATGAATGATTATGATTATCATTCGAGATTATGATGTGTGATGAACAATTTCTCTATTTCATTCGTACTTTATTATTATTATGTTATGCAGGATTATAATTGTTCTTATGTTTTAGAACTATGTCTATCTTTATGTCGATTAGGATTTTAAAGTATTTTGGTTATTAGTATTTTTTCATATTGTTTTTGTATTTTTGTGTTTGTTGATTTTTCAGGTTTGAGATACCATGAAATCATTGCTCGTTCATATGGTTGGTACATTTTGGAGCTTGGAGTTCCCAACTCATGCATTAAACACCAAATATGGATCTCGTATGATTTCTCGGTGATATCATTTACTATTTTATTTTCCCTATTTCCTTTACTTTGAAGTTAATTTTTCACATTGAGGACAATGCAAAACTTAAGTGTGGGGGAGGGAAGTAAATAGTGAAAATGATCCAGTTTTTTAAATTTTTTGTGACTATTTTGGAATTTGTTTTATTGCCCTTAAGGAAGTAGTTGTTTTTACACATAAAAGATTATATATAATTAAGACAACTTGAAATTTTCCAATAGCATAAAATGGCAATTTGAAATTATTAACGAATCTCGGTTAGGTGAAACGATCTGTTCTTAGGATTGATAACATTACTTGTGCATTTTTAGCCTATTTTACAAATATGTGAGGATTTGAGCCTATCATTCGAAGCATATATTTTCTATGCTTAAATTCTATTTTCTTGCTAAGAGTGTGCCGGTGATTGAATTGATTCTAGAACTTTTGCTTGTCATACATTACGAATTCCAAAGTAAGGTCACATTCGTGTGATATAAATGAATTTAAGTGATAAGAGGCAACTTAGGATTAAACCAAATGGCCTTCCATTTACATATATTGATATATTAGCTAGCCGTATTGGTTAGTTAACCACCATTCTATGGACCCATTTGTTAGTGCTCAATTTTAGCACTAGATACCCTTAGAACACCCCTTTGAGCCTATCTTTTCATTTTTGTTACATCCAGAAAAATACAAAAAGATTTTGCACCTTTAGCCTTATCTTTTTAGTTAAGTTAAATTGATGAATTACTTGTTGTTAATCAGAAGAAGTTTTTGATGATTATGAGCTTACACTTTGTATTTCGGATATACCTTTCTAACAAAGACGAAGGTAGCTACTTCTTATTTGCATCTTTTTTAGGTATATGCTCATCCAAAGTGTGGGGGAAGATGTGATGTATGAAAAAAAAAGAGAAGGAAAAAGAGATATAAATAGCCAATGTGCTATAATTATGAAGATGAAGTACTTTTGAAGATTAGCCAATGTGCTAAGACATGATATGAATGGTGACCAATGAATGAAATAAAGGAGAAAGAAAAGATTTATTATGGAGGCTATAATCATTTGGGGATACATGGTTCGATTGTTTTTGCAGCAAGTAATTTTGGTATTCAACTTGATTATTGTATATTATTATATCCACCAAAATAATCCCATGTCTTATCCTAACCCTTTTTGCTTTGTGAAGATATCGATTGTATGAATATTCTAGTGACCATCCGGTTTTTGAATAGTTGAAAAACGTCGCTAGCGAGCTAGAGCGTGATTTGGTGACCATCCGTTATGCAAGTAACGTTGTTAGCGAACCAAAGTACAAACTAGTGACCATCCGTTGTTCGACTAATCAAGAATTTGTTGTTAGCGATCTATTATATTTGTACAGTATTATTTGAGCATAAGTTGATATTAACCCTTAGCCTAACATTTCAGCCCGAATAAAAGTCCTCTTTGATAAATTAATTTATTACTTACATGATTTGGATTAGTTTTGATACTTGTACAACCCTATGATATGAAATGAAATCACGACCGAGCAATTGAGTGAAATACACCCCAAACAAAAGAAATGAGTGAGAGTGAATAAAATTATTCTTTTCTTTTCGTGAGGAGCTTAGTTGTGTTATCTAGCTTGATCGGGTATGTCGTTTAAATTTCACATATTAAAAGTTAAAATCACTTTTTGACCTTTTGCCTTGGTAATAAGAAAGATTAGTGAAATTTTTAGAGAATCATGGTTTTTGGCTATTGGAAAACAACTTTTCAAAAGATTACTTTGCTTGAGGGCAAGCAAAACTTAAGTGTGGGAGATTTGATAACGCTCATTTTGTACATTTTTTAATCGTGTTATTTGTGTGTGTTTGCATATTATTTAGTTATGTTTATGATCATTTTACGCTTAAAATTTGTTAAGATGTGTTCAAGTCTAGGTACAAGGAAATATTAAAGGAATTACGAAGAAAAGCTACAAAATCAAGTAAATATTGAAGAAAAGCTCGTCAACAAAGATATTAATTCATGATATGATTATTTCCGTTGTACATAAGAAGGATGAAAAGATGAAGTCAAGATTAAGTGCTAAAAAGTGTGTTAAAAGTTGAAGTTACATTCTAGCTCAAAGTTGAAATTCATGTGCAAGAATCAATCTCAATCCAAGGTTCATAATTCTCAACCCAAGGTTGAAGCTGAGATTTAAACCCAAGGTTCATAAAACTCAACCTGAGGTTCAAGCAGACATCCCGGCCGTAGGTTCAAGATCCAAACCGTGGGTTGAGAAATTTCTGAGATGAAGAGTTGCATTAACTCTTAGTTTTAACTACCATTATGACTAGAGTCAGATCATTGCCCTCTCTTTTATGGATATTCAAGGCTTAAATCAGTTTTTGGGGAAGAATTCAAGTATAAATAAAGCCCTAAGCACCCCATAATACATACAACACTTACAATCAAGCCTTACACCATAAGGACTTGATCACATTACTTACTAAACCCAAAAGAGCTTAATAATCTCTGTCATTGTCAAGAAGATCCCAAGTACAAACAAAGGAAGAGTTGGAGATACTTACTAGAAGAGGTGGAAGATTCCCTTGTTCAATTGGAGGCCCTAAGGAGTGCTATAACTCTTTTATTACTCATTGTAATCTTACTTTTGGGTAATTTTCTTTACTTTAATTAATCATGTTAAACCGTTTGATGTTGAATGAAATGTTATGTTTGATGATGACGCTTGTTATGGAATAATTTGTGATGCTTGTTTGGGAATGATGTGACATTCGTATGAATGTTGGATATTTAGTCGGTTAGAAAAAGTGATTATTTTCATGAGTTTTTTTAAATATAATTCGTGTTCTAAAACTTGTTGGTTAAACATTATTGGATTTAAGGGTTGAAATGATTTCTAACATTGTTTGATTCCATGAAGTTGGTGCACAAATGGATTGGTATTTGATAATTGACGATTTTTAAGTATTCAAGTTTTAAATGAATTCGGAAATATTTAATCACGAGATTGGGTTGAAAAGACTCGTAAGAACTAATTTAACTAATCATCTTTTTCATACATTTGATAAAAAAAGAGCTAGCGTAATGGGATGAGAGTAGGCCGAAAGGACTCACCCGTGAAACTAGTAGAAACATGAATTTTCTTGATATTACCCATTGATTAGAGATCCTTGTGAAAATTGACATGTGCCTTCTAAGTTTCACCCAAACATGTTCAACATTCTATCATGATTAGTCATTGTTCCTAAACAAGTATTTGTTTGTTTGATTGATTTGATTTGAAACCATGTTTTGTTTAATTACTTTAAAGTGCTTTAGAGCGTGACAATCTTGAGTACTATTTCTATTTGCTACTATCTAAATTGCTTAAACCTAAACAAGTAGTCTCTTGGGACGATCCTTATTTACCACAAACCATACTACAATCGAACGAGTATACTTGCTCGTTTGTGTTTCCTAAATAAATGGTAAAAAGGTATTTTATAAATTCAAAATTTGAGTGAAATTAGGATATATTATATACACCTTACTGAAACACATCATTACACTTAGAAAAATTCACCAAAAACTCTCTCAACACACACAACCCCTCTCCTTTCCTTGTGATGTTAGGCCAAGAAGGAAAGAACAAGAAGAAAATGTGATGTTTGCTTAAAATTTGCTTAATTAGTGCTTATACGGGTTTTATACTAACTATAAATCGATTTGGAGTAACCATTGGGGTTCTATTGTTCTAGCTCTTACCAAAAATTCATCACCATCAAGTAAGCTTAAAAACCATTTTTTATAACTTTACTTATGTATTTTATACACTTCATATGCTTACTTATGCATTATTAAGTTTAAATATTTATTTAATCTCATTTCATCACCTATATCACCTATATATGCATGTTTGTGAGATTTTAATATGTTTTTATATTGGAACTATATTAACTGTTGAAGAATTGGTGGAAGAGTTGGGAGTTGATTGAGGTAGATCTATTAGTTAAAAGTGTAAAAAATGTGTTTTTGGAATATATATGGATAGGCTGTCCTAAATTAATTTTGACAGAAAAATAGGTTGTAGTAATACAAGATTTGGCTAAAAATATAGAAAATAGACTTTATAACGAAAACGTGGTCGCTTGAATGGTTAAAAACGGACCTACAACGAATAAGATACGTTAGTTTTAAATTTAACGACGAAAACTAATTCTCTGAAGATATAGGATGCTGTCAGAATTTTTCAAGGGATAAAACCCGATGTTAAATGGTAACTAGACTAGCCGAGACCTTGAAAATATGTTAGTATACTTAAACACCTTCGCGGGGATAGGTAGAACTTAGAAAACGGACTTAAAACGAGTAAATTATGGCTCGCCGAAATTTTAGACGAAACTTATAAATTTGACAGCTTTTGTTGAACCATTAAAAGCTGATAGAAATTTTGAAAATAGAATTTGGACACTTTAGAAGCGGAATTAGCCAAAACGACTTAAATGAAAACGGTAGAATGTCATGTATAATTATTAGGCGCGTTAGAAGATTTCTAGAACACTAAATAACGAGAAAACTATAGTCAAAATACGTTATGCTGAAAATATATTTATTTTTACTATTGACAGCTTTTCGTCAAAAGCAGTTGGAAAATGTTTTTGGGACGTTTTAAGTGTTTTAGAATCAAAATGAGCTAAAACGGACTATATAAAAGACGTAACATTCTATGAATACATTACTATCGAGTCGGAAGTTTTTCAAGTAAATTATTAATGATGTGGTAAACATTAAGTACTTGAATACTTATAAACATATAGTAGAGTATATTATTTTCCTATAAATAATATACCTCGATGAAATAATATTTTCGCTACTAAATTACTTTGCAAACATATATGGGTGATATAAGATTTATAAAAAGCGCATACTCATCATTTCACTTCATTGCACAACCTAAAGCACCTCGTTAATTAACTAGGTCGCGGTTAAGACTTTCGGGTTACATTTTGTTAGGATTAAGAAAAAGGATTGGTCACCCCGTGTATTTTCATGCTTAGCGTAGCTCTTAGTTTTGTTTGTATTAGTTTAGATATCGTATCATCCACGGAGCTGGGCCGGGTCTTTACCCACTGTATGCCCACTCCGTAGCCCCATTTAGGGGCGTTTATTGTAAGTAGTATATATACCCTTTCCATGTTATGGGAAGGGTTGGTTGTTCATTAATACACACACACAACTAGTGTGTTTCTCTCACTAGAACTTCCATTCTCTACTTACTTCCTCTCTCTAACATTGGCTAACTTATTCTTCCATAATCCCCGACCTCCTAAATCCCACACAATCAACATATGAATCGATCCTACAATTGGTATCAGAGCCAGGTTGTTGGTTGTGTTACTTTGATGATTCTTTTTGTGGTTCGTATATGTTATTGAAGCTGTTTTTTACCCCACTTTTTGTGGATCTGAATTTTTTTTTCTTACCTTTTGGGAACAGTTTTCTTAACAAGTTATGTATCTAAGATGGTCAAAAGTCTCTTATGCTTTATACAAGATTACAAACTGTTTCGTGTCAACTTTTTGTTCAAACAGCTTTTGTATGTCATTTCTGTGACTTTCTTTGTACCAAACCGTGAATATGTGGTCTGTTTTATGGTCATAAAAAGTCGACGGATAAGCTCACCGGAAAAAAGACAAGGTAAAAAATGAAACAGATATAGGTTTAAAAATGTGTTCTTGGTTGCGTTTTGATGAAAGACAAAACCCAAATCCAAGTACGAAAGTGACAGCTCACAGTCAACTGCGTTTTGGTGCAGTTAATTGCATTCTGATGTGGTCAACTGCGTTTTGCTTTGGTCAACTGCGTTTTCATGGTTGCGTTTTGACTGATCTATCTACTGCGATTTGACTCAAAGGTGCTGCGGTTTGCCACTGCGATTTGCCTACTGAAGACCTATTATCAAACAACTCGAAACGGCATGCTGCCAAAATTTCATGAAATCTTGCGTTTTGACTAAAGATGAAGAAGAGACCACCACCTTAATTCCAACTCATGTAAGACCTCAGTTCTATATCATTATCAGTCCACGAACTTCAAAGCAAAAGAAAAGTAAAAACCAAGCCAACAAAAATCAAACCAACACCAAACTAATCCCAACTTAGCTATACGTCAAAGCTAACAAACAGTCAATAAACCCAACTCCAAACTAAGACCCGTATATTGAAAAGAAAATGATTCAAGATCTCAGTTTGTTCTACTTTATTACAGATCTATATAGATCTTGTATGTTAGAGCTACAACCATCATCGAATACAAAAGAAGAAAAGACAGGATCTCAATGTGTTGTTAACTTATATGTAAAAGATCTTCGAACACTCTTCATAGATCTTAAATGAACAAATTGAACAATATAAAAACACACCTACCGATACCTTGTTACAAGGTCTTAAAGACACGCTGCATGGTAAGGTGATGTTTTGTTCCTGAGTTAATATTTGTTTCGTTGTGGAGAGTTATGGGATGTTAGAACAGTTTTATTGGAGATATAAGGATGGTGATGTATGTAATGGTTCATATCTGGAGTAATAAGGGAGGAGCAAGCAGTGATATTGGAGCGATAAGGATGCATTTTGTTTATGGTGTTGCTGCGTTTTGAGTTTGATGGAGTAAGGAAGACGGATACGGTGAGATAAAGTTGGAAGAGAAATGTGACTGCGAAATTTTAGGGTTAATGTGGATTAGGGTGATTATATAAGAGATTAATTAGGGTTAGTGTTGTTGGATTTGAAATGGGCTTATCCGAAAAAAATTTGGTGTTAAACCACTTGGGCTGAATTTTGTAATATTACTTGGTGGGTTAGATTTGGTGATTGGATTGTTACTAGGCTTAAACGAATTTTTGGTATTAGTAGACTAATCCAAAATTTATTGGTAAAAAAGGTTGATGGAATTAATTTTGGCTTATATTTGGACAATGGTTGATTTTGGACGTTATATTTTTACGAGGTTAATTATTTCACATGGCTAAAGTTTGTACGTTAACGAAAATGTGACAACGGTGATTATTTGTTTATCACTTATTTGAGATTGAAGTTGAATTTCACGAAGGCGTCTACTTATTTTATCTTGAAATCGGGGATGGTTGGATGCATGATTTCAATGATAACTTGCTTGGACGTATACAACTTATGATTGGGACTTGGACTATCTAGTTATACCCGATGTAAGGAGTTACATTGTAGTACTCATGGGTTATAGTTATCACTTTAAGGAGTCATATTGTAGTGCTCAGTGTCACACGCAGATGCAGATGTGGATTGTCTCAAGAGGTGTTGTACTTATTTTGGCTCTTAGTTGAGTGTATAGGGTACTTAGAGGTTTTTTTCTGCATCGTTCTTCAATCAACAACAGTGCAAGCTTAAGTAACGAGAACGGGGAATTCTACTTCATTTTCAAGTTTGGTATATCGGGTTTACTTCACCAAGTGGTCACAGCAATAGCTGACTAAATACGAGGTTGGTAAGTTAGCCAAAGAGTTTAAAGGTTGAGATGTGAACAGCAATTCTCATGGGATATTCGATGCTACAGAACGTCAATAATACTTCACAGTCTAAGAAAAATCTTTCAAGAATCTTCAATCTCATTCATGATTTTTCAAGATGTTTGCTTAAGATAAGAACTTCTCGTGTATATGGTCGTACTCGTCAATGATGCTTCCGAAAGTTCAAAACCATCATGGGGGAGAAACGTGTACTTTGATGTTATATGGTCAACTTCCAGGGGGAAGTAGTTTATACTACTTTACTTAGTATGGTTTGTGAAGTATTCTACATATGGGAGAAGAATTTTTGCTGATCTCTTGCATGTTCCCCCAAACAGATATTCACCAAAACCAAATTTGTCATGACACATTCAATTTATCATTGTCTCACGGTTTCTTCTTGGTTTTGTAAAATCCCGCGAAAGAATTTATTTCTCGGTTTAAATCATAGATTTGTAAAATCCCGTGATGATGGAATTATCCTGGAGAAAGTAAAGTGCATTTCCGGATCTTAACTGATTCTGGTCCTACGGTTTCAACTTTGAAGAAGGGATAAAGTGTGTACTTCATGTATTGGATGAGTTTTTGATATACTTCATGGCATTTTGGTTATTACAAATCTTTACGGGGTTATGCGCTTTTGACAAAGGTCGGGATAAAACCATTTTCAAAGTTCATTTAAAACATAAAAAACGGCTAGATCTGGGCATTTAAACCACAAGATGTGACTACGGCATTAATTCATTATTATTTACTTGGGGTTGAAGTGTAATTTCACGGGTGCGTGTACTTAGTATCTGAAGATATCGGGGTTGGTTGGATGAAGATTCTTCGAGATCCTTGTTCGAGCTTTTAACCTTTATAATGACGAAGACTTGGATATCTAGTTATTTTTGTGATTCTTCCTCTCTATTACCACAAAATAACTATCACTTTAAGGAGTTACGTTGTAGTGCTCAGTGTCACACGAAGTTGTGGATATTCAAGAGGTGATGTACGTCTTATACTTGATGGTTGGTTGGTTGAAGAGTATAGAGTACTTAGGGATACGAAGTTGCACGAACTCTCTACACCGCTCTTAGTCACACATTAGTGCAAGCTTAAGTCACAAGTTACTTCAGTCTCAAGTTCATCATATTGGGTTTTTTTCTCCATCAGTTGTCACGACAAAGAGCCGACTGAATGATAATGGGGTTGGTAACGAGTTAGCTGAGAGAAGTAGAAAAGAGAGATATGACGTTTGAACACATCAGTTCAAGCCTCGTTCTTCATCGACAAATGACGTTTGCACACATCAATTCAAGCCACGTTCTTCAACAACAATGATGTCTGTTCACATCAGTTTAGGCCTCTTTCTTCAACAACAAAATGGTGTCTGCAGATAACACTTCAGGCCCCGTTCCTCAAAGAAAAGAAAGGTGTACGTTTTAGTGCACTTTATCTTCGGAAGAAGAGAAATCTTCTTGTTTATGACCAATCTCATCAACATGTCTCATGCTTTTCCCATGCTCATTCTGTCATCAAGTGAATCAATGTTCTGGAGTCATTGTTATTTACTTATTCAAGCAAAAATGGCAACCTCACATGCAATTTTTGAGGGGGAGAAGTGTGAATAAACTAAATTTCAGTCATCAAGTGGATATACTTACCGTTGATTGTATTCTTATTCACTCGTTCAATCAAAAATGGCAGTCATATGTAATTTTTGAGGGGGAGAAGGGTGAATAAACAAAATGTCAGTTTATCAAGTGGATCTACTTAACGTTGATGGTATTCTTATTCACCCGTTCAATCAATAATGGCAGTCACATGCAATTTTTGAGGGGGAGAATGGTAAATATACTACATGTTGATTGTTATCTTTAAATGGTCATACGGCTCCTGCACAAATCAGTTCAGGACCCGCATTTAATTTGATGACTCCTGATGTTTATCGACATCTTCTCACGGGCTGATATGATTAGTGATAAAGTGCTTCCAGTTAATGCTTCATGTACACATAATTATGATGATTCCGATTAATCGTAACCATCAGGGGAGAGAAATGTGTACACCAAGGACGCACAACAAGTTCACGTGATCGGGATTAATTTCTTATGATACAAATTAAAGATGATCAGTGTTTCAACTTGTTACTTTGGTGTTATCATTTCATGTGTACGTTACGGGCTGATGGGTTATATGTAAGATTACTGGAATGCATTTGGTGAGATGAAGATGTTGATATTCTGTTCCCCAAATGGACAATCTTGAAGAAGGTCGAGTCTACAGTCTGTTCAACATTTTCCGCTGTGTGTTAGAAGACTAAAGACGACATGCATTTGGTTATCAAAATACTTCTTCATATTCTGTACATTCATTAGAAAGGTTGTCAGTTTGGGGGAGAGCACTAATTAGGGGAGAGTGAAAAGCCAGATTTAATCCCTAATTAGATCTGCTTGCATTGTTCTTCTGCAAGTAAAGAGATGGCAGCTGAGAAGATTTAAGAAGCTAAAAGAAGTAATGTAGTTTGAAGACCACTCTCAGAGCTGCTGCATCAAGTTCATCAAGGTATTGAAGAACAAATTCCTGAGATTGATAATGAACCCCTCCACCATAATCTTACTCCAGACCCGAGTTCTGGAGAATCACCTTCACAAAGGGTTATTCGATCAAATTGTCATCAGCTCAATCAATCGTTGGATTATATCAGCAAGTGGTCAAAGGCTCATCCTTTGGAGAATGTGATTGGCAATCATTCTTGACCTGTTTCGTCAAGAAGTCAACTACAAACTCATGCCATATGGTGCTGCTTTAATGCACATGGACATCCGATACCATTCAGCGGAAAACGGTCTGATTGAACTCTTTTCTATCAAAGAAGAATTAAGGTGGTAATTCTTCATGTATCCTTTGTAAATACATAAAATCATAAAAACTCAAAAATATTTTTCCTAATTTCATAAAACTTTTATACAAAGAAAATAGAAAAATATAAAACCAATAAAAACCATAAAAATTTGAAAAATTGAAAATACCAAAAATAGTTTTTTTTCAAGGCATGTCTTCTGGTATCGATAACATTTATGGTCCTAGAAATGTCATTCAATAATGACACGGGTCTTTAAATGAAGTTCAAACAAAAGTTCAAAAAGTTTTTCAAAACATGCCTACATTGCTTGCTATTACTTCAGATATGCAACCCGTTTTTCAAAATGAGGAAAGCACGTCGCCAAAAAGATGGCTGTTCCTATCAACGGGTGACTAAGGGGCTGTTTACTTTCTGCTTAATATCCTGTTTGGTAACAAAACTGGCTGGAAACAGGAAACTTTGGTGTTTCTTTTTAACTTATTGCAAAAGAGAATCCTTAATGTGAAAGGGGGCAAAAGTTGATGTTGTTTCTATCCAGGACGTCTTAATACGAGTTTTTTCCCGAACTAGTGTAGGTGGAAAAAATAAATTCGAAAAATTTATAAAACTTCTAAAAAATTTATAAAAATTCAAAAATATTTTAAAAATTCGAAAATTTTATAAAAATTTGAAAAATTTATGAAAATTCGAAAAAATTTATAAAAAATTTTAAAAAATTCAAAAAATTTTAAAAATTCAAAAAATTTATAAAAATTCAAAAAATTGATAAAAAATCTAAAAATTCGAAAATTTTATAAAAAATTTATAAAAATTCAAAAAATTCGAAAATTTTATAAAAATTCAAAAAAACTTATAAAAAATTTGAATTTTTTAATTTTTTTTTCGAATTTTTATAATTTTTTTGAATTTTTAAAAAATTATAAATTTTTACAGATTTTTTGAATTTTTAAAAAATTATGAATTTTTTGAATTTTTTTTAAATTTTAATAAGTTTTTTCGAATTTTTATAATTTTTATAAAATTTTTGAATTTTTTGAATTTTTATAAATTTTTTGAATTTTTAAAATTTTTCGAATTTTTTTAAAATTTTTATAAATTTTTTTGAATTTTCATAAATTTTTCGAATTTTTATAAATTTTTTCCGCCTACACTAGTTCGGGAAAAAACTCGTATTAAGATAGTCAATTAAGCATAAAAAAGAAACAACATATATCCACACAGACACTAACTAGAAACAGGACACATATATCCACACAGACACTAACTAGAAACAGGAAAAAAAAGAAACAGCCCCTAAGTTCTCTCGGGCATGGATTACTTTACATCTGTGCACCCTCGATCTAGTGTACGCTTCAGTGCATTATTTCCTGATTCAGAATAGAAGTCTTCTTTTACCAAAACAAATTTTTTCCCATCTATGATTCTTCAGGAAAATAATTTGTATCTAAAATGGTGATTTAAAAAAGCATTTGAAAATCAATCGAACCTAAAAAAAATTTCTCCCTAGAATTTGCCACTCAATCTATGACAAAAGGTTTAATTTTTCATAAAATTTTAAATTGATAACGGGTCATAGATTGAGGGGGAGAGTGATTTCAAATTTTATTTTAGATCATCAAATGGTATCTTTGTATGGTTCAAGTCATGAATAAACATGTGTTGTTATGTGTCAGGATATGAATCTTTTCATGAGTTTCTCGCTAAACTCCAAATCATTTATAAACTCATCATTTCTGACACTAACATTCTCCCTCATTGATTGAGGGGGAGCATAGTAATGTTCCATTATCAGTATATATTGAATCAGACCACATTTTCTCCCATAATTTTTAAACTTATTTAAATCAATTGGGATCACAAATCTCAAAAGTTTGAAATTTTTGATCAGGGGAGAGAATGTGATTTAAATATGAAAACTGATAAAATGTGATCTTTTGAACTCAAGTGTAGGCTCTCTCATATGTGCTAAACTCTTTCGTATATCGATGCACATATTGAGGGGGAGCAAATGATTTATGATGGCAATTGTGGAAGAATACCAAAGACCGACCATTTTATTTAATGTACTGGAGTTATAAGGATGGTAAGGTTAGGTATCAGTTCCCATGATCCAGCCAGAAATGGAGGGATCTTCCCAGGGACAATCCTCTAGTTAGAATAGAAGTCCTTAGGAATGATTAAAAAGGAGAAAAGTGAGAATAAGGGAAGAGTGCCGACTGAGATGGAGCTAGTACTGGAACAAACCCAACAAGGTACTAGTGATGAAGTCTCGGTAAGCACTGAAGGGGTTGAAGAATGAAAAAGAAAAGTAAAGATAAAGGGTGAAAAGAAAGAAGCCCTCCATAAGCTATAGACAGAAACCGGGTCAATACATATGCTGTCAGAATCACTTAGTTGATTGCTGACATTGAAGACAAGTATCATGGACCCAGTGATACGCTGCACAACCCTCCCTAGCCACTCAAGGTCCCTCAAAGGACTCTTGTTTCACTTGTCACGGAGATCAATACATTTCTATCGTCTCTCTCACTCCGAGTTAGATGATATTGAAAAGGTGGCAGTCCTCTCCAGCCTCCGATCAATAAATCAAAACGCACTATTGAGTCTAGAGCCAAGAGATCATCCATAAATCTCATTAGGACACATTTCCAATATGCTTGCTGTTTCATACACAGTGAAAAGCAAGAAAATATATATGAAGAGTCCTACGCATTATCCTCGTGGTATTGCCAGAACATCCGAGTGATACGTAAAGTATTTACAATGAAGATGGAAATCCTTCTAGAGCCAACATCAAACAAGCTCTTGGTGGGTGACATGTTAGATCCTTCATGGATCAAACTTGTGACAACTGGAAAGAAACGATGGGGCGATTCGCATTTGAATCAAACTTGTTCCAGGAAATGGATTGACTGATGCTTTTGGAAAACCTTTCAATGTGCTCACCAACTAAGTTTCGAGCACATTGATTGTGTAAATTTTCAAACAAAAGTGTTTATGACAGAAATGCGATTCAACTTATAAAACCCTCGTCGTGTTGCATAAAATGTTTATCAAGTGACACGCGAGTGATTTTTCTAATCAATTTCTCATCAATCAGTGGGTATTTAATTTACTGATTCACTCTGCCGTGCTGTCTGCTTTGAGACGTTCCAGTATGAGAACATGCTTAGTATGATGATTCTGACGTTAATTTGTTGGAAGACTCATTACTACAAGCTGGAAAGTCCTGTCAAGGAGAATCTTCTTTAAAGGGGATTCTACCTGATCACAGGTCGGTCCTCACCGAACCGATGGTTAATCTAACCACACCGGGCGAATGACAAAGCCATATTCGTTCCCCAACTTTATTGCTAACAGTTTTATTTCAGATTCATATAAAGATGGTGATGGTGGTACCTGATTCCAGCAGAGACGTGACAATCCACACTCTATGCTCACACTTCTAATTCATTATCAAAGACATCATGATAGCTGAAAGACCTACAACATAGCTTCCGCAACTCTGATGATAGTTATCATGATCTAGAAAAGTGTGAGCATGCCAGTCCAAAGGTCACAAAAATCACATGGAGGCAATACTACATCAAGGATGATTAAGAGATTCACTGTGGCTGATGATCTCAAAGAAAGCTCAAAGATTACACAAGTCTAAGGAACTTATGCTCAAAGATCACTACTTGCCGTACAAAGATAGCACTTGAAGAATCAAATGATACAAGCTAGAGCTAAAGATCTATTTATAGAATGCTAAGCTTCAATTTGTTTTTCTTGGGTGACCTCCCTTAGGGGGAGATTGTTAGGATTAAGAAAAAGGATTGGTTACCCCGTGTATTTTCATGCTTAGCGTAGCTCTTAGTTTTGTTAGTATTAGTTTAGATATCGTATCATCCACGGAGCTGGGTCGGGTCTTTACCCACTGTATGCCCACTCCGTAGCCCACTTTAGGGGCGTTTATTGTAAGTAGTATATATATACCCTTTCCATGTTATGGGAAGGGTTGGTTGTTCATCAATACACACACACACAACAGGTGTGTTTCTCTCACTAGAACCTCCCCTCTCTACTTACTTCCTCTCTCTAACAATGGCTAACTTGTTCTTTCATAATCCCCGACCTCCCGAATCCCACACAATCAACATATGAATCGATCCTACACGTTTCGAGCTTGAGCATTTATTTCGTTATCACAGCAATACCTTGTTGAGGTGAGTTCATGGCCCCTATTTTCCTTGTTTTTAAATACTTTTGGGGGAGAATACATGCCCTATTTTTGTCTAAATGCAATACTTGTTTTACTTGAATATGCTACTTGTTTACTCAAACCATTACTTGCTTTACTTATGAATTTGTTGTTTACTCGAATGCGTTATATATTTACATGTTACATACTTAATTCTTTTTACTCATGGACACAAGCACTTTCAACGATTATTCATACATGACCGAATGGACTGGTCACATAACCGAATGTACTGGTAACATGACCGAATGAACTGGTCACATGACCGAATGGACTGGTCACATTACCGAATGGACTGGTCACATGACCGAATGAACTGGTCAGATCAATTTTAAATCTTCTGGTCCACATATTACTTTTTGTTTACTTAAACCTATGAACTCACCAACCTCGTGTTGACACATTTCAGCATGTATTTTCAGGTTCTTAAAGTGTCAGCTCACATTTGGCGGCAGTTGGCATGGCATGGTTATAGGATCAAGATACTCTGATATTCATTTGGGGACCACTTTATTTCTTTTATGGGCCTGTATTTCCGCATTTCATCAAACGATGTAAAACAAAATACTTTTAATTATGAAATTTCTTTTAAACGGATACGGTAAATCCGTTCTCTTTACTCTGTGTTGTGGTACCAATTTAGTAGCATCCCAGCGACATCGTCTTCCGCTGCGACCCATTTTGGGGGTGTTACAGATTGGCATCAGAGCCTTGGTTATAGAGAATTGGGTATTTTTAAAACCTAGACTATAACTACTTTTACGAAAACTTAACCCTATGACCGCCACGTGCCTGCCTGCCAAGCTGATGCCTCACTTGTGATTTGTTTGCTGACATAATTGATGAGATTTGTGTCTTGTTATCGGATCAATTATACCCACTTATTTTCGTTGATTACTATAAGTATCTTCCATATACTTATGCTTACGTGTAATACATGTCACAGCGTTACGCCTTTTCCTCACGTAATCTCATCATTCGACCTCGATTTTGGTCACTTTCCTTAGTCTTTCAAAATGGCTTTTAAATGTGAGGGACATATTATTAGTATAACTGAGCTGAGCATTTCAAAATTCATTGAACCTCGGTGGAATATAGACTGATCACCTATATTGGACCAGGGCCAGTGGGACATAGCCTGATCACCTATGTCCGACTCAGAGGTGAATTTTGCAATACTGGGAGTAGTTATAATAGAATTATGTCCAGATTGATTCTCTACCAGATTTCTAAAGGTTTCAAAATTTATGTGTATATACAATCATTGCATGAACATTCACATCTACATCCAACACATTAGCATCATAATACTTTCTCGTCACAGTACTTTTCTTTTAAATGGACACTCGTACTTTTTAAAGGTCCTTTAAACATTTCCAAGATATCGTGATTAATACAAATGATCTCTGAAAATTTTCACAATCATACGGAATATCATTTTACGTGACCTTAAAACCCGTTACAGTTTACCAATTTCCCGATTACCTTACTAACCATTTCTGAAGGTTAGTTGAACACTCATCCCATAATTTAGTACATCTACATCACCTCGTGAACCACCGCCTATAAGAACGCAAGCTAATCATAACACGACCTCAAGCTCTCATTTTATGACAAGCCACTTTAGAGCACCTGATTTTAGGAAACGTCTTTATTACGTCTCACTCTTCTTTTCTTGTTTTGAAGAGAATGCCACCAAAAAAGCAAAGGATAAGTGTAGCTGCTATCGATAGACTCATTGCTCAGCGAGTCACTGCACAAGTTGCTGCCGCTATGGCTGATTACGAGACCCTCCGCAACAGTAGTAACGGCAGGGAAGCCAGTGGAACGGAGACCAGGGTTGAACCCGTGGCTCGTGGTTGTACTTACAAGGAATTTATGTATTGCCAGCCTGAGCATTTCAGTGGCAAAGAAGGGGCTGTCGGCTTAGTTAGATGGTTGGAGAAGCTGGAGTTGGTTTTCCGCATGGGTAACTGCGCGGAGGACCGTAAGGTGAAATATGCTACGGGTACCTTGCTGGATGGTGCCTTATCATGGTGGAATGCTTATGCTCAGTCAGTGGGAATTGATACTGCTTTCGAAACACTATGGGCTGATTTCAAGAAAATGGTAATAGCGGAGTATTGTCCAAGAAATGAGGTTCAAAAGATGGAAGTTGAGTTTTGGAACTTAGCAGTGAAGGGAGTCGACATTGCAGCTTATACTAAGCGAAACCATGGATTGGCTACTCTTTGCCCGAAAATGGTTTCTACTACCCGTAAGAGCATCGAAAGGTACATCTGGGGACTTCCACCCAGTATCTAGGGAAATGTTACCTCATCAAAACCCAACACTCTCGAGGAGATAATTCGAATGTCTCACAACCTGATGGACCAAATTGTTCGAGCAAGGAATGCTAGTGATGATAACAACAACAACCGCAGCAACAACGACAACAAGAGGAAATGGGATGACAACCAAGGAAAAGATCAAGTTCGACAGCCAAACAAAGGACAAGAAGGGGTTAGGGCCTACGTTGCTGGACCAAGTGAAAAGAAAGGATATGCAGGGACTTTACCCAATTGCAATAAGTGTCGGTTTCACCACAATGGACCTTGCCCCACTCAATGTGGGAACTGCCAAAAGATTGGACACAAAGCCAAGGATTGCAAGGCACCCACCCTCGTAATTGATCAGAAAGTCACAATAACATGCCATGAGTGTGGAGTAATTGGACACTTCAGGAGTGAATGCCCAGAGCTGAGGAACCAGAATGGAGGAAGAGCTCGTTGAAGAGTGTACATGCTAGGAGAAGGAGAAGCTCGTCAGGACATCAACGACATCACAGACAATGACAATGTTTAAGAAGAGAACTCCTGCCTTAATAATAAACCGAAGCCTAAACCCTCTAGGGTTGTATTTCTTTTGCGTTTCACTTTAAGTTCTATCGCATAAGTTTCATGTACTATTACGAATTCCTATCTAATGAATGTTTTATATTTTATCGCTGCAATACGCCAACCCTCGTCCATTACACTCTCTATTTTACTACCTTTAACTCAACCTTGTCTTGAAAAGCTAGTCCCATTTCATATCACGTTCCAAGCCAACAAAGTCGAATTCCAATCGTTAAGGTTCGCATGAATTCTCAAAGAAATCCTGAGATCACTTAAAACGAGAACATACGTCTGTAAAACGAACGAGCTGAATTCCGGGACTGAATTCCTTTAACGGGTGGAGACTGTGACAAACTGTATTTTCAGGTCAAAAATTTAACTTTGAAATTTTACTATTCATTCCCGAAAAAGTTACTATTCATTATCATAGTTTTTACTATTCATTATTTTTCCGAAAATTTGATTTTTCGAGTATTAATTACATGAAACTTTCAGAATTTAATCGCATAACCAAGAAACATCATTTGGTGCACAAAATATAGACTAGAGTTAGTCTACATATTGCTAGTGTCATCATATTAATTTTAGGTCTTGCATGTGTTTGCATTGTTTTTCATTCACATTTATAAACGCTTTTACACAATTTTCGTGCATGAACAATATCCCCAATACTCCCAACAATGGTTCTAATATATTTTTATACTCATTACAATGTTACAAAAATTCTAATATTATTTTACCCGGTATTTTAAATTCATTTAGTATATATAATCTTATATATATATATATATATATATATATATATATATATATATATATATATATATATATATATATATATATATACACACGACAACTTAAGTAATTGCGAAACGATAATTATTGAACCACCCGATATTTATACTGTAACACCCCAACCCGACAAGGGCAAAGATGTCACAAATACATGGTTTCATATCAGATACAAGCATTCAGGAAATAAAAATAGCGGAAGCTTTAACATTAAAATTCAAGAAAATAAGTCAACACGACTTATATCAAGTGCAAGACAGGAATAACAAAGTACAAAACAGAATCCAAGTGCCCAAACAATAGCACAACAGAAATAATATCCAAATGGTCACACTAGAAGGACAAGGTCTAAACTTCACACAGGTTGCTCTCATCCCCAAGCTAAAACTCAGCTCCTAGCTTAAATGTACCTGCCGCAGGAAAAGAAATGCGGCTGAGCTACGAGAGCTCAGTGAACAGATATAACGGAAACAAGCAGTAATAACGGAATAATAAAGTAAATGAAATAATACCAGGAGTAACAAGAGTCAGGAAAAGGAATACAAGAGTTATGCAGACATACCAGGAATTTAGAATGGTTACAATGGTGAAAGTGAATGAAACCAGAACCCACCAAAATCCCAAGTCAAATCAAGTCAGGTCAAATGTCAGGTCAAGTATCAGGTCAAGTAACAGGTCATAAGGTTACAAGGTTTCAGGTAAACAGAAATCCTCTACGAGCCCAAAACTCAAAATCAATCTCAAAGTCAAACCATATCAAGTCACATATATCAGGGTGTATGGAGGGGTGACCTCAGCATACCAAGTACAGGGTGAGGGGATACCTCCAGGGGTTGAAGTCGCGAACTCCCAAGGGTGTGAAAGACGTGTATCGCACACACTCGCCAGTCACCAGGATATAACAGGAATCATAACAAATCAGGACATGTCTAGGATGCATCCATGCGCCCCCGCAGGCCACAGGGTCTTCCTCTACATAACAAATCAAATCAGGTCGGGGACGGGACAGGACATCACTCTCCTGCCCTAGAGTCATGCCACCGGTGCATCAATGACATGGACATGAAACCCTCATGTCTAGTGGGTGGCTCGTAGTATCAAACTGTGGGTCAAGGTCAGGTATCAAGTCTCGGGTGTCAAGTCTCAGGTATCAAATGTCAGGTGTCATATCAGGGTTCATATCAGGGTTCATATCAGGGTTCATATCAGGGTTCATATCAGGATTCATATCATAAGTGTCAAAATCCTTAAATACCGTTTTCCATAAAAGTATTCTTTAAAAGGTTTCATAAAAGAGGTTATTTGAAAATGGTTTCTATAAAGATAATCTTACCCATAGTTTCTTAAAACATTTTCATAATTTATCAAAAAGGTTTTCTCAATCCAGTTATACTATCAGGTGTATTAAGGTTCAAGTCCAGGTTCATGGCAAAGGGTTCATAACAAAGGTTCAAGTCAGAAGATAAAGCAAGGGTTCAAAGCAAGGTTCAAGAACAAGTACAACAGGTCAAGGTTCACAATACAAGGGATACATAGCAATGGTTCGGGAAATCTTAAACGAATCAGTAAAATAAATCAAGAGACGAAGGCCCATTACTGAAAAGGGCAGAATATCCGTACCTTATTCAAAAGCAAGCAAAGAACACAAGAGTAGCAGACAGGGCTCAAGATCACTCTTTCCTCGAACCTAAAGGAGTAGAAAATATAAATACGAAAGGGGTTCAGTCATTTTCCCATTATAAGTAACTTCCACTTTTAGTAACTTTCTATTTTTAGCAGGTTTCCACAATTAATAAGTTGCCATATTTAGAATATTCAAATGATACAAACCAAGTTAAGTCTTCAATTAGCTTCTTATGGGAGGAACATTCATTTTAACTCATTATACAAATTTTAAGATCAAATATGATAATCTTTCATAGTTTAGGGTTATTAATGCAAATTTACCAAAGTTAAAGGTCCACATTTGAAATCTTATCATTTTACCTTTCAAACACTTATGCTTTCCAGAATTACATGTTTAGCCTTCAAGTTCCATAATTTACAAGTTACACCCCTTTACTTTATTAATTTCAAATTAAACCTTATACTTTTATTATTTACCATTTAATCCTCATCTTAGTTACATTACACATCAAGCCCTTTTATTTATTCAATTTACAGAAAATACCCTTCAATATCAATATGTTACAAACAGCCCTCAAGGTTTAGGTAATTTACATATTTAGTCCTTGTACTTATTTAAATACAAATCGAATTATATAATTAGCCATAATTACATATTAGACCCATAAATACTCCAAATTACACAAAACACTCTTAGCATTATTATTTACACAAAACCACTTCAAGTTTCCAGAAATTACATTTTTAGTCCCTCATTTTATTTATTTTCCAATTCGAATATACATAATTTACAAATTACATTTTAATTCCAAAACTTCCATAATTTACAAATAGCACCCTCAAGACATATTTTATTCATATTGCCCTGGTTTTATAGAGTATTACAAAAATGGTCTACGAATTTTAAAAATTACAAATCGCCCCCTTAACATTTATTTTCCAATCGGTTTAACATTTTATGTACAAAATCAAACCCTAAAAATTCCCAATCATCATCTCATCATTATATCATCATTATATCATGATTATTTCCAGATTTCATTCAAGATAAACCCTAGGTAAATCGGTTTCACCATTTTTCCACAATTTCTCTTTTTATTTTCTAAAAACCGATCTAACATAATTTCCAAAACTCACAAATTCGACATCCACAAATCAAGCTATCATTTTTCTCATGTTATATGATGTATAAGAGACCCACAAAAAATATATACAAGGCTCATAAAAATCGCATACAGGTTCTATAGAATTAATTCGATTCTAGGGTTTATAAGCTTATTAATTTTTGTTCGATCATAGTACATTGCATGGTTCGATTCCAGTATTTTATACATGTTATATGTGATCAGGAGAGGGTTAGAAAAATACCAATTCGATTATAGAACAAAGGATTCACACGTTTTGATTTTCTTTTTCTCGGTTGCACTTATTCGACCCAAATAAATCACCAACACCAAACGATCGACCCTAGGAGTGTGTAGCTATTTTTCCCACCTTCTTGGCAACCCTAAGAACTCCAGAAAATTTGCTCTTGATGCTGAAAAATTGGATGGAGGCGTGGATGATTTCTTTGAAGGTGGCGGCACTTTGTTTTTAGGGTTAATGGGGTAAAATAAATTAGGGATTGGTTATATCTTTTTAGGACCGAGATTTGGGGAGGGTATAAGGGCCAAAGAACCGGCCTTCACAAAAGCCCATCATAGTTTTCCTTTTATTTTGCATTTTCCTAAATTAAATGGTATTTTAAATGGTTTATAAATGATAATAATAATGTAATTAAATTTTCGGTACACACAAGGGTATTTTGGTCATTTCATAACTTGAATAAATATTAATCGAAGTCGTAAAAATTATTTTGTATCATATCTTGTTCGTTTCCAGAAGTTTGGGATCGTTTCGGGACTTTAATTAAGCTTTAATTAATTTTTTAAAGTTTTCAGGGGCATTTTGGTAATTTTTGCATGTTTTAGATTTTCGGGTTTTACAACTCTTCCCCTCTAACAGAAAAATTTCGTCCTCGAAATTTGCAAGGACATAGAAATGAAAGAGAACGGAAAACAAAACAAAGACATACCAGACGCCTTCTCTGCCTGGTCACGAGGATGCGAGAAAACACGACCGGTAGTAGGAGTAGGAGAAGGAGGGCCAAGATATTTCTCAAGTGGTTCCGGATTCCGCCTCGGACAATCTTTCAACTTATGCTCCCTCGAACCACACCTAAAACAAGCTCCAGAAGTCGTACGACAAAACCCCGTATGATTCTTCCCACACTGTGGACAACTAGCCGACCCCTGACTGTCGCTGCGCCCCCGACGATCGCCATCCTGCCTAGAAGCTGACCTTGAATCCCGACCTCGCTGATCATGACCACGGTCTGCCCGATCTCGTGATTCCAAACCCCCACTAGACTGCCCCTTCCGCTCATAATTCTGGTTCCGATGGCTCTTATAATCCCTACTCTGGTCCTGCTGACTCTGCCCCTTGGAATGCACCCGATTACCGTCCCTATCACGCTTATTAGCCACCCTGTCTGCATGTAACAACTCGATGTTACGCGCGGCGTCCTGAACTCCAGCCACATCCTCAAACGGAGTGTTAACAATCCGGTCTAACACCCACCCCTTTAAAGCCCATTTGAAATGACGAGCCTGCTGTATAGCATCACCAGTGACCTCTGGCCCAACGAAACTGGCCAGACGCAGAAATCGTTGCATAAACTCTCCTGACGACTCCTGATCACCCTGACGAATCGACCCGTATTCCCTTTCATACCTTAGCTGCTCCGACATAGGAATATACTGTCTATAAAACACCTCGATGAAATCCGCCCACGAACAAGTCTCAGCAAAATCATCCCCTTTCGCCTGAACAAGAGCAACCCACCAATTTTGGGCATCACCTTCCAGTTTGAATGTGGCCAACCGAGTTTTAAACTCGTCAGCACATCCCAGAACACGAAACAACTTCTCGATATGTGTGATCCAGTCCTCCGCTTCATGAGCAGTAGCAGCGGACCTGAAAGAGAGAGGCTTAAGCTTGTTGAACCTCTCGATCCACACATGGATACCAACGGGTGGAGCAGCGGGAGGAGCAGTGGGTGGAGTCTCGAGTGGAGCATCACCACCACCACCACCACCACCAGAAGAACCTGCACCGTTCCTGATGTTATTGGTGACCTGAGTTACCACTTGAGGAATAGCGGCAGCCACAGCAGCGGCTATCATAGCCTGAAAATCAGGGGTTTCCCCTTCACCATTCCCATCAGTGTATTGAGTAAAGCGCGTATTCACCATCTGAACGATCACAAAAAGGATTAGCAACTCAGGTAGTATATGACAAGGCAAAACAGGAAAATATGACAGAGCAGAATCTAGGAAAGATGACAGAGCATAACAGGAAAAGAGAGTGCGCGAAAGGAAACCTAATGTCTACCCAATCCTCACAGGTCACGAGCCTAAGCTCTAAGGGTTTCTGAAACCTGGGCTTTGATACCATAAATTGTAACACCCCAACCCGACAAGGGCAAAGATGTCACAAATACATGGTTTCATATCAGATACAAGCATTCAGGAAATAAAAATAGCGGAAGCTTTAACATTAAAATTCAAGAAAATAAGTCAACACGACTTATATCAAGTGCAAGACAGGAATAACAAAGTACAAAACAGAATCCAAGTGCCCAAACAATAGCACAACAGAAATAATATCCAAATGGTCACACTAGAAGGACAAGGTCTAAACTTCACACAGGTTGCTCTCATCCCCAAGCTAAAACTCAGCTCCTAGCTTAAATGTACCTGCCGCAGGAAAAGAAATGCGGCTGAGCTACGAGAGCTCAGTGAACAGATATAACGGAAACAAGCAGTAATAACGGAATAATAAAGTAAATGAAATAATACCAGGAGTAACAAGAGTCAGGAAAAGGAATACAAGAGTTATGCAGACATACCAGGAATTTAGAATGGTTACAATGGTGAAAGTGAATGAAACCAGAACCCACCAAAATCCCAAGTCAAATCAAGTCAGGTCAAATGTCAGGTCAAGTATCAGGTCAAGTAACAGGTCATAAGGTTACAAGGTTTCAGGTAAACAGAAATCCTCTACGAGCCCAAAACTCAAAATCAATCTCAAAGTCAAACCATATCAAGTCACATATATCAGGGTGTATGGAGGGGTGACCTCAGCATACCAAGTACAGGGTGAGGGGATACCTCCAGGGGTTGGAGTCGCGAACTCCCAGGGGTGTGAAAGACGTGTATCGCACACACTCGTCAGTCACCAGGATATAACAGGAATCATAACAAATCAGGACATGTCTAGGATGCATCCATGCGCCCCCGCAGGCCACAGGGTCTTCCTCTACATAACAAATCAAATCAGGTCGGGGACGGAACAGGACATCACTCTCCTGCCCTAGAGTCATGCCACCGGTGCATCAATGACATGGACATGAAACCCTCATGTCTAGTGGGTGGCTCGTAGTATCAAACTGTGGGTCAAGGTCAGGTATCAAGTCTCGGGTGTCAAGTCTCAGGTATCAAATGTCAGGTGTCATATCAGGGTTCATATCAGGATTCATATCAGGGTTCATATCAGGATTCATATCATAAGTGTCAAAATCCTTAAATACCGTTTTCCATAAAAGTATTCTTTAAAAGGTTTCATAAAAGAGGTTATTTGAAAATGGTTTCTATAAAGATAATCTTACCCATAGTTTCTTAAAACATTTTCATAATTTATCAAAAAGGTTTTCTCAATCCAGTTATACTATCAGGTGTATTAAGGTTCAAGTCCAGGTTCATGGCAAAGGGTTCATAACAAAGGTTCAAGTCAGAAGATAAAGCAAGGGTTCAAAGCAAGGTTCAAGAACAAGTACAACAGGTCAAGGTTCACAATACAAGGGATACATAGCAATGGTTCAGGAAATCTTAAACGAATCAGTAAAATAAATCAAGAGACGAAGGCCCATTACTGAAAAGGGCAGAATATCCGTACCTTATTCAAAAGCAAGCAAAGAACACAAGAGTAGCAGACAGGGCTCAAGATCACTCTTTCCTCGAACCTAAAGGAGTAGAAAATATAAATACGAAAGGGGTTCAGTCATTTTCCCATTATAAGTAACTTCCACTTTTAGTAACTTTCTATTTTTAGCAGGTTTCCACAATTAATAAGTTGCCATATTTAGAATATTCAAATGATACAAACCAAGTTAAGTCTTCAATTAGCTTCTTATGGGAGGAACATTCATTTTAACTCATTATACAAATTTTAAGATCAAATATGATAATCTTTCATAGTTTAGGGTTATTAATGCAAATTTACCAAAGTTAAAGGTCCACATTTGAAATCTTATCATTTTACCTTTCAAACACGTATGCTTTCCAGAATTACATGTTTAGCCTTCAAGTTCCATAATTTACAAGTTACACCCCTTTACTTTATTAATTTCAAATTAAACCTTATACTTTTATTATTTACCATTTAATCCTCATCTTAGTTACATTACACATCAAGCCCTTTTATTTATTCAATTTACAGAAAATACCCTTCAATATCAATATGTTACAAACAGCCCTCAAGGTTTAGGTAATTTACATATTTAGTCCTTGTACTTATTTAAATACAAATCGAATTATATAATTAGCCATAATTACATATTAGACCCATAAATACTCCAAATTACACAAAACACTCTTAGCATTATTATTTACACAAAACCACTTCAAGTTTCCAGAAATTACATTTTTAGTCCCTCGTTTTATTTATTTTCCAATTCGAATATACATAATTTACAAATTACATTTTAATTCCAAAACTTCCATAATTTACAAATAGCACCCTCAAGACATATTTTATTCATATTGCCCTGGTTTTATAGAGTATTACAAAAATGGTCTACGAATTTTAAAAATTACAAATCGCCCCCTTAACATTTATTTTCCAATCGGTTTAACATTTTATGTACAAAATCAAACCCTAAAAATTCCCAATCATCATCTCATCATTATATCATCATTATATCATGATTATTTCCAGATTTCATTCAAGATAAACCCTAGGTAAATCGGTTTCACCATTTTTCCACAATTTCTCTTTTTATTTTCTAAAAACCGATCTAACATAATTTCCAAAACTCACAAATTCGACATCCACAAATCAAGCTATCATTTTTCTCATGTTATATGATGTATAAGAGACCCACGAAAAATATATACAAGGCTCATAAAAATTGCATACAGGTTCTATAGAATTAATTCGATTCTAGGGTTTATAAGCTTATTAATTTTTGTTCGATCATAGTACATTGCATGGTTCGATTCCAGTATTTTATACATGTTATATGTGATCAGGAGAGGGTTAGAAAAATACCAATTCGATTATAGAACAAAGGATTCACACGTTTTGATTTTCTTTTTCTCGGTTGCACTTATTCGACCCAAATAAATCACCAACACCAAACGATCGACCCTAGGAGTGTGTAGCTATTTTTCCCACCTTCTTGGCAACCCTAAGAACTCCAGAAAATTTGCTCTTGATGCTGAAAAATTGGATGGAGGCGTGGATGATTTCTTTAAAGGTGGCGGCACTTTGTTTTTAGGGTTAATGGGGTAAAATAAATTAGGGATTGGTTATATCTTTTTAGGACCGAGATTTGGGGAGGGTATAAGGGCCAAAGAACCGGCCTTCACAAAAGCCCATCATAGTTTTCCTTTTATTTTGCATTTTCCTAAATTAAATGGTATTTTAAATGGTTTATAAATGATAATAATAGTGTAATTAAATTTTCGGTACACACAAGGGTATTTTGGTCATTTCATAACTTGAATAAATATTAATCGAAGTCGTAAAAATTATTTTGTATCATATCTTGTTCGTTTCCAGAAGTTTGGGATCATTTCGGGACTTTAATTAAGCTTTAATTAATTTTTTAAAGTTTTCAGGGGCATTTTGGTAATTTTTGCATGTTTTAGATTTTCGGGTTTTACATATACAAATTACATTTTTATAATTTTTATAACTTCAATACACTTTATTTTGTTCCGCTAAAATTTATTTCAAGCTAACTCAATACCTAAATAATAAATATCTACTTTTAATTACTCTAAATCTAACAAAATCCTAGACAAAGAAACATAAACATTAATGAGCCCCCAAGCGGGGGGGCCCCCCCCCCCCCTTTCCCCCAATTTCGGCCAACATGCCCCCAATTCCTCCTTTTTGACTTTTGACCAAAATATTGAAATTACCATTTTACCCTTTTATTAAATTATCAAAATGCCCTTATTTGCACTATAAATAGAAAGCTAACACATACTTCATTTTACACTTAGAAAAATTCACCAAAAACTCTCTCAACACACACAACCCCTCTCCTTTCCTTGTGATGTTCAGCCAAGAAGGAAAAAACAAGAAGAAAATGTGATGTTTGCTTAAAATTTGCTTAATTAGTGCTTGTACGGGTTTTATACTAACTATAAATCGATTTGGAGTAACCATTGGGGTTCTATTGTTCTAGCTCTTACCAAAAATTCATCACCATCAAGTAAGCTTAAAAACCATTTTTATAACTTTACTTATATATTTTATACACTTCATATGCTTACTTATGCATTATTAAGTTTAAATATTTATTTAATCTCATTTCATCACCTATATCACCTATATATACATGTTTGTGAGATTTTATTATGTTTTTATATTGGAACTATATTAACTGTTGAAGAATTGGTGGAAGAGTTATGATAGTTTTTGGGAGTTGATTGAGGTAGATCTATTAGTTAAAAGTGCAAAAAATGTGTTTTTGAAATATATATGGATAGGCTGTCCTAAATTAATTTTGACAGAAAAATAGGTTGTAGTAATACAAGATTTGGTTAAAAATATAGAAAATAGACTTTATAACGAAAACGTGGTCGCTTGAATGGTTAAAAACGGACCTACAACGAATAAGATACGTTAGTTTTAAGTTTAACGACGAAAACTACTTCTCTGAAGATATAGGATGCTGTCAGAATTTTTCAAGGGATAAAACCTGACATTAAATGGTAACTAGACTAGCCGAGACCTTAAAAATATGTTAGTATACTTAAATACCTTCGCGGGGATAGGTAGAACTTAGAAAACGGACTTAAAACGAGTAAATTATGGCTCGCCGAAATTTTAGACGAAACTTATAAATTTGACAGCTTTTGTTGAACCATTAAAAGCTGATGGAAATTTTGAAAATAGAATTTGGACACTTTAGAAGCGGAATTAGCCAAAACGACTTAGATGAAAACGGTAGAATGTCATGTATAATTATTAGGCGCGTTAGAAGATTTATAGAACACTAAATAACGAGAAAACTATAGTCAAAATACGTTATGCTGAAAATATATTTATTTTTACTATTGACAGCTTTTCGTCAAAAGCAGTTGGAAAATGTTTTTGGGACGTTTTAAGTGTTTTAGAATCAAAATGAGCTAAAACGGACTATATAAAAGACGTAACATTCTATGAATACATTACTATCGAGTCAGAAGTTTTTCAAGTAAACTATTAATGATGTGGTAAACGTTAAGTACTTGAATACTTATAAACATATAGTAGAGTATATTATTTTCCTATAAATAATATACCTCGACGAATAATATTTTCACTACTAAATTACTTTGCAAACATATATGGGTGATATAAGATTTATAAAAAGCGCATACGCATCATTTCACTTCATTGCACAACCTAAAGCACCTCGTTAATTAACTAGGTTGCGGTTAAGACTTTCGGGTTACGTTTCGAGCTTGAGCATTTGTTTCGTTATCACAGCAATACCCTGTTGAGGTGAGTTCATGGCCCCTATTTTGTTTTGAAATACTTTTGGGGGAGAACACATGCTCTTTTTTTTTTGTCTAAATGCAATACTTGTTTTACTTGAATATGCTACTTGTTTACTCAAACCATTACTTGCTTTACTTATGAATTTGTTGTTTACTTGAATGCGTTATATATTCACATGTCACATACTTAATTCTTTTTACTCATGGACACAAGCACTTTGAACGATTATTCATACATGACTGAATGGACTGGTCACATAACCGAATGTACTGGTAACGTGACCGAATGGACTGGTCACATGACCGATTGAACTGGTCACATGACCGAATGAACTGGTCAAATGAATTTTAAATCTTGTGGTCCACATACTACTTTTTGTTTACTTATACCTATGAACTCACCAACCTCGTGTTGACACATTTTAGCATGTATTTTCAGGTTCTTAAAGTGTCAGCATTTTAGCATGTATTTTTAGGTTCTTAAAGTGTCAGCTTACATTTGGCGGCAGTTGGCATGGAATGGCATGGTTATAGGATCAAGATACTGTGATATTCATTTGGGGACCACTTTATTTCTTTTATGGGTCTGTATTTCCGCATTTCATCAAACGATGTAAAACAAAATACTTTTAATTATGAAATTTCTTTTAAACGGATAAGGTAAATCCGTTCTCTTTACTCTGTGTTATGGTACCAATTTAGTAGCACCCCAGCGACATCGTCTTCCGCTGCGACCCATTTTAGGGGTGCTACACAAACAAACAATCAAGCTCCAATATTATTAATGAATAATACGAATACTCTAACTGTATTAGGGTTACAAAACCTTGAAGCTATAAGAATTCTATGTAATTCGTTTTAATAGCTCTATGCCCTAGGACCTCCTTTTATACACCAAGGAGTCCAACAAGGCTTAGAATACTTTCCTAAGTACATCAAATCTTTTCTATACTTATCTAATACATATCTTCATGCAAAAGTTGCATATCTCATAAGCAGTACTAACAAAATGGTCTAACAGTACTAACTTATGCCTAACAATAGTAACTTCATCAATAGTTGTAACTTTGAACTGGCAGCACTAAGTTTGTACTAGCAGTAGCAACATACATAGCGTATATTCTTTGATGTTCTTCAGCAGTAGTAACTTGCACTAAAAGTCTTAACTTTTACTCCAGCAGCTAAAACACTTAGCACATTTTCATTGAAGTTCAAGAACAGTTCTAACTTCATTGAGCAACAGTAATCATTAACATGAGCAGCAGTAACAAGAATCCTAACAATCCTAACAAGAAAGCTTTTAATCCCAACAATCCTCCCCTAAACTTGATATTCTTCTTCAAAATCATCAAGTTTCTTCAATTAAAAGCTTCATCAACACCAGGAGGATGCTTCCAAACACTTTATACCTTCTTGACTTGTTGCAGGATGAACAAAAGAAGCTCATAAGCTATTTCACTATCATATTCTAGTTCAAGCTTCTCTTCCAGCATTTGTGAGAATGTAGACTTAGTGAGGGGATACTTCTTCTCCACCAACATGTAGATAATTGAAGACTGCATCATCAAAGCATGAACTCCACAAGAGTCATATAGCTTCCAGCTCAATACCTTATATCCATGCTGTTTGTTCCATACTTTATCTTCTACATGTGGTTCAAACATTGTTTTTAAATCACCCCATAGCACATAGTCATAATCATCCTGAGGCCTCGTTGACCCATACTCGGCTTTAACCAGTTTCCACAAAGTTTCCAAGTCTTCTCTTTCAAAACTATTAAGCATCTGACTGAAGATTGTAAACAACTAAGATTTCCCATAAGCTCTTGTGATCTTCCAGTACATTTTCTTGCCTTCTTTGTATATTTTCCAGTCAACAATCCCTGGAGGCTTAGTGGCCAAAGGTACAACATCAATTGATATTTCTTCTTCATCATCAGGAATGACTACCATGAATTGTTTAAGCTCTGCTGTATCTTTGTCTTGACTATCATCCACCTTTTGTTTCTTGGTATCCTCTCTCTCCTGCTCTGTTCCTGATCTCTTTGCACTGCCTTCCACCAACTCTATGTTTAGGTCAACAAATGTATTTACCCTCTTTATTTCTCTGTCAAACTTTTCTTGGATAGTCTCAAAGTCAAAATGTTGCAACTAGTTAAGCTTCCATCCTTCCATGTTCATCAGATAAGTTGACATTATTTTTCTTTGTTGAGCCTTTGTTGGTGGTTTGTTTCTCTTCTCTTTTGCTCTCTTTTGTGTAAAATTCTTTCTCCTTGTCTCTAAGAGTTGCATAAATAATTTAGCCTTTTCTTCCTCAGACAACTCTTCTCTTTCTTCTGCTTGCAGCCTTTTAGCCAATTGATAATCAGCATCAATCTTTGCCTACACATCATCCCATGTGTTCATCAAGGCAATATTGGCTTCCTCTTTTTCTGCTGCAAGTCTTGGTTTTTCAGTTGCAATTCTTTCTTCCTCATCAAATGCAGCTTGTAATAATTTTGCAGCTTCTTCATCAAGCTTCATTTGATCTTTCTTTGACACAGGTTCTACTAATATTCCTTTACCCTTTCCCTGTGACTGTTGTGAAGATACTGTTGTTGTTGTTGTAGTTTCACTTAGCTCTTTGATGACAACCCCTTTCTTCTTGGGTTTTGTGCTTTTTAATTCAGTAAGAGCTTGAGCCAAAGTAATTTCATCAGCAGTAATAAGTGCAGCAGCACTGACAGTTATTTCTTCACTAGCAGTACTAACTTTAAGCCTAGCAGCACTAACTTTAACACTAGCAGTACTAACTTCAACAACTTCTGCAACAACATTTTCTTCATTCCCTGCATCTTCAACAACATTTATTCCATCATCTACACCTTCAACAACAATATCTTTCCCTGCATCCACCATCTCCTCATCCATATCATCACTCCTCCCCTGTTTAGATGCATCCTCACCCAAACTTTCTTCATCACTGGAGGATTCCACCCTATCAGTTGAACCAACTTTGTACAACCTTTTTAGCCCCTGAGTTCTTGACCTCTTCTTATTTTCAAGCTTCTTCACCCTCTTCTTCAATCTTGTAATCTCATGTTGTTGAGAAGAGGTGGTCTTCTTCAAGTCAATAACTTCCTTTTGCAAATTGGAACAAAGTTCCATAAATTCATTTAGTTTAATACTATCCTCATCAATTTGAAGTATGTTACCTCTTCCGAGTGGTGAATCATTGGATAGTTTTGACACATTCTCAAACCTAGTTTGAGTAATAGTATCCCTCATGGTTTCTTAGCACCTGGGACCATCACCAGAATTAGTTCCTTGGGAACTAGATTCATTAGATCTTGCCTTGGATTGGGTCTTACTTATGTTACCACTGTCTTGCTCTGCTTCTAAGCTAGAAGTAGTAGTGGTAGCCCTTACCAATCTGTCAGCCCCTCTTTATGGACAACCTCATCTGCAACAATGTCTGTAGGTGCACTAGACTGAGGTATCTCAGTGCCCTTTCTCTTAGGCTTCCTAGGGTTTTGAGTCTTTTGGGGTTGAGATGTGGATGTTTGTAAAATGGTGGGTATGTGTTGCGAATCAGTAGGAATGACTAAATCTTCACCCATTTATTGTTGGTTTAGTGTCACCATTGTTGGAAACAAATGTGTCACTTTACCAGAAAAACCTTTTCCTACCATTCTCATATTTGAAAATATATTTTTAGTGTGAGAGGGTGCAATATAAATTATTTTATGCTTTGGTTTTTCAGCAAATTGTCTGTCCATGAAAACTTGTAAAAACCTTGGATACATTAAAAAATTTCCTTGCAAATTATCCAAGTTTCTAACCATACTATCAAAAATTAATTTTGAAAAGTTAAATTTCCTGTTTGTAGCCAAGCAGATAATGGCAGATGCCATAGTACTACTAAACTCATTCCAGGCAGTAGTCTTTGGACTTAGACACTGTAATATATTATGAACTAGAAATTTCCATTGATGGGAGATGAATGCTTTATAAAAAGTTAGTTTATCAGAAGGTTTCTCATACTCATCAATGCAAGTTGTTCAAAAATAGTAGAATTTGGGAAACACTAAACGCCTTCATCATCTGCTAGTCGAAGATTTCTCCTAAAAGATGTTTCAGTGATGATTATATCCTAGCCATCTACAACGGCGTGTATCTATACTTCCTCATTGATAGTTTTGACCATGGTAGAAGACCAAAACTGTTCAATGCAAGAAATATATATAGTAGGATTAACCGTGAGTGCATACCTTATGGGGTGTGCATTTAGAAAATCCACTATCTCTTCAAACCCTTCACTTTCGGTGGGTTTGGACAAAAACGTGACCATGTTATGTGAATCAGCAAATTTGAGAGTCGCCATTGTGTTTGGTTTAAAGATTGTGTTGGGTTTTGTGATTAGATGATAAAATTGAGTTAGGGCTTGTTATGAGAGACTATTTAAACAAATAAAATCGATTGAATGAGTGATTGAACGATTTAAAACCCTTAATCGATGTATTTATGAAAAGTACCCTAAACAACCCAGCAGTAGTAACCCCAACAGTAGTAAGTTAAGCCTAGCAGCATTAACGTATGCCTAGCAACATTAACCTTGAGTTACCAGCATTAACTTCAATTTCATTCCAAACAACTTGTCTATCATCAAGCTAACACTTTTCTTTGCTTATCCTGCAAAATGTTAGCCCAAAAACCAAGAAAACACAAGCCATAACATTTTTCACAATAATCACAATATTAATTATACCTAACAATATTAAGTATAACTAATAGCAGAAACTTTGCAGTTTTGATTATAACCAGCAGTACTAATTATACTTAACAGCAAAAACTTTTAATGACATGAATAACAGTACTAATTCATAAAAAAACTTTATAAAAACATAAAGAGATAAGAGATTTTAAAGATTTAGCATTCCAATACTAGCAATCAAATATTGAAATCTACTTACATCAAAGGCTTTTGTAAGCAAATCTGCAACAGTCTTGTCAGTATGGATTTTAACCATTTGAATCAATTTTTTTCATTGCAATTTCTAATAAAATGATGTCTGATCTTTATATGTTTTGTTTTTGAATGAAAAACAGGATTTTTAATTATGCAAATAGTACTGTTATTGTCAATAAAGATCTTGGTATACATAAAATTGTACCCATAATCAAGTAGTTGATTCTGAATCCAAATCACTTGTCCATAGCAACTTGAAGCAGCCACATATTCAGCTTCTGTTGTGGAATTTGCAACTACAGTCTTTTTCTTGCACTGCCATGATATCAATTTTCATCCAAGAAATTGACAACCTCCTGTTGTAGACTTCCTATCCAAGCTTGCTCTAGCATAATCACTATCAGTGTATGCTACCAAATCAAAAGAATAATCTTTTGGATACCAAAGGCCCAATTTTGGTTAACGTTTTAAGTACCTAAAAATCCTTTTCACAGCATGAAGATGTGAAGCTTTTGGATTGACTTGGTATCTAGCACATGCACACACTGCAAACATAATATCAGGTCTTGAAGATGTAAGGTACATCAATGAACCAATCATTGACCTATACATATGAACATCAACTTCTTCACCATCTTCATCCTTAAGCCGAGGCTTTCCAGTTTCCATTGGTGTGCTTGCAGTCTTGACTTCTGTAAACCCAAATTTCTTTAAAATTTCAGCAACATATTTATCTTGACTAATAAATATGCCATCTTTCTTCTGCTTCACTTGTAATCCCAAAAAGAATGTAAGTTCTCCCATAGAACTCATCTGAAATTTCCCATGCATCAACTTCTCAAACGCAATGCATAGCTCCTTCTTTTTTGAACCAAAGATGATATCATCCACATAAACTTGGACCAGCAAAATATCACCTTTGTGCCTTTTGATGAATAAGGTCTTGTCAATCTTTCCTCTTTAAAACCCATTGTCCAACAGATATGTTGAAAAGGTTTCATACCAAGCTCTAGGGGCTTGATGTAGTCCATAGAGTGCTTTTTCAACCTTGTATACTCTATTAAGAAAGTCTTGATCTTCAAATCCTGGTGGTTGACATACATACACCTCTTCTTCAATCTTCCCATAGAGAAAAGCACTCTTTACATCCATTTGATACACCATAAAATCTTTAAATAAAGCATAAGCTAAGAATAGCCCAATTACTTCAATTCTTGTAACAGGGGCAAAGACTTCATCATTGTCAATCCCTTCTTCTTGTGTGTACCCTTGGGCAACCAATATTGCTTTATTTCTAATCACAATTCCCCTTTCATCCTTTTTATTCCTGAAAACCCATTTAGTGCCTATAGCCCTTTTTCCATTTGGTAATTCCATCAAAGTCCACACTTTTTGTAACTTAAATTATAGAAGCTTTTCCTGCATAGCCTCTATCCAGCTTGAATCCTTCAATGCTTGAATTACCTTTTTGGGTTCCACTTGTGATAAAAAGCAAGCAAACAAGCAGTTTTAAAGGTCTTGATGGTTTGTTCTTTGTTGAAGAGTACTAACAAACCCATGTTCCTTTAAATTCTTTGACATCTTTCTTGTTTGTGTTGCTGATTGCACATCTCCAATCACTTGATCAAGAGGATGATATTTATGGATTTTTGTAGTTGGAGTAGGACTGACTTGGATTGTTGTATCCAAATTGTTCATATCAGCCACTTCAGCATCATCTTCATCATCAGTTGAGTAGTCAAATATGCTACTATCTTCCAAAGCATGCATTTGTGGATCAAATGGAAGTTCAATACTTATTTTTGGATCAACAACATTAACTTCTATGCCAGCAGCATTAACAGTTGAACTAATAGTATTAACATTGTTAGTGTTGTTTCCATCACTAGCAATATTAACATCATTAGTACTGTTAACATTATCTTCCTTCTCTTGATCATCACATTCACTTTCTTTTCTTGGATCTTCATTAACCTTCTTTTCATCATCACTTGTAGGTTTGACTTCATCTTCTTGAGAACTCTTTGGATCTTGGGAGAATGGTGGATCAGCAGTCCATAATGGTAGCAACATGTAATCTTTAACAGGTTCTGTCTCCTTTCTAGCTTGACCTGCACTATCACTTACTTTTGTACCTGCAAAACCATTAGACTGTGTACCTGTAACAACTGGCTTATAATTTATTGTTCTTGTTAGTGCATCAATATCAAATAGCCAATCTGGTCCACTACCTACAACATTAGGTGTACTCTCTGTAAACCTAACATGCAAGTTCTCTTCCACTATCCTTGTTCTATTATTGAATACTCTAAAGGCTTTACTATTCAAAGAGTATCTAACAAAGAAACCTTCATCAGCTTTACCATCAAATTTGTCTAAGTGACCTATGGTATTGAGAATGGTAACAGGACACCCAAATGGTCTCATAAAACTTAAAATTGGTGTTCTACCATGAAAAAGTTCATATGAGGTCTTATTATGAGGCTTAATTACTAACACTCTATTTTGCACATAGCAAGCAGTACTAACTGCTTCTGCCCAAAAAGTAGTTGGCAACTTAGAATCAGCTAGCATAGTCCTAGCAGCCTCAATTAGTGACATATTTCTTCTCTCAGCAACTCCATTTTGTTGAGGAGTTCTAGCTACACTATATTGTCTTAAAATACCCTTCATCTCACAAAACTGATTCATCTCTCTATATTTGAACTCAGTCCCATTATCACATCTAATTACCTTAACCTTGTGATCTACTAGATTTTCTATCCTTATTATAAAAGACTTAAGAATGCCACTAGTCTCATCCTTAGTAGCTAGAAAGAAAACCCATGTAAACCTACTGAAATCATCTGTGACAACTAGGCAATACATTTTCTTCATTAGACTTTTTACAAATGTTGGACCAAACAAATCCATATGCAACATATGTAAAGGTAGACTGATTGAGTTCTCTGTTTTGGACTTACAAGAGGCTATGTGCAGCTTTCCCTTTTGACAAGCAACATAGGTTTGATCATTTTCAAAAAGTTTGGAAGGTAAACCTCTTATAAGATTTCCCTAAACTAGTTTATTCATTGTTTTAAAATTTAAGTGACCTAGCCTTCTATGCCAAAGTTTCGATTCATCAGATGTGGCTTTTGTAAAAAGGAAATAGGAACTATGTTCTTTAAATCAACACTATACATATTGTTCTTTCTAGGAACTCTAAGTAAAACTTGACTTTCATCAATTAACTTAACGTTTGGAGATAAAACAATACATTCAGTGTCATTAAAAAGAACACTATTCTTTTTGTCACACATTTTGAGACACTAAAGAGATTAAACTTTAACTCTCTCACAAAATACACATTTTCAAAATCTAGATTACTAGTTTTAATGGTACCTTTTCATGTGATTTTCCCTCCTTTGGGGTTCCCTCCAAAAGCAACATATCCTCCATCTATCTCTTCATAGTCTGTAAGATAGGACATGTTCCCTGTCATGTGCCTTGAGCATCCACTATTAATTACTCCTTGATCCTGTAAATCCATTTGTGGATTTCCCTCTTAGTTAGAACTTGAAGATGAGTAAGCCATGAGTGCATAATTAGGCCCTTCCTCTGCCTGATCACTCCAGTCTTAGCCACCAAGACCATCACATGACACCAAAGCTGTGGAAGTAGTTGTTTCCACAGGCACACTCCTTCTTAAGCTTTCCTTGTTCTTGTAGTCTTGATTTCTTGGAGCTCTGCACTCCCTAGCAAAATGTCCCCTCTTGTGGCAATTGTAACACTCCACTTTGGACCTATCAAAACACATGTTCTTATTGCCATTGACAGTAAGCTTCCTTCCTATGTTCTTCAAAAACCTTCTGGCCCTCATAGTCAACATGGCCATTTGCCATCTCAAATCCATCTCTTCAATGTCATCTGGATGATTTTGTTGCAAGTCCTCATGTACAAGTTGAGGACTATTTGGTTGACTAGCAAAGAATGCACAAATAACAGCATCACTCAAGTTATCAATATTAGTAGAGTTAGCAGCATTAACTTGAGTGATAGCAGCAGAAACTCCATGAGCAGTATTAACTTCTTCATTAGTGCTGCTAGAGTTGTTATTTGAAGAGGACACAAAATCCATGTTATGTGTGCTTGAACTTGAGCTAGACATCCCTTTTACTTCTGGTTCATACACCTTGAGATTGTTGTAAAGATCATCCATTCTCATTGTATCCAAATCAGCTTTATTCCTCCACACAACAGCGTGTGTGTTCCGCTCAGGTGACAAACTTCTCAATAGCTTCTGATTAACATCTTCTTGTGAAAGCTTTTCACCCAAAAGCTCCAACTGACTCACAAGCTTTTGAAGCCTGTCAAAAGTTTGATCAAGCATCTCTGAGCTTGGAGCAGAAAAGTTTTCATATTGTTGCTTTAAGAGATTCTTCTTGGTCTTTCTTATAGCATCATTCCCACCGAATCTCTTTTCTATTGCTTCCAGCAACAACTTAGCATCTTTTATTGAGTTAAACTTTAATTGATGTTCATTGGGAATGCCCATCATTAAAGTACTTCTTGCTTTCACCTCTAATTTTCTCTGAGCCTTTTCTTCAGCAGTTGAAATACGCAACTCAGTCACAACACCTTCCACTTCTTTTGTTTTTGGTAAAGTGTTACCATTCTCTATGACTTCCCATAGTGAATAGTCTATCATCTGGATGTATTGTTCAATCCTCATCCTCCATATCTCAAACTCACCTGGTTTGAGCAAGGGAACCTTGGATGCAGCCACCATGTGTGCATAATCTTGATCCATCTCTTCTAGCAAGATCTTGTGTATACAGACAGATTCTTCTTGATCACGGCTTCTCTACAAGCTCTGATACTACTTGTTGATCCGAGTAGAACTCTTGTTGAGTCCTGTTTAAACTTGATCGAATTCCTTAAGCTTGTTTAAGATTTAGTTATATTAGATAAATCTAACACAACTATGGTAGAAACTGTGTATGAGTGTATTAAAGATTATGCGAAAACTAATCTTTAATATTAAGAAGAATTTTAATGGAACAGTGAACAATGAACAAACAAACAATCAAGCTACAATATTATTAATGAATAATACGAATACTCTAACATTATTAGGGTTACAAAACCTTGAAGCTATAAGAATTCTATGTAATTCATTCTAATAACTCTATGCCCTGTGACCTCCTTTTATACACCAAGGAGTCCTACACGGCTTACAATACTTTCCTAAGTATATCAAATCTTTTCTATACTTATCTAATACATATCTTCACGCAAAAGTTACATATCTCATAAGCAGTACTAACAAAATCGTCTAACAGTACTAACTTATGCCTAACAGTAGTAACTTCATCAACAGTTGTAACTTTGCACTGGTAGCACTAAGTTTTTACTAGCAGTAGTAACATACTTAGCGTATATTCTTTGAAGTTCTTCAGCAGTAGTAACTTGCACTAGCAGTCTTAACTTTTACTCCAGCAGCAGTAAACACTTAGCACATTTTCATTGAAGTTAAAGAATAGTTCTAACTTCATTGAGCAGCAGTAATCATCAACATGAGCAGCAGTAACAAGAATCCCAACAATCCTAACAAGAAATCTTTTAATCCCAACAACATTCACAATCGTCTCGTAATTTTAATAATGACTTTTTCTATTCTTCCGCCTTCCCTAAGTTCCCTTCCTATAAAAGGTTTCATATATCCGTTCAAATATTTAAAAACAAATAATAAAAAAATAAAAATCTAAAAAAAATTATAGTGGCATTGGGTTCTACAACACAATCTCGTTTCATGGAAAACAAAGCAAGTTCATTATAGATATTCTTGTGGCTGAGCTAGAAAATGTCTCTACCCTGCAGGCAGTAATAAAACTAGACTATAGCCGTGCAAAATGCTACAGGAGTTGTTGTGTTTTTGTATGATGACATAGGGCGTGACATGTATATTTTGGGAGAATGTCTTAAGCATTTGAAGAGACATGACAAACCCATTGCTGTGAAAAATATTTTTTCGTGAAGATTTGTTCATCAACTATGATTAAGTAGCATGCATATCAACATTTTGTTCTTCAACTTTACATGATCTACTCTATTTCTCTCTTCTCGTTTGAACGAATACAAGTCAATCTTTACTTTTTATCATTGTTCAATTTCTTTTATATTTTTGGGTAAATAATATTGGATACAATTACAAAACATCGAATGAAATGTAGTACCCATGAATCTTTTTTTCTTTTCTTGGGTTACAATTTCATTTCGGAAAACAATAAAGGTAAATGCACTCCTATTTATACACTTTCATCTAGAAAGACTTTGAACCGTATGTATACCGATCCCATAAATCTATAGGTAAAATCAAGATGGCTGCTTCTTTCCAAATGACCTCACCATCAAGGTCAAAATTTGAATCTTCATCAAGTTCAGATACTGATAAAAATCCGTATGATATCAAATATGACGTCATAAGAAGACAAGTCCGTCTTGCAGAGAAGAGGTATGTTGCGATATTGAAGAAAAAGTAGCTATATAAGAAAAATATATTTGTATACCTCATGCTGAGATTCAGTGGTTGCAAAGGAACGTTGAAGAGAGAAAAAGAGACACGGGGTACTACACAACTAATTATCTTTGATGTTGTAGCGTTGTATTTTGAATGTTTGTTTCAATTGTTTTTAGTTTAAATTAATGTATTTTTTATCAAGTGTTTGTTTCTAATAAAAGTTATCATAAATCATGTAACAATACATCATAATTAATAGCAACATTTATTCATTACATCACCAATACATTCCATTAAGTCGAATAATATTACATTACATTACATAATAACATATTTATCAACTTATATGATTTACGCATTCTTAGTTCAAGCATCTTGGAGATAATGAATGCGATGATTGGATGCTTGCAGTGTAAAGTTGAAAAACCTCGGATGGGGAACACAAGATCCAAATCAAGCACATGACACAGGTGCTTGCTTTAATATGTTGGACAAAAAGGTGCATGTGTCAAAAGATGAGAAAATTTGGCGAGAACACATCATCCCATGTACGACATGACACTTTTACATCCATGGCCTCCTCTTAATCTAAAATTCATTTAGAAAATCGTAGTTAAAGAATCTTCTTTATAAATGACTGACTTCATCCACGATGCTTCACACAAAAAGATGTGATCAAGATGGGGAAATGGATGGAAAAAGTAAAGTGAGGGTGGTTATGGTTGATAGACAACCATGTACTCTAATAGGGATAGTTTGTTCAAGTTCACACACTTGGTTCATGCAAATAGGCTAGATTAGGTTTTTGATGCCCTTGCATCTTGTAGGTGACTCAAGACACTTCTGATGCCAGGCAAACAATCATAGTTGATTGTTGGTGTTTTAGAAGCAAAGTACCACCCTATAGTTGTTACCACAACCATCTTTTGGTAAGGTCGAAAAACTTGGACAGTCAAAAAACCCGTTGTAAAAGTTCTCGATTTCCAATGAACTCTGTCTTTAACCTTCATAAAATGGTAAATATAGAGTAGCTTAAATATCATAAGTAGAGTTTAAGATGGTTTTTATTGGTAAAAAGAGTCGAAAATGGATAGGTTGAACTACAAAAGTGTAAAGTGGATTTATAGGAAAGAAAACAATTAGATATTGATTATATATTAGAAGTTCTTAAGTTTTACTAGAAAGGTTTTCTACGGTCTTTTCAGCGTTCTCTCTCACAATCATTCGCAGTATATTCACAGTATTTTCGCAGTCATTATCATAAATAACCCATTCTGTTGAAACATTCTTAGTCGCTTCACAGGATGTCGAAGTTAAGCAACTATTGAGTTAGAACGGTGCCCTATTACTTTATCACGTGACACTCACTTCGCAATAGGATCACAACATTTTCGAGTTTGTTCAATCAAAATCCGGTGTTGTTAGGATTCGATACACGGTTAAGGTGGTTAAACCTTTTGTGCTTTGTGTGTATGATATATTGAGTTAATATGATTAAGTATGCGGAATCTACTTAATCACACTTAGAAGGTTATTTGAGTTATGGAAATGGAACGGTTGTGTTGGTTATATGACAAAGAACAATGAAAGATTATCACCAAACGATTCAATATTATTAATGATAATAATACGATTGATCTTGAGATATCACTAGGGTTACAACCTTGAATCTTATGTTCTTACAACTTGTGATATTCTTGTGTTTGTTCTATGTCTTAATAGTTATATGAAAGTTCTAAGTATTTTAACAATAACTTTAGTCACTTATTTTTAACACACTTTTTAGACACACACATATATCACTTGACTAAGATCTTCTTTTATAGTCCAAGAAGATCTTTTACAATATTGCTTAAAGTCTAGTCGAACTACTTGCTAACTTATCTTGAGTGTGTCAGTACATAAGATACAACATGTATCTGTGTACACAACTTGTTAACTGAGAACATGGGGTAAGATATTATTTACCGTATATTGTTGACCAAAATATACATAATATCTTTTCATACTTATCCACTTAGCAGCAGAATGTACATTAGCAGCAGCAATGTTAACACTAGCAACAGAATGTTAAGCCTAGCAACAGAATCATTTATCGCTAGCAGCAGAATCAAATGTTCTAGCAGCAGGAACAAACATTACCAGCAGGAACCAAATGCACTAGCAGTAGAATCACACTTAACGTTTTTCTTTGAATAGAATCCGATATTAAACTTCTTGAATATTTAATTCCCAAAAATCCTCCCCTAAACATGTGAATCCATTTCAACATGTTTCTGAATTAAATTATGAGTTGTGAAGATCTTTCAAACACTTCTGTTCTTCAAGATTAAATATCTTTCTCAGTAACTCATCTGCTTTGTTCTTTGACTTTAACAATATCAATTTCCTTGGATGGAGGAATTATAAGAGGCAATGATGCTGTGTATCTTGGATGCTTGTTTCAACAAGTGAAATCATCTATCAGCATGCCTTTGCAAGTGATGAACAAACGTGGTAAACTGAAAATTGAAACTTTTCTTCGTTTGACCTAGATAGAACTTTCTCCTTTGGAATGTTCTTGTCATTTTTAACCTCCATGTCATCATCTTGTATGCTCTTGTCTTTTCCTCCCTTTCATTGGTTAATCTTCCTTTCTTAGGCTTTTATTTCCTCCCCTGAGATGTTTCCTCCCTTGAAGCAAATAAAAATTTTATCCTCCTCTTGTTTGGAAGATCTCTCACCATCATCCCATCATTATCTGATCTACCAATGTGAACTTGTTTTCAGACAATGTTGTACATGAAGCCATCAATTCCTTAAGAGTTTAAGTTACTGCCCTCATCACTTCTAGGTGTGTTAACTCCTATGAGAGGTGAATCAGTGGACATTTGACTCATGGTCCATCAATGGATGGTTTTTGTGAATCCTTTGAAAATCCTTTTAAGAAATTGTTTGACTTAGCAGTATGTTCATGATTTTAGAATTGAAAAATCATACTGCTTTCAACCATTTTGAAGGGATTAAGTGTGTAACCGACACTTAATCAAAATTTCAGTTTAAAGCAACCTCTGGTTGTGTGAGAACCAATGTTTTTCAGTTATAAGTAACTTCCTGTGTAAAGATAAACCTATTCAAAAGGCTTTCTTGACAGGGTTTCCAGCTCATAGTAATTGTTGCCTCTAACACAAGTGTTAGATTCACTTTTACTAGCTGTTCTTTCTATCAGATGTCCTTAGACTTGCTCATTATACTTGAATGTATAAAATGATAGAAAGTGAGTTGAGTCATTTACTATCTGACCAACTAAGTCATCAATTCAATGTGAAATTTCATACTTAGGTTTCAAGAAAGAAGTTTTAAGGAGTTTTAAATTCCCAAACTCAGTCCATCATAAACCTAATATGTAGCAACTGATATTCTGATTCTGCTGCTTCCATTTCACTTGAAACATCCTTTGTGTTCACATGTTCATACCTGAAATTGTTAGTCTAAAACCAAAAGAACAAAGTACATTTGTCTTGTATTAGAATAATCATAGGACTAACTGTATGAATAACACAAATTAAATTTGTACTAGCAGCACAAACTTTTGTAATAGCAGTAGTATCTTTTAAAACTAGCAGCACAAACAAAAATTTATTTACAAAAACACAAAGTTTAAAATCATTGAGGATTAAGCATTCCAATACTTGCTACCAAGTACTGAAACCTTCCAACATCAAAAGCTTTGGTTAGCAGATCTGCAAAATTGAATTCTGAAGCAATTTTAAGTACTTGAATTAATCTTTTCTCATTGCAGTCTCTTATAAAGTGATGTCTAATTTAAATGTGTTTTGTTTTAGAATGTTGCACTGGATTTTTAATAATACAAATTGTACTACTATTATCAATATGAATAACAGTGTTTAAGAAATTGTACCCATAGTCAAGGAGTTGGCTTTGAAGCCATAGAACCTGACCACAGCAACTTGCAGCAGCTACATATTCAGCTTCAGTTGTTGAATTAGCCACCATTGTTTGCTTCTTACACTGCCATGAGACAAGTCTACACCCAAGGAATTGACATCCTCCAGTTATTGAATTTCTGTCCAAGCTAGCACCAGCATAATCACTATCCGAAAATGCTACCAAATCAAAAGGTGATTCCCTTGAATACTATAGACCCAACCTTGGTTGACCCTTGAGATATCTAAAAATCCTCTTGACTGCAGTTAAATGAGAAACCTTTGGAGTTACTTGAAATCTTGCACAAGCACAAACAGGAAACATGATGTCAGGTCTAGATGATGTAAGATACATCAAAGAACCTATCATAGATCTGTATGTGTGTACATCTACAATTTCTCCATCTAAGTCTTTAAGAAGAGGCTTCTCAGAGTCCATTGGTGTGCTTGCCATTTTTGAATCAGCAAATTGAAATTTTCTAAGTATCTCTGCAACATACTTGTCCTGAGAGATAAAGATTCCTTCATTTGATTGCTTAACTTGCAGACCCAAAAAGAATGTAAGTTCTCCCATAGAACTCATCTGAAACTTATCATGCATAAGCTTCTCAAACTCTAAACACATCTCCTTCCTAGTAGATCCAAAGATAATGTCATCCACATACACCTGCACTAACAGAAGATCCTTCTTGTGCTATTTGATGAAAAGTGTCTAATCAATCTTTCCTCTTTGAAATCCATTTTCTAATAAGTAGGAAGCTAGTGTTGCATACCAAGCTCTTGGTGCCTGATGAAGGCCATAGAGAGCTTTAACTACTCTGTACACTTTGTTTGGATGGTCAGGGTCAATGAAGCCTGGAGGTTGTGTAACATACACCTCTTCTTCAATTTTACCATATAAAAATGCACTCTTGACATCCATTTGGTAGACTGTGAAGCCTAAAAATGAAGCATAAGCTAAGAAAAGCCTAATTGCCTCAATCCTTGCTACTGGAGCATAAACCTCATCATAGTTTATTCCTTCTTCTTGTGTGTACCCTTGGGATACTAATCTAGCCTTATTCCTAATCACTATGCCGCTTTCATCCCTTTTATTCTTGAAAACCCATCTAGTGCCAATTACCTTTGCATTCTTTGGTAAATCAACTAGCACCCATACCTTCTGAATCTTGAATTGAAGAAGCTCCTCTTGCATAGCTTCTACCCAGCTTGAATTATCTAAGGCTTTCAGAATGTTCTTTGGTTCATCTTGTGAGAGAAAACATACAAACAAGCAAGAGTTTGAAAACTCATGCTGCTTTGAAGCATAAAGGGCATCAAGAAGCCCTTGATGGTCTGAAGACATCAGTTGTTGTCTTGTCTTCACACCTGACTGTACATCTCCAATAACATTTTCTAGGGAGTGGACTTTGTGAATTCTTGTTTGTGGAGTAGAAGGAACTTGATAATTTGAAGGAAGATTGTTGAAATCCACCTCATTATCTGAGAATTCCGTTTCTTTCGTTTCTGAAGGGCCAGCAGCAGAATCAGTTGGCCTAACAGCAGGAACAGTAAGCCTAGCAGCAGAATCACCAGCATAAACCATTTGTTGTTCTTGAGTTCCATCTTCTTTCCTTTCATCTTCAACACCTTCTTTAGCCTTGCCATAAGAATATTCATCAGTTGTTGAAGTTGATTCCACACTTGTACTTGACCATATTGGCATCCAAACATGATCTTGGTTTGTCTCCTTTTCTAACCTTGCCTCATCTGTTGCTTGTGAACCTAAAAAATTATTAGTTTCTACAACAACAGGCACATAATTCATTGATTTGGTTAGAGATTCAAGATCAAATAGCCATTTTGGTCCTTGACCTTCTACATTGGATTTTTCTTCTAAAAACTCCACATGTAGATTTTCTTCTAAAAACTCCACATGTAGATTTTCTTCTACAATCATAGTTCTTTGTTTGTATACTCTAAATGCTTTGCTATTAAGAGAATATCCAACAAAGAATCCTTCATCTGCTTTACCATCGAATTTTCCTAAATGGTCTAAGGTATTGAGAATTGTTACATGACATCCAAAAGGTCTAAGAAATCCTATTGCATGAGTTCTACCTCTAAAAAGTTCATATGATGTCTTATTGTGAGGCTGTACAACTAAAACTCTATTTTGGACATAGCAAGCAACTGCTTCAGCCCAAAAAGTTATAGGTAGCTTAGAATTAGCTAACATTGTTCTAGCAGCTTCAATTAGTGTTCTATTCTTTCTTTCAACTACTCCATTCTGTTGTGGAGTTCTAGCAACACTAAATTCTCTCCTAATACCTTTTTGTTTGCAGAAATCATCCATAACTCTATTCTTAAACTCTGTCCCATTATCACATCTAATGACTTTCACTTTCTTGTCTACTTGGTTTTCTATCTGAGTAATAAAAGTCTTAAGTATGCTTGTAGTCTCATCCTTAGTAGATAGAAAGAAAACCCATGTAAATCTAGTATAGTCATCAATTATAACAAGACAATATCTCTTATGCATTATACTACTTACTGAAACAGGTCCAAATAAGTCCATATGCAGCATAAACAATGATTGATTGATAGAGTTAAAAATCTTGGGCTTACAAGTGGCTTTGTGTTGTTTGCCTTTAAGACAAGCAATGCATGTTTGCTCATTTTCAAATCTTTTATGAGGTAAACCTCTTACCAAACCATTCTTAACAATTTTATTTATGGTTTTGAAGTTAATATGACCAAGCCTTCTATGCCATATCATTGATTCATCCAATGTGGCCTTTGCAATAAGACAAGTTAAATTCTTTTTAGGAACAATGTTCTTCATGTCTACACTATACATATTGCCCTTTCTAGGAATTCTAAGAAGTACTTGACTTTCATCAGGCATCTTAAAATCAGCAGAAAGTACAAGACATTCAGTCTCACAGAAAAGAACATTGTTCTTTTTGTCACACATTTGTGAGACACTAAAAAGATTATAATTTAGCTCTTTTACATAGAACACATCTTCAAAATTTAAATTTCCAGTTTTAATGGTACCTTTACCGTAAATTTTGCCACCAACACCTCCTCCATGGGTAACATAGCCTCCATCTATTGATTGAAAGTCTGAGAGATAAGACTTGTTTCCTGTCATGTGCCTATAACATCCACTATCTAAGTATCCTTGATCCTCTTGTTGATCATTTGAATGTTCCTCAGTAGCAGAAAAAGCCATAAGTTCCATCTAAGCAGGAGTTTCTTCTTCATCTGCCATGAAGCTCCAATCAAAACCTAAGCCATCAATAGCTACCATAGCTTTTGGCTCAATAAACCTCCTCTGTTTTGGATTTGCTTCCAAAACCTCTATTCTTGCTATCTTGCTGCCTTGGTCTTCTGCACTCTCTTGAGAAATGACCCATCATGTGGCAGTTATAGCACTCTATCTTTGACTTATCAAAACCAGCAGCATCAGTGTTGCTGATTATGAGCTTCTTCCCCGTCTTGTGATAGAACTTCTTGGCTCTCATGCTAAGAAGAGAAATTTGCCATTTTAGATCCATTTCCTCCAGATCATCTTCATGGATCTTTTGGAGGTCTTCATAGGAGAGCATGGACCCATTATTCTGACTTGTAAGAAAGGCACAACAAGTCTTTTCATCCAAAATACTAATGGTACTACTTAGTGAACTAGCAGCACCAACATCATCAATAACTTTTACCTCTTCACTTGATTTTGAGGTACTAGGAGTTGACATAAATGCCTTGTTTCCAGTATTAGAACTAGTACCTCCATTCTTCTTCAAATCTTGCTCCACAATCTTGAAGTTGCTATACAAGTCCATCAGTTCCATGGTGTCTAAGTATGGCTTGTTCTTCCAGACAACAACATGGATAGCCCACTCTTCTGGTAAGCTTCTCAGAAATTTTGAGTTCAAATCTTCTTGAGGCATTTCAATCCCAAGAATAGCAAGTTGGCTCACAATATTCTGAAGCCTATTAAACATGTGGTCAAGAGATTCATTGTATGTAGAGGAGAAGTTTTCAAACTGATGCTTGAGCAGTGTCTTGTGGGTTTTCTTGGTGGCTTCATTTCCACCATATCTGGCAATAATAGCTTCAAATAATGACTTGGCATCTTTGAACTTGCTGAAGTTTAAAAGTTGATCATTGGGAATGGTCATCATCAGCATGCTTCTTGCCTTCAAGTCATTTTTCTTCTTTATTCTATCTTCTGCAGATGATGGCTTTGTCTACAGAGTTGACACCACTTTTCCTTCCACTGTTGATGTAGTGGTGGTAGGCTGGTAAGAGTCTCCATTTTCAATGATTTTCCAAAGTGCATAATCTTGCAATTGGAAATATTGCTCTATCCTCAGCCTCCACATCTCAAACTCATTCTGTTTGAGCATGGGAATCTTTGCAACAACATTTGTCTGAATAGATTCAACATCCATTTCTTCAGCTTCTTCTTCTAAATCAATAATATCAGCCTGATGCTCTGATACCACTTGTTAGGATTCGACACACGGTTAAGGTGGTTAAACCTTTTGTACTTTGTGTGTATGATATATTGAGTTAATATGATTAAGTATGCGGAATCTACTTAATCACACTTAGAAGGTTATTTGAGTTATGGAAATGGAACGGTTGTGTTTGTTATATGACAAAGAACAATGAAAGATTATCACCAAACGATTCAATATTATTAATGATAATAATACGAGTGATCTTGAGATATCACTAGGGTTACAACCTTGAATCTTATGTTCTTACAACTTGTGATATTCTTGTGTTTGTTCTATGTCTTAACAGTTATATGAAAGTTCTAAGTATTTTAACAATAACTTTAGACACTTATTTTTAACACACTTTTTAGACACACACACATATATCACTTGACTAAGATTTTCTTTTATAGTCAAAGAAGATCTTTTACAATATTGCTTAAAGTCTAGTCGAACAACTTGCTAACTTATCTTGAGTGTGTCAGTACATAAGATACAACATGTATCTGTGCACACAACTAGTTAACTGAGCACGTGGGGTAAGATATTATCTACCGTATATTGTTGACCAAAATATACATAATATCTTTTCATACATATCCACTTAGCAGCAGAATGTACATTAGCAGCAGCAATGTTAACACTAGCAGCAGAATCCTTCAGCAGCAGAATGTTAAGCCTAGCAGCAGAATCATTTATCGCTAGCAGCAGAATCAAATGTTCTAGCGTCATGGCTTGGCAAAAAAGGTGGATATGAAAATTACTCATGATAAGCCAGAGAATTTTGCATGAAAAATCTGATGGCGTCACCCTTTGAAGTGATCAAGGTCGTCATGGCTTAACTTAAAGAGGGACGGCGTCAAGCTCATTTCTGACGGCGTCAAGCTTTGATAAGCCAGAGCGGATTTTAGAGGTCTAAAGAGGGACGGCGTCAGGAAGGCCATCCGGGAACCCTAAAAGCGGCGAGGTGACGGCGCCAGCATCTATAACGTGACGCCGTCAGCCCTTAAACTCTATATATAGTTTTGCAATTTTTTGTCATTGGGGTGGAAATTATTGTGTGTAATTTTGGAGGAGAAACCCTAAGACGAATTTCTGCCATTTTTAAGGGTTTTCATACCCTTGGATCTCCCATGTTTAATTGAAGATAAGTGATTATTTAATCATTCAATATGTCTATGTGTTGTTTGATTACATCTTGTTCTTGTCTTTTAATTAACATGCTAGGCTAGATTTATCTTGTGTTTGCTTAGATCTAATGAAACCTAGCTATTGATTATTGGTTATTAGTGTGTTATTAATTGTATTGGATGATTGTTCATCGATGTTAGGCTTAAGAAAACTGGCTAACTTCCTATACGGTAACTTGCTTGAACGTCTTAAGAAACATGAACCAATGCGTACTAAGGTTTTTATGGTTGTATTTAATGCATGAGCGAATTCTAGTGATCCCATGTTAGGAGCTTCTTAGCCGGCTCGACATAGGAGTGAAGTAGGAGCTTGTAGAGTTGGGGAAGTACGTACGCCACCCCATGATTGGTATTAAGGAATACACCCGTCATCCACGCGATTAATACACACTAATCAACCGGTAAAAGATAGTTAGGGAGTAAGGAAATCTAAGTAAACACATTTCTCTCCACATAAGTTTTACAACCTTTTCATTTTCATTATTTTATTTTATTTGCATTCGTAGTTATTTGGGTTAGTTGACTAGCAACTAATTCCGCCCACTCTTTCAAACCCGAGATTTTACTTGCTTTCATAAAAAATATAAAAATAAAAAAAGAATCTTCTCTCACCCTTAGACCTATTAGAGTAGTTTTTCAATCCTAACGACACTATTCCCTGTGGAGAACGATCAATCCCCCGTACTTACCACTACACTATACTACATCGGTCAGGTACACTGCCTGGTGGGGTTGTAAGCCTCTCGAGATCCCTTGAGAGGTAAAACATGTTGTAAGGTCGCAAAACCACGCATCAGGACGAATCAAGAAGACCCTTTGAAGACATCAAGATCCTTCGAAGGGTCTAAGGTAGGGTTGATGATTTGTTTTATTCGTTTATTAGTTGTGTCATGAACGAATTAAAGAAAAAGGTATAACACTCTTGTTATATTTTCTTCTTTACATTTCGGATATTAATCAAGAAGGTTTAACCCTTTTCACTGATCTATGATGATTTTTCCTTCGTGTGTTTGAACTTGTACAAGTTCTTTGGGCTTTGTGTTACACGAAGAAATCTGAGATACTAGTAATATTTACCGTTTGCATTCGAGACTAGTTGAATGATAGTGAGTATTGATATGTGTGTTGGGGAGTGATGTGAGGGTATGTGGTTGAGTCAAGAAGACTTGTTATGGGTTTAGCTGTGGACAGTTGGCCTTCTTCTTTAGTTATTTTAATTAGAGTTGCTAACTGATGGTGTTTAAGAGATTAAGTCAACGAGTCAGTGGTATTTTGTTTCTGGTCAACGTATCAATTCTTCATCTTTTATTCTGTTTCATTTATGGACAAACCGCTACTTTTGAAGGAAAGTTGACAGTATAACTTTTCATAAAAAGTAACAAAAAAACTTCAAACCGCTATGCTGGTCATCAAACCACTGTTGACTGGTCAAACCGCTGTTGACTGGTCAAACCGCTATAAGTTAAACCGCTAGTGCAGTTATGAAACCGGTAGCACAAACCGCTAGTACAGAATGCGAAACCGCTAGTACAGAAATGTCACTTTCATTGATTTGGTCTTCTTTCCGGTTTCAGCTATAATCCAAACTGCAGTCTATAAAGTGAGCAAAAGTGTAACAACCTTTATCACTTAACTGCAAACCGCTGGCGAGAACTTTTACAAGCCGCTACCAAGAAATATTACAAACCGCTATCAAGAATATTACCCTTAATAAACATTCAAGACAAACCGCTACCAAGAAAGAGCACCCGATATGTTCCAGCCGCAGTCAAGAATGCCAAGAACACCCTTTTTGGAACTCAGTTTTAACCACAACAAAGCTAATAAAGCTTTGAGATACCAAGAGTTTGAACAAAAGTAGAGAAAAAAAGAACGCTCATAAAAGAAAGTCAATTCATTAAACTTGCAAGTAAGACACCGAAGCAGTTAAAGCCCAAAAACATATTACCACACAATAACCTTAAACTAGCAAACTTGATACATTAAACTAGCATACCAATAATTCTAAACTGTTAAAGCCCATAAGTAGTTAAAGCCCAAACACAACAAGACTTGTAAACAGTTTTGACATTCGAACAACAAAACAAAATAAAGAAAATGGACAGCAAGCTTATCTCGGACCTTATGATAAATGATATTCGAACCAAAATAATGTAAACAAGAAGAATGAAAACCGTGAATCCAAGTCCAAGCATACACAATCAATCAAACCTAACCATGGCTCTTGATACCAGTTGTAAGATTGAAACATACTGATTGTGTGGATCGGGAGGTCTTGGATTATGGAAGAACAAATCCATGGTAAGAGTTTTAGAGAGAGAGTAGAGAGGATTGGGAACTAGAGAGAGAAAATGTGAAATATTAGATTGAAGTTGTGTGTGTTCCAACCCTTCCCACACATGGGAAGGGATATATATAGTTACTAACATAAGGTGCCCCTAGTGGGCTGTGGAGTGAGCTGACAGTGGGTAAAGACCCGACCCAACTCCACAAATACTTAATATAGCTAAACTAATATTACTAAAACTAAACTAATATTAATAAGCCTACAAGCTATATAAATGCTAAATAGATACTCGGGGTGACTGAGTCTTCATATGAATATTTATATTCCTAACAATAAGGGACATCTTGACCTCCCTTTCTTTGCTTCGATCGGTGAGGTGACCAAAGTGAGCATTGCTCGCTATCCCTTTGGCATCTTCAAAGCCTCCCCATGATTCTTCATAGGAAGGAGGGAAAGGAGGAGATGGGGGCTGCTATCGAGGGGGGGAAAACATTAAGGGTTTTGGGAAGGGGAAAAGATAATGTTCTTATCTTTATCTGTGGGTGTGGGGCGGATAAGAGAAAAGGACTAGTATCAGTTTTTAATATAATATGTTTTGTTTTACCAAAAGAAAGTGTGGTTCGTGTACCTCGTGTCCCGTTGAGCTCAGGTGTATGCGTGTTTCCTTGGTTTGGTATAAACGCGAAAATTATAATTCCGGGGTTGTTTTTATAAAACTCGCATAAAATACAATTTATTGACTCTAAAATAAATCATGAGATTAAACCGTTACAAATGGGGTGTCGGTACGCGTGTGGTTTCGTTTTTCAGGAAAAATGAGATAACCTCTCGTTTTTGTTATGTTGAGGTCTGTAAATGTCAGAAAGTGGAAAATTCACCCTTTTCTTATAAAATCAAATAGTTTTGGTGAGTTACTGTATGATATAGCGTGCGGGTTCGCTTCCCGAAATAGTTATGCAGGCTCATGAATGCCTAATTTATCAGTCAGGAAATAATAAATTAACATTTATTATTAAAATATTTGTGGAAAAATTTCTGTTTGTCATATCCTTCCCGCTTTAGAAGGAAAACCGTCCTCAGTTTTCACTTAGAGTTACCCGATGAAGTTGAGAATACTTGAGGGCATCTACGCTTGATTTTATTTTCACGTTCCTACATAAATTCGGAATATTTTTGAGAGACCGTTGAACCTTGACAGTCGAGATGTGAAGTGTTAGTTTTGAAGCACAAAATTCTTGAGGTGACTATTCCTATCATAGCATGATCCTCCCTGAATTAAACATATGTGATCAGGCTATTCTTAATTGAGGATTGATGATGCCATGCTTGGTTTAGTCAAAATGGTATTGGGTTTGAAACAGTATTGGCCATTCCGTTTATAAGCTTGAAATCACAATAGATTTTAAAGGTGCACCACCTTACATATGACGATAGCATAATAGTTGGCAGAAAATTTCAAATACGGTTGGTACAATAGAGAGTGTAACGGAAAGAGGTCATCATAACATCTTGACATAAAAGATAGGGAATTCTTACATGAAGATCCATACAATACAACGATACAGAAGATCTTTAATAAACTACAAATACCCTAGGAAATACAATCCAAGAGGTTCTAGATTTAGGTCTTATTATGCGAAGAGGGAATTCCAAGCATCCTCATTTCCCGTAGTGCCGTTAAGGTCCTGGCAAACCCCTTCATTTTTATTTCTCAGTTCTAGGCATTCAGTCCTGAAATGCCCAATTACTCCACACTCAAAGCACGTGACAGTGATCTTTGGGTCAATCACGAGAGTAGGAGCTTTGCAATCTTTGGCTTGGTGCCCGATCTTCCTGTAGTTCCCGCACTGAACGGGGAAAGGCCCATGGTGATGAAACGGGCACGTGTTGCACTTGGGTTACGTTCCAATATACCCTTTCTTTGCACTGGCGCCAGTAGCATAGAATTTGGCCACTTCTTGTCGCTTGTTTGGACCATTGTTATGGTTGTTTTTGAATTAACCTTCCCACTTTCTTTTGTTGTCAACCACCTACTCAGCGGTAGCCCCGATTGCTTGTTCCATTAGCTTGTTGGCTACATCCTTAAGGTATGGGGGTAATCCTCCAAGGTATCTCTCTAGTAGGCGAGCGTCAATCTGGACCATCTCAGGGCATAACGGTGTCAACTCTTGAGAGTGTTGGTTGTATGCAGTAATGTTGGTACCCTGCACCTTGTGGTTCCAAGATTCGACCTCTAACTTTTTAACTTCGTTGCAAGGGCAATACTTTTTGAACACCATTTCCTTGAAAATTTCCCATGGAATTGCGTATGCGGCATCAATGCCTGCAAACTTCAATTAGTAGTTCCACCAGGTTAGAGCAGCATCCGTGAAGGTGAGTGATGCATACTTAACCCTGTCTTCATCCGCACAACCACATATCCGAAACACAGCCTCCAGCCTTTCAACCCATCTGATCAAAGCAATAGTTCCCTCGGTTCCCCCAAGGCTTTCAGTCATGGTCTTTCAGAACTCCTGATAGGTGCAACTGCGGTTGTTGTTGTTCTTAGGTTTTGAGGTTCCGATATCAGTAGTCGAGTTGTTTACATCCGCTGCAGCTAGTGCCGCTACCACACGGTCATTAACCAACTGATCTAGCATGGCTTGGTTTACAATAAGCAGGTTTGCTCCATTCCCAGTTGGGAGAGTGGTAGCAGCAGGTTGACCGTGTGTGGTCTTGGTTGTCCTTCTTGTAGGAGTCATTTATCTACATCATAAAAGATGACGATGAATGAGATCTCAAATAAAAGAACGGTACCACACGAGTTTTATGATTGATCTAATGCATTTTTAAAGAGTGGTTAATAAAGGAAGAATATCGAAGAAGAAGTTGTAGTTGAGTATGCACATCTACATATGTTTCAAGTGCCCAATGACAGATTCTAGTTGTCAAGGCTGAGTAGAGCTTAATGTTTAATATTAGGCGAAACTTATAGATTTAAGTATTCGATTTACTTAAGCCGTACTTAAGACGTGTCATGACCGAAATTGTTGCACTAATGGTCTGGAATGAATAAATCAGTCAGATACTAGGCTGAGAGATGTCTTACTTGTTACTAGTGAGGACTGTGTATGAATGATTATTCGGTATGTTAAGACTTCTTAGTATCTCGGTGTGGAAATGAGGTCTTATAGAAAAAAAAATTGATGAGGTCGTGCCATCTAGACTCCTAGAGTGCACCATGTTATAAGGTTAATGGTACATTAACAATCTGACTTAATGTATCTGCTACCCATATGGGAACCTCATTATAAGGAATGAAAAGGATAAATCGAACTTTAACGAAGTAACATCAAAATATGATATATCGATATCTATAGTCTGAGGCGGAGGTGCTTGATTTGCCTCTAAGGTTTGGTTTAGTGAGTAACGGTGTTTTGATAAAATCTCATGTCCTAGACCAGCTTGTATTCCCAAAGGATTAGTGAAGAGTTAGGCATCTGCCCCCATGATAGTGGCTCGGGTTACTCCGTAATGCCTTAAGGCTTCTGTTGGGTTCACTACTAGAAAAAGGTCTATCCTTGACTCGCATTTTATGATGCACGCTACAAGATGACGCGCAAATAGCAAAGTCATAAAATAAGAGTCATAACGAGTAAATTTTCTATTGGGGATGACTCGTTTTTAGAAGCGTCATAAATAGGGGTCATCTATGTTTTTTTTTAACATCTGATTGTTTTTTTTTTTGGCCAAAACACTTCCTCCCGCTCTCAAGTCCCTACAACTAATAAAAATCTTCTTCATTATCACTTAACCCTAAAAACTCACATACTCTCTTTCTCTCTTCTCTGCGCCGCCAACTGCCACCACCCAAGACACCATCACTGTCACCCGAACAAGCACACCACCACCACCAAAACACTCACCACCATCTCCCCTTCCATTTGACGTGACTCATGCGCTCAAACACCACCTCACCGTCACTCTAGCACCACAACGCGCCACTAAAAACCTTGCTCATCACCTTGTATCATCACCACTCGTGTAGATCGAAGAAAGAAGGTAGGAAATATGCTATGTATGCGAGAGTTGACTCGGAAACGAGTCAACCCGTGACCAACTCGTCACGTATCTTGATATTTTGGAACTAATAATAATGGGTTTAACGTTTTGATGAATAATAATGATTAAAACTTGATGTGGTATCGTCATTGTGTCTTATTCAGCTCTATGGTGGCATGTAGGTGATTTGGAAGTAGTAGATGGATGCATCATGAATTGAGCTTCATTTGATTTTGAAGAACGGCTGGTAATGTGACTATGCTTTTCTTTTCTTCATTTGTGTATTTGATTTTTCGTAAACTGATATTTTTACTGAAATTTTTTACTGAAAATTAGTAATGAAAATTAGTAATGAGTAATGAGTAAAGATTTTTGGTCTATGCTATAAGTGACCAGTGGAAAAAATTAGTAATGAGTAACCAGTGGAAAAGATTTTTGGTCTATGCTATGAGTAATGAGTAAAGATTTTTGGTAACAGTAATGAGTAAAATTAGTAATGAGTAACCAAGGGGGTGTGTTGATTCAGTCCACATTCACAGCCGAGAGGTTGTTATTTTGTTGTTAGGATTAGCTACAAAGTCCATCCAAAGGGGGTGCGTTTACTTGTTTACTTAGTGCACAAACATAGGGTGTTTGTTTGATGATTTCTGTCCAGCCAAAACCAGCCCCAATGAGGGCTCCGTATAATGTAATTGCAGGTTTATCTGTCTCTGTGCTGTGCTCTTGTAGCATCTGCAGTCGGAGCTTATCTTCACATCTAATGGAACATCGGAGGTCTCCTGACTACCTTTGCAACCTTGGGATGCATGTTTTGGTTACTCGTCACTCCCTCATATCATGAGGTAGATCCAACTGTCCTGTATTTCGCCTGATTTTTTTTTCATGTTATTGTTCATGGAATTCTGATGTTTTATCTTTTACTAATGTCACAGCAAAAGAGGGTTTCACTGTTGATGGCATCAGCCCTTCTCCAAGGAGCCTCCATTGGTCCTCTAGTCGAGTTGGCAGTTGATTTTGATTCAAGGTACGGATAATCTGATTCCTTTAGTTTTACTTGTTTGTTGTCTTAAATGTTTTAAAGACATGACAGTGAAAATGGTTTCTTATAAACTTTGTGGGGTTTTGCAGCATTTTGGTGAGCGCGTTCATGGGAACTGCCATCGCATTTGCAGCATTTGTGGGGTTTTGCAGCATTTTGGTGAGCGCGTTCATGGTATTCGTTGGGTATATGGTGGTCGACACTCAGGAGATCATCGAGGAGGCTCACCTTGGGGATTTGGATTACGTCAAGCATGCACTCACACTTTTTACTGACTTCGTTGCTGTCTTTGTTCGCATCCTTATCATCATGGTAAGTCGTATTTCCGCATGTTCTTGTTCTATCTCGAGTTAGTTTTCACAGAAACTGACCCATTGGTTTCTTTGTACTTGCAATAATTGAAAATTGCTCAAGCTTAATCCAACGAGATTATGAGCTCACCACTTCTTTCTTCTCAAATCATACTCATTTAATTAAGAGTTAAGAGTCGTCACCTTGAACTCATTACTAAGAACTGAGCTGATCTGTTCATCTACTACTCGTAAAGGATCAAGTTGGTAAATTCTTAAAAGAGTGTTAAAACTGGAGCGGGTTGAATTCGTCAAAAGTGGCTGTAGTGTATAAGTGTATTTAAGTGCCTACCTTTTACAAGAAAAATCGAGGTTAGTATCATAATTATATAGTTGTCTTAATAGTATCTAGTAATATGACCAGATATAAAGTTTAAGAGGGACAAAAAAAAGTATTTGCAGGCCCTGGTCCGTTTATTAGAAATAGTTTTATTCTGGCTCGAACTTGTTTTGACCCATTACCCAACCCTCCCGACCCACCAATTTCCACCATCTTTTGCAACTTCTGCTCTTTAAACTGGACAATTAATTGGGTTTCTTTCTTTCTTGGTGACTGAGCAGGGAGACCCAGAATCTCAAGGCAAGTATCCAAAGCAGCAGCCACCGCCACCACCAGCAATGAAAGATGATGACGACGGGTTGGATGATGAAGACGATGATGAACATGGTGAAACTTTATGTGGGTCATGTGGCGAAAGTTATGCGTCTGATGAGTTCTGGATATACTGCGACATTTGTGAGAGGTGGTTTCATGGTAAGTGTGTGAAGATCACTCCAGCCAGAGCCGAACACATCAAGCAGTACAAGTGCCCAACATGCAGCTACAAAAGAGCCCGTCCTTGATGCTGTATCTGTATCGTGGTGTTCTTAGCTGTGTACTCTGGTAGTCTCTAACTGCATGTTTAGTTATGTTTAGTTATGTTTAGCAACGATAAACCTGGTTTTTAATTTTGTATTATCAGGTTTTTAATATATGAAATGCGTTATTTTGATATTTATGTTTTTAATTTTGTATTATCAGTTTTTTAATTGTCATTTAATAGAAAATTAGGAACTGAAAAAAATTATTTTTAAAAAAAAAAAAAAAAATTAGGTTATGACACGCAAAAAGGAGAGTCATAAAACGTGGGTCATAAATGCGCGTCATAGAGGGATGACGCACAAATGCGATTCATGAAGCTTTATGACTGGTCCATCCTTGACTCGCATTTGCTCGTCATAAGACCTCTTCTTGACTCGCATTTGGAGTCAAGGATAGACCTTTTTCTAGTAGTGGTTACTGGTCAACTTCTGGAAAATCTCTAGATCCTTGAAAGTTTAGTGGTTCACTCATTGTTTATTTCTGCTGAAGGGTCCCTCTTGTGTTGCTAGGATTCTATCAACATAAGGTATACGGACAAGTTTTCCCCTCGTGGGTGATTACGGCGTGGTATTTCGACATTCTGTATACACTGGGGATGATGTCAAAATCTCCAAGTTTTGTGGGCATAGGGTCACCCAAGCTAGTACGGAGAGTTTTATAGGTCTAGATTATGACCTTAAAGAATGATGTTGATTGCTACTAGCAGTCAGTTAGCTGGCTCAGTAGTGTACTCAATACTTAACGTGTAGAGTTTAACCCTATAGAACGATGTTGATTGCTACTAGCAATTGGCCAGTCAAGTTGCTCGAGTTCTTAGCGTTCTATGCAGAAGGTAAAATTTCTATTAAGGATCTAAACATAACCATTGCAGCTATTTGACACACTTGCTATAAAGTAAGAATATGTCTTAGTCACATACGGGGTTATGAGCTATCCGGTAGCTATCGAATTTAAAGATTTGTCTGATTGATGTTGAGGTGTTTCAGAATCGGAAGGGGTAGTGTAAAATGAGGTGCTAATCGGTGGAGTTGTTCGATGATGGCTGGTGGTGCAGTTTATCCTCTCAGATTAGAACGTGGTGTGAGACAAGGCTGATTGCGTTGACGTCTATTCGGTTATTGTGCTTCTAGCACGGATGCCCGAGTCTCGCACTACTTTTATATACCACACACGCGAGTTTTTGATTTCTCGAAATGGAAACAGAAGGTTTGCCATTTGGTAAGGATTTAGGGCCACCCTTCCTAGTATAACACGGTTCTACCTGAATTATACATGGGTGATTAGGCTATGTATAGTTAAGATTCAGTGAGGCAATGCAGGATTTAGTTACAAGAAAATTTATTGGTTATTTTGTTTATGGGGTAGTAGTAAGAAATACCTTTCGAGGAGGTAGTTAGTTTACAAGGTGATAGCGAGATAGTTTATAGAGCGGTTTGCAAAACAGTTTATAGGGTAAAATAAAAAATATATATATACTTTATTATTTGAAAGATAGTAGTAAAGTTGTAGTTTGGTTTGTGATTAAATAGTGAATTAATTTCGTAGGATAATAACAAAATGATCTGTGAGGTACCCGCAAAATAGTTTATAGCGTAACAGCAACACGGTTTATTGTTTCATGAGGTAATGACTAAAGAAGCTCATAAAGAAGCAAAATAATTTATAAGTTGATAGTAAAACTTGCGGGATGATCGTAACAGATTTTATATATTGTTAATTACACCATTTGTTGGTTTATGAAACAGTAGTAAGGCGGCGAATTGGTTCATTACACAGTAACACAATAATTTGTAAAATGGTTTGCGAAGTGTTTTATAGGGTAGTAAGACAAAATTTTGTTGTTTATAAGATAGTAGTAAGGTCGAAATCTTTTATTAAATGATATGGTAGTAAAATAGTTCGTAGGATGACGAAAAATTGGTTTGTAATGTATACGTGAAATAGTTTATAAAGTGACAGCTACACAATTTGTTATTTTGTAAATCAGTGGCTAAGATGGTTCTTAGATAAGCAAAATAATTTGTAAGACAATAGTAAAGCTGGTAAGATGACTGTGATATAGTTTCTAAAATGATAGTGAAGTCATTCGTCTATAAGATAAAACAAACGATGAGATTTTTGAAAAAGACAAGGAGGAGTCATCACACGAATGGATAACATCACCGTAGATTATAAAAGAAAATGATTTAATCAGTAACAGAGATAGATGAAAAAGTGAGCTTGTTATAGATTAAGATTCGGTTACAAGATCTGAAAATTACAAGCTTCACACTAATATCCTACACCTACTTAGGACTCCTCAGTTAAGTGAAATATGACATCTACGAATCACATCTAAGGCTGGTCCATGGTCCTGTCCAGGTTCTGGAACATAAAAGCGTACTCCCTAAGTTGTGCCTCAACCTCAACAAGACGAGTCCTCAATGCTAAGTTTCCCCTGTGGTGTGCCTGATCAGCCCTTAACAATGTTGCAACCTGGGCCTCAAGGATCAACATCCTCCCATGCATCACCTAGGCTGCCTCTTGGGCTACAACTTGTGTCTGCTCAACTCTATCTAATCTGTCACCCAAGTCGAGGATATCTCGACTGTTGGAGTGTGTCCTAGCATAAAGTCTGCTGAAGTCATCACCATACTGATCAAAACGAGCTGGCTGTAACTCGTCAAGCTGGTCAGAGTGGAGACCTAGTATATCAGTCTGTAAATCTAGCTGAGTTTGAATCTGTGAGATAACATCGGTCTTTGCAACAGCTGGTGATGTCACTGGAAGTGGAGAGTCTGGAGGCACAAAAGATTGTGAGGATAACACATAATCTGGGCTTCCAATAGCAGCAGTGTGACTGGTCATATGCGGTATTTCCTTCCATCCCGTGCCATCCTCTGTCACATCTTAAGCTCTCCTCGAGCCCTCTTCGACCTCAAAAGTACTAGGTACATCCTCTAGTATTATACTAACCCGGGGCACGACTCCCCTTTACTCCATACCCAAATCCAAATCAGCATCAATCCTTGTACCCTCAGTAGGAGTACTCTCAGATAATGTCTGCCCCGTAACTGCCTGCCCAGTCTGCTCATCCTTCCTCTCTGGAACCTCTGTTGAGTAAGAGTCATTGGCTCTCCTGAGCCTTTGGCGTGGAGGTGAATGGGTAGGTGAACGTGGTGATAAGATGGGTGGTGGCGATGCTGGGGTAGTAGGAGTGCCCATGTAGGTGCATAGGGACCTATAATGGGATGGACATAACAGAAGAGTGTGAGCAGGGCTTTGGGTACCCTCCATAGTGTAGGATGATGGTCTAGTAGATGGGCATATGATTATGCGTATAGTACAGCGAGGAACAGTAGGAGTAACCTGAGTGACTGGTGTGGTATGAGTATGTGGTGGTAATGGTGGTGTAGGCTCAACGTTGTTAGGGTCTGGTGTATGATAATCCTGAAGCATCTTTATGCTGGGATCATTTGAGCCTGGTGAGGTCTGAGAGATGTTGTAGGAAGGCATAGTCTGTGACAAAATGGTATATGTGTATAAGTATATAGAAAATACTCATGGTAAATAGTGTAAATTAAGTATGTATAAATGTACATAAAATACTTAGAGTACATGTAGCTGAGTAAAATCAACGAACAGTAACATATAGTTAAGGCAAGTAAACAGCAAGTAAAGTGGAAAGCAAGGCAGGCAGGAAAGTGGCGGTCATAGGGACTTGTTTTTGTAAAAAGCGGTTATAGTTTAGGATTTATATGTACATAGTTCTCTATAACCTAGGCTCTGATGCCAATCTGTAACACCCTCAAAATCTGGCATTGCGGAAGCATTCGGGACATGGGGTGCTACTGAATTGGAAAATCATAACAAAAGGTAATAAAGAACGGAATACACACTCCGTTAAAATACATTTGTTTGGATTAAATCAAGTTTACATATGAGTTTTAATTTAACAAGTAAGCCCAAAGGTTTAGTGGTCCCATAAAAACAAGTCTTAAAATGTGTGAAAACACTTTGGTAAATAGTTTATGTCCATCGCCTTGCCATGCCTTTCCAATAACGAGTTGCCAAAACACCTGAGAAAAACATGCTAAAAGTCAGCAAAAAGCTGGTGAGTTCATAGGTTTATAAGTAAGCAGTAAAATCAATAATTTGGACCTTGAGTTTTGTATATGAACATTACGATGCATATAATGTCATATAAAAATAGTCTGTTATGCTAGCACTAAGTTCATGCAACCGAAGCTATAACAGTGTGCATGCTCTAGAAGCATGTTAAATATGAAGGCCTGACAAGTGTTTATCCCAGACATTTGTATCTCGACATGGTATACGTTCGTTTGCCTATCCGGTCAACCCGAACGGGGACGTTACTCCCAATAGATCTATTTATAACATTCACGCTTCCCAGCAGGAATTGATGGTTCATGAGTTGGGCATCGTGGGACATAATAGAGCTTAGGCTAAACCACGTTATAGCATAGACAATAGTTTGGTCCACAAAAGAGTTTTGCATGTTTCTCACCCCCAATTGTAAAAACAAGTATAAATAGAGTGGGGCTATAAACTCACCTTAGTAAATAGCAGTCAGATGGTGTAATAATTCAGATAGTGTTTGGCACCAACACGCGACCTAGATTAGTAAGGTATGTTTAGTTTACATTTTAGTTCAAGACTAAACGAAATTTAATTCCAAAGTTTTAAAGTATTGTGTTGTTGATGCTTGTGTGGCAGCGTTTAAGTTTGAAAATAGTTTCCTAAATGTTTGTGTGTATTGGCTCTTGGAAGTGCTTAAGTATATGACAATAAAATATCACGGACAATTAAGATTCCGATTGGACACTAACCGAAAGACGATGAATGAAATTTGGTTACGAATACTACTAGACGTTGTCAGAATATGTGAACATCATTATTAAGGGCGTATAAAAATAGTGGCTATAAGAGTATATAAGTAGTTATTTTTGAAAATAATTACTAAAGATATATTTGAAGTGTATGAATAATCATGGTTTTACTTAAATGATTTGTAATTTAAAACTAGTTTGTAGAGGTTGTATATAAAATGTTTCGTTTATCAATTTTGATAAAAACATGTTAAGTATGTTGATTTTGATAGGAGTTGGGCATGACCCGTGCATGTGTTTTGGTTTCTCAAGGTAGTTATGTGTTACAAAAATATATGTTCATGTAATAGCCGTTTTATAATTGTTATAAAACTTAAGTCTATTTTCTAAATACCGCCTCAAGTGTTTACAATTTAGTAAGCGACATAAGTAGATCAAATATTGACGATTTTAGTTTTGACTAAGGTTTACAAGTTGTGCTCGTACAAAAGTTTATATTCATATGTTTATATATATATATATATATATAGTGTCTTGTGTTGCAATACATGTTCTCACACTTTATGTGATTTATGACGAAACTTGTGATTACGTGAAAGGAAATGAATTGGGATTTATTTGTGAAACACGTCGAGTACAAGATTTCATCGGTACCCACATTTATGATTTTTGTTTAGTCGTATATATTCATACTCGGCTGACTCAATATATACGCGCCCTATCATTTCTTGTTGGGCTGTGGCCCAATCAAAGCCGGGGGGAATGTTCGATGGACTGTTAAGCCGAATGGACCCTAGTTTTCTTTTGTGGTACATGGGCTTCAGCCCAGTTTAGAACAATTGAACACAAAAAAAGCTTTTGAGTTTTAAAAGAGCTTTGGCCCAACACTAGTGAACAAAAAAAAACATTACTGGTCGAATGTTTAGAAAAGCACAAGTAGCAGGTTTTTGTGTTACCCTGCTCGTCCAAAAAAAGGATAACTCATATATAGGTGGCTCAAACAACTCATTTTCGATCTATTTCGACTACAAAACCTGAGTATCACTTGACCTCACGACACGAATCAAACCAATGCACCCTTATGTGATGGACTTAAGGCCTTTTAACCAGGAATATTAACAAGCAGCACACCTCTCGGGTGTGTGAATTGAATTGAAATCGACAAACACAAACACCCTCTTAGGTGTATCCTTTGCCCAGCAGCAGAACCCAACGCACCCTTATGGGAGTTTCTTTGAGTCGCACCAAAACAGAACCCACCTTGGGTTGTTAACCATGGCGACACACCACAAGACCAATACCTTACGTGGGTGTGGTCGTGAATTGTAACCCAAAACAGACCCTTGTGCTTTATTAGATGACACGTCCCTAAGGGGTTTCTTTCTAACCGAGATCAAAGTAACACGACAACAACAAGCTAAATGAGCTAGACTTGAGATCAATAAGACGTAACATAGTAAACCAAAATTTGCCCAATCCAAATCCAATAACTAAATTGAGCCCAACCAGTCTTTGACCCAAGTAACTCTTGTTAGTTTCCTGTTACAGCTGAGAACACACAATGCACCCTTACGGGTTTCCTTTTACCGCAAGATCACACAAACAATGCCGAGATACTCATACGTTAGGACACAAAATCCTAGACCCGAGACCAAAACAAAGGCTCCTATAATGATTTTCCTTACCACACGACCTGATGTAAAAACACTTATTACTAGTTTCTAATTTTTTCGAGACCAAGACCAAATGAGCACACACCCTCGGGGGGTATCGTTAGATTCAACACAACCCAAAAGCTATCGCATCAATAAGCCACTAAAAAAATATAAGCACAACCATAATAAGCACTTCCATCCTTAGCCAATTATTAGGTTTTAATTGTGAGTTTGTTTATTTCCGCCACACGTTATCAACAACAACAAGAAATTAAAATGAATATAACTCATTTACGGAGACAGTTTCAATGATTTAACAATATCCCAGCTTAAGGGTATAAGCAATACGCGAGTTTTATACAAAAAGATCAAAGTTTATTGACCCACTAGATTTCATAAAAATCCAAGACATTTAAATATACAAATTGAACACCAAAGCAAGATTTTGAGATTCTTACAATACTAGAGCCGATTGGAATAATGACCAACAATCAAAACCCAGTTCCGATTCCGAGCTTCCCAATCCGAGACCAAGCAATCAACCCACCATAGCAAAACTCTTAGATTTGTGAGTGAAGTGTTGAGATGTGGTTTGCTTGTGAATCGATCGGTGGACTAAAAAGAAGAATATGAGGGACATCTTGACCTCCCTTTCTTTGCTTCGATCGGTAAGGTGAGCAAAGTGAGTACTGCTCGCTATCCCTTTGGCATCTTCAAAGCCTCCCCGTGATTCTTCATAGGAAGGAGGGAAAGGAGGAGAATGACGGATCAGACTTGGATTTGTAGGTTTACGTTTGGAGACGGGGGCTGCTGTTAGGAATTAGATGTTTCTGACTTAGTAGTGCTGGAAGAATACACTAACACTACAAACTGCTAGTGTATAACTGAATACTGCTGAAGGATAACTAACAGTACAAACTATAAGTTAGTACTGCTAGTATTGAACAGAATGTACTGCTGGTATTGAACAGAACATCATTTCAAGGGAAGGTCTTTTGAAGAGATTGAAAGGATCTACATTGATACTCATAGGTGGATGCAGATGTTTCTCAAAGGTGATCTAGAAAGGAGTGAAGGAAGATGAGAGAAAAGAATAGCAGACCAATTAGAATCAGGAGATTCCAAGAAACAAAGAACTGAGGAAGAATCAGTTCAAGAAGAACCAGCAGAGGAAGAAAAGATAGAAGAAAAATTAACTGATGAACAAATCCATGGCATGATGGTGATAGTACCAGAAGCTCTTAATATTGATCCTATTCAAGCCAAACATCCCATCATTGATTGGGAGGTGTACTCAGATGGAAGAATCAAGGGTTGAAAGATTTTCAGGGTAGGAGGAAAGTCTGAAGTCTACAAGTTCTTTGAAGATATGATTAAAACTTTTGACAGAGATGATTTGGAGAAGCTGCGAAGCTTAGTGCAAGAGAGATTCAAGACCACAGATCCAACAAATGATAAAGACAAAGAGCTTTGGGTAGAATTGAAGAGACTATATGAACCTGACACAGGTGAGGCTATATGGAGATTTCAAGCTCATGGCTCAGAAATCACATGGAGACTGTTTGATAATTGTGGAGTTCACAGAGTTTCTACTAAAGCAGGGGTGGAAATCTATATGTTAGTAGAAAAGGATTACCCACTAAGAGTAGGAATATTAATGCTTATGCTTGCATCAAGACTTAAAGTTGAAGAAGATTCAGAGATGGCAAGAGAATTGACCAGAAAAATATTTCAGCTTGCAGAAGAAAGGAAAGCCAGAAGACTAAGGTTGACTATGTAGTGTTTGGAAGAGTCCTCACAGTCCTCATTTAATTCAGAGAAACTTGATGATTTAGGGTAAATCACAAGTTTAGGGGAGGATTGTTGGGAATTAAATGTTTCTGACTTAGTACTGCTGGAAGAATACACTAACAGGCAAGCCAATTAGTTAGAAATATACGGGTAGATACTTATCTTGTAAAGGACTCCTTATGTCTATAAAAGGATATCCTAGGTTAGATGTTTATGTATGAGTCATACAAGTTTTGTTAAGATTCAAGGTCGTTGTAACCCTAGTGATATTGAGATCACTCGTATTATTCTTGAATAATATTGAATCGTTTGGAGTTAAACATTGTGTTCATTGTTCATACTGCATTACTATTACATCAAACAAAACCTTCTAAGTATTGTTAAGTAGATTCCGCATACTTAACAATATAACCTCAAAGTATCTTAAACACATCATAAAGGAGTAACATCCTTAGTGTTTGATCCTCTCAAGTGGTATCAGAGCCAGGCTGATACTTTGATTTTAGAAGAACTCTTTTTGAAGATTATGGACATGGAGACTACACAGACTAACATGGCTGCTAAACTGCCTATGTTGAAACAAAACGACTTTGAGATGTGGAGGCTGCGAATCGAACAGTACTTCCAGGTGCAAACTATGCACTCTGGGAGATCATTGAAGAAGGAAACTCCTTTAAACCTTCCACATTTGTATCAACAGTTAATGGTAAAGAAGAGACTGTTGTGCAAACCACTCCAGTGACTGCAGAAGAGAAGCTACAAAAGAAAAATGATGTCAAGGCAAGGAGCTTGCTGATGATGACCATTCCCAATGATCAACTCTTAAACTTCAGCAAATACAAGGGTGAAAAGTCTTTATTTGAGGCTATCACTACTAGGTATGGTGGCAATGAAGCCACTAAGAAGACCCAAAAGACTCTACTAAAGCAGAACTTTGAAAACTTTAGTGCAACCAGTAATGAGTCTTTTGATCACATGTTTAATAGGCTGCGAAAGATTGTTAGCCAACTTGCTGTGCTTGGAGTTGACATACCTCAGGAAGATCTGAACTCCAAGTTCTTGAGGAGTCTACCTGCTGAATAGGCTATGCATGTGGTGGTCTGGAAGAATAAGCCAGACATTGATACTATGAGCCTCAATGATCTTTACAACAACTTCAAGATTATTGAGCAGGATGTGAAGAAAGCTGGAGGTGCTAGTTCAAGCACTAGGAACATGGATTTTGTGTCATCTCCCAGTAATTCAAGTCCAGATGAAGTAAAGGTGGTTGTGGGAGTTAGTACTGCTAACCCTAGTGTCAGTACTGCAAGCTCATCAAGTAGTACTACTGGTATCCTGAATGAAACTACCTACTGTGCATTCCTGACCAGCCAGAATGATGGGTCAATGCTGACACATGAAGATCTCCAAGAGATTAATGATGATGACTTGGAAGAGATGGATCTCAAGTGGCAGATTTCACTTCTTTGCATGAGGGCTAAGAAATTCTATCAAAGAACTGGCAAAAAGATCAACATCAGCAGCAATGATACAGCTGGTTTTGACTTGTCCAAGGTAGAATGCTACAACTACCACAATTTGGGGCATTTTTCAAGGGAATGTAGACGACCCAGGCAACAGGATAGCAGGAACAAGGGGTTTGGAAGCAATCCTAAGGCAGTGGAAGAAGCTGAGCCATCTTCAAAGGCTATGGTGGTTATTGATGGACTAGGCTATGACTGGAGTTTCATGGCAGATGATGAGGAAGCACCTGCTGAGATGGCACTTATGGCCTTCTTTGACTCTGAGGTACTATCTGCTAAAAGTTTTTCTAAAACATGTACTTCTCTTAAAGAATATGAAACTCTAAAGAAACACTATGATGAGCAGAGGATTGAATTAAACCAAACAAATTATAATTTGTCTAATCACAAAAGAGGTTTAGCAGTCCTAGAAGAACAAATAGTGCATTATAAGAATAATGAGTCTGTTTTTACTGAGGACATAGTTGTTCTTAAGAGAGACTTGACTTTTAAAAATGCTGAGATTAGTTTGCTTAAAGCTGAATAAGATAAAATCATTAAGGCAAAAGAAAACATTCAATTAACTGTAGACACTTTGGAGTATGCGTCAAAAGGTGTTAATAAAATTATATAGTGTCAAAAGGTTAATAAGGCTAAATCTGGGTTGGGGTATAAAACATGTCCACCTCCTCATAGAGGAGTGCCTGCACCACCAGGAATTGGCCTAGATCATACAGGTTTGACTGAGTTTCAACAACCTAAGTTAGAGTATGGTTGTAAGCCCAATGAAATTTCAACTGCTAATAAACCTGTAGAAACTTGTGAGCCATTTGAAAGTGCAAGTGACACCTCACTTACTGAGGACAAGGTGTCAACTGATAGAAATTCATATGCTCCCATCATTGAGGATTGGGATTCTGATGAAGAAGATTAGGTTGTAGTTAAACCTGATGTGGTAGAGATAGAAAGAACCAATGTTCCTAAGGTGGCTAGTGATAAAACTGTTAAGCCTACAACAAATGTAAAACCAGTTAGGAAAATACATAGATACTCTGAGATGTATAGGTCAACAGGCAAGCCAAGAGGTAACCAGAGGAACTGGAATGACCTCAAGTCACATCAATTCGGAAGTGACTTTGTCATGTAAAAAAAGGCTTGTTTTACTTGTAGTATCTTTGACCACCTAGAGGCTTTTTGTCATAACCATCAGGGGAGAAAGATGGTTACCGGGAACAACAGGGTAACTGGGAACACAAGTCATAGGGTGAACTCAAACAGGTTTCAAACTCACCCCAATGCTAATAGAATGACACCCAGGGCACTTTTATTGAAGTATGGCCTAAAACCAATTAGTACTGCTCGACCAGCAGTTAGTATTGCCAGACCTTATAAAACTGTTTACCCTAGACCAGCAGTTTCAAGTGCAAAACCAACTTTTAAAAATGCACAACAAACTGTTAAAAGGCCTTTTCACAAGAAAGCAGTGGTTCAAAAACAATTTTGGAAACCAAAGGCTAAAACTGCAAAGCCAGCAGTTAGTACTGCTAGCCAAGCAATTAGTACTGGTTAACTCTAAAAACACTACTAGGGATAAGAGGGTTAATGTTGTTAAGGCCTCAGCATGTTGGGTATGGAGACCAATCAAACCTAATGGTGCATCAATTATATTAAAAAGATTTGACTATATTGATGCACGAGGCAAAACCAAGTCAGTGATGGCTTGGGTACCCCAAGGAAACTAATTTCCTTATTTTATGTGCAGGGACATTCACAGGAAGATGATGAAGATCAAGGTTATGCAGATAGTGGATGTTCCAGGCACATGATAGGCAACATGTCCTATCTTTCAGACTTTCAACCAATGGATGGAGGATATGTTACCTTTGGGGGAGGAATAGGAGGAAGAATTACTGGTAAAGGCACCTTGAAAACCGGTAAATTAGACTTTGAAGATGTGTACTTTGTGCAAGAGCTTAAGTATAACCTGTTTAGTATCTCACAGATGTGTGACAAAAAGAACAAGGTTCTTTTTACTGACACTGAATGTCTTGTGCTTTCCCCAGACTTTAAGCTGCCTAATGAAAGTCAGGTTTTACTTAAAGTTCCAAGAAAGGGCAACATGTATAGTGTTGATATGAAGAAGATTGTTCCTAAAGAGGCCCTTACTTGTCTTGTTGCAAAGGCCATATTGGATGAGTCTATGTTATGGCATAGAAGACTTGGTCATATAAATTTTAAAACCATAAATAAAATTGTTAAAGATGGTTTGGTAAGAGGCTTGCCTCAAAAATGATTTGAAAATGACTAGACTTGTGTTGCCTGTCTCAAAGGTAAACAACACAAGGCTTCTTGTAAGCCCAAGACCCACAACTCTATTAATCAACCTTTGTTTATGCTACATATGGATTTGTTTGGCCCTACATCTGTGAGTAGTATTATGCATAAAAGGTACTGTCTAGTAGTTACTGATGACTATAGTAGATTCACATGGGTTTTCTTTTTAGGTTCTAAGGATGAGACACCTAGCATTCTTAAGACATTTATAACTGAGATAGAAAAATTAGTAATAAGAAAGTAAAATTCATTAGGTGTGACAATGGGACAGAGTTCAAAAATAGAGTTATGGATGAGTTCTGTAAGGAAAAAGGTATTAGAAGAGAGTTTAGTGCTGCTAGAACTCCTCAGCAGAATGGGGTTGCTGAAAGGAGAAATAGAACACTGATAGAAGCTGCTAGAACAATGTTAGCTGACTCTAAGCTGCCCATCACTTTTTGGGCTGAAGTAGTTAATGCTGCTTGCTATGTGCAGAACAAGGTTTTGGTAGTTAAACCTCACAACAAGACACCATATGAGCTGTTTAGGGGTAGAACTACTACATTAGGATTTCTAAGACCTTTTGGGTGTCATGTAACTATTCTAAATACCTTAGACCATCTAGTCAAATTTGATGGCAAATCAGATGAAGGATTCTTGGTTGGGTACTCTCTAAATAGCAAAGCCTTTAGAGTCTACAACACAAGAACAAGGAAAGTAGAGGAGAACCTGCATGTTCAGTTTCTAGAAAATAAATCTAATGTTGCAGGTGAAGGTCCAAAATGGCTATTTGACCTTGATACTCTAACCCAATCAATGAATTATGTGCCAGTTGTTGTAGGAACCTTTTCTAATGATTTTGCAGGTTCAGAAGCTGATGATGCAACAAATGAAGTAGGCTTGGGAAAGGAGAAAGATCAAGATCATTTGCTGATGCCAATATAGAACACTGTGGATTCATCTTTAAAGGATCAGATCACGAGCTCCCTTGGCTCTGAACCTTCTAATGATACTAACAAGGAAGGTGACCGGATCTACACACACTCCTTGTGTTAGATAGATACATTGAATAATGTTAGTCTAGCACGCGGAATTTACTAGCAAACACTCAGAAGATTTATTTGATGTGTTTTGTATGAATGAATGAAACAATGTATATATGAACAAGAGACAAATAATTAACTTCAACTATTCAATATTATTGATTCAATAATACGAGTGATCTCCTATCACTAGGGTTTACAACCTTGAATCTTTTCTAAGAACTTACGTATTCTATTCAATAACCTAGGCAATCCTTTTGTACACTAAGGATTCCTGTACAAGATAACTATCATCTATATTAATAAGATATACACAAAATCTTTTCTATATTTATCTTCTACACGATTACAAAAATTATAAGCCGTACTAACTTTCTAATACCAACCGTACTAACTGACTTTGTACTGTTAGTATAATCTTCAATGACTTCCAGCAGTACTAACTTATATGCAACAGTTTCAACTTTTTACCTTAATTCCCAACAATCCTCCCCTAAACTTATGATTTCTGTGCAAATCACTAAGTTTCTTCGAATTAAGCTTTATCTCCTATGATGAGGGGGATTCTTCCAAACATCATCAATTAATTCTCTTTGTCTGGGCTTTCCTTTGTTCAGCAATATCACAAATTTTTCTGATTAACATATCAGCCATGTCTGAATCTGCTTCAACCTCCAATTTTAAATGCACTAGAGTAACTAATACGGCTGTTCTCAGAGGATAGTCTTTCTCAACCAGCATATATATTTCTATCCCATCCTTGGTAGAAATTCTGTGTACACCACATGTGTCAAAAAGCTTCCATGAGACATCCTTGATCACTGATTGAAATCTCCATATAGCTTCTCCACCATCTGGTTCATAAATCCTCTTCAACTGAACCCATAGTTCTTTGTCTTTATCTTCTAAAGGATCTGCTACTTTGAACTTGTCTTGCACCAGCTTCCATAATTGATTTAGATCTTCCCTATCAAAACCTTTAAGTAAATCTTCAAACAGTTTGTACTTCTCAGTTCTTCCACCAATCCTTATGATTTCCCATCCTTTCATTCTTCCTTGTGTGAATACCTTCCAGTCAATGATTGGATATTTTGCTTGTAAAGGTTTGAAGTTTGTGGATTCAGGGACTATCACTATCATGTTCTTGATCTGTTCATCAGTCAATCCTTCTTCTCCTGACTTCAATTTCTTTGAAACATCAGCCTCTAGAACTTCTGGTTCTCTTTTCTTCCCTTTTGTAGTATCCCTTTCAACTGGTTTGTTCAGTCTAGCATAAGCATCATAGTATGCTTCCTGAATTTCTTCATCTGATCTATCTTTAAAATAACTTGACTTCCAGCAAGCTTGATTCTTCAAGTAACTTTTCATAAAGCTGATTTGCTCCTACTTGGTAGGCATTTTTGTCTTGTAACCAAACTTTTGTCTTTCTTTGATCTTCTCCATTAGATCATTCCAAGCTACTTCTCTGTTCTTAGATAGAATGAAACTCTTAAGCTTTTCTGTCTTCTCTTCTTCACTGAAGTTCTTATCTTTCAAAATAAGTGCTGCTTGAGCTCTCACAATTAAATTAGAATCCAACAAATATTGTAACTGTTCATTTAATTGTTCTTGATCAACCTCAGTATTTGAAGCTTCATTTTCCAACCTTGTTCTATCCATAAACTCAGCTATATTCCTTACATCATCTGCAGCCATCTTTCTTGCTAATTCTGCATCAAGATTTATCTGAGCTTGTTCTTCTGCTTGATCTTTTTCTTGAAGTTTCCTTGCAACTTCTTCATCAAACTCTAACTGTGCTTGAGTTTTTGGTTTTACTTTCTTGAGTCTTTCTTGTTCTTGTTCAGCTTCTTCAGGTGTCATTGGTTTCTTTCCCTTTGCTGATCTTTTTCTTTTATATTCTTCATCAGCAGTTTGTACGGTTTCTTGTTCTGTCTCAACCGTATGAACTGTTTCTTGTTCTATCTCAACCGTATGAACTGTTTCTTCATTCTGAGCAGTTTCTTGAGCTTCTTGATCTTCAACATCCATATCAGCAACATTACCAGTATCCATATCAATCTTTTCATTACCACCTTCATCTTGCCTCCCCTGAGAACTATCCCTCTTGCCTTTATCTGATATCCTCCCCTGTTTGGGAGAATCACCATCATCATCATCTGAATAATCACCATCAAAAGAATCTTCATCCAGTATAGCTCTAGCTCTTTTCCTCATTAGATGATCTTCCAGCTTCTTCATTCTTCGAGTCAACCTTGAGTATACTTTGGCAAAATTTTCTTTATGACTTTTAAGATCCTCCTCCAAAGCTTCTACCTTGGCAGTTAACTTGGTACACAAATCCATCAATTCATTTTGTCTAGAACTGCCCTCATCACTTCTAACTGTGTGACCTGTTAGGAGCGGTGAATCATGGGGCAAGGATCCAGTTTCAACTCTAGTATGACTAGGTTGAGACCTTCTCCTATAAGTTGTGATGGTTGGGGGTGTTTGGGTATTTTCAGGATTTTGAATGGGTGTGTGATGGGGATCAGTTGGGTTGACTGACCCTTCACCTAATTCAATTTGAAGCATTTCTGGAAAGAGAGGTACTACTACCCCTGAAAACAATCTACTTGCCATAGCCATGTTTTGAAAAACTTTTGATTGTAGGCTAGGTGTAGGAAAAGTTTCTGTGGGTTTCTTAAGCAAATTCTTTTTCTTATTCAAAAGAGTTTGAACAAATCTTGGATACATAAGAAACTTGGTTTTGCTGTTAACATTTGATGCCATACTCTCAAAAATAAATTTTGAAAAATTAAAGACCTTGTTAGTTGACAGATGATGCGCGTTATGTGTCATTGCGGTTTAGCAGTATTAATGCCTACTCAAGTTTTAAATTTATATTTAGTCGACTTATCAATAACACACACACTTAACGAGCAGTGTACCCGGTCAGTATGAATATAATGGTAAGTAGAGTGTCGATCACTAAGAGTGGAACGTATTATCTAGTTATTCTAATCAGTATTTTAATATCCTAAGTTAGCTATACAACCTAATCTAACGCAAGGGGGTTCAGCCTGAGAGACTGGCACGGTTTGGTTATGATTTAATAGTAAACTAAACTAATGAGCATGAATCAGTGATTAGCACACACGTACACAGATAGATACTTGAGACAATAAGAAGACCTGTCCTGATAATTAAGTAGCTTGTCACTTGTTTTATTGCTAGTTTTATATGAAGTGTATATAATTAAACCTTTCTCGTTGGCTCTAATCTTATCGGCGAGTAAACCCTTAATGATCACTTATGTCTATCCCACTATCCTAGAATATTGAGCATTTGTGATGCCCACGTTTCGTATACGCTAGAATAGATAGGCGAGGAAAGGGCATGGCGACCCAAGCAATGCTCAGCTAGACACAGGGGTTATCAATGCACTAATAAAAGTCACCAAAGACATCAACATATAAACTTTAATTAATGGGAAAGCAATTTTAAGTGGTGCGCATGATATTCCGTAGTCACATGACATCAGCCCATCAATCCTGATGAATTAAAGTGTACTAATACAATAAAACAAAACTACTTAATGAATTGCATACATGCAGGAACTTCTTACAGCTCTTGTATCTTCGTTCAGGGTGTGTCTTGTGCTGCTAATACGTCTGAATTTGTCTCTGGTTTGGTACTCGTACGTATGGTATCTTGCACACAAAATTCGTCTGACTTTGGGGTATTTATAGTTTCTGTCTGAGGGTTAGATGCGGCGCATAGGATAAGTAGATGCGGCGCATTGACTTAACTTCGCGTGGGGTCCAAGATTAATATATTCAGGAATATTCGTACACCGCCTTAAGATGCGGCGTAACTCCATTTCTCTATTCGGCGCATGTCCTTTGCTGTCTTGGATTGTAACTTGTGAAATCTTGATAGTGATACGCCGTATGTAAGAAGTATGTTGCGGCGTATCTGGAGCAGAATGATCTTGATCTTGTACATTTTAGTAGACTCTTAACATCTTGCTTGTTTTGCTCCATAATTAGTCCAAAATCGCCAAGTTTCACATAATACTTGTTTTTACCTGAGAATTACAAAAGTAAACATTAACGTATCAATTCTCATATATAATATAAAAAAACAAGTAAAATAAATAGGATAAATGATGATAATAAAATGTACTTATTTAAGTTCATCAAATATCCCCCCACTTGAACTTTACTTGTCCCCAAGTAAACCTTAGAATAAATCTTATGAAAATGTATCCTAAAAGATATTAGGATTTATTTTTATATTTAAGCATGTATTCGTTTTGTCATAATTGCACAACCAAACACTTAACGAATTAGAAATAAAATAAAATATTTCGATAAAAGCAAATCTAATCGTTTAACTGTCCAGTCGTGACGAATATTCTATCATAAGCTTGGCAAGTATACGCATCTCCCCCACTAAAGCCAAGGAATGACATGTCTAAAGCGGTAAAAAGGGTTTGTTGGTTAAGGGTTAATCATTCTTCTTAATCTCTATCGATCTCACATTCCAGAAAAGGCGACAAAATCACAAATACATGATCGAATCCACGACCACGATACTTGCAATTGCTCAAATCCTTAACTCGAATGGGCTAAAGATAGGACCAAGTAATCTTTACCAATAATATTATATCAAAAAGGGCGACAAAATCATAAATACATAGCCGAATCCACGACTACGATACTTAAGATTGCTCAAATCCCTAATCTCAATAAATCAAAGGTTTGGATAAAGAATGATATAGGGTATGGATAATATTTGGGATACAAATTGGTGTAAAATGAAAAATAAACAAAACAGATAAATTAAAATCCTAAGTGTGGTAAATCACTTTCCCAACCATCCCATGAATAAGACTCATATCTTTGAATAACTCACGCTTTTAACACTTGAAACACACGCTTTAGGTAGACACGAATTATACTCAACAAGATCTTAATCAAAGAATTACCTTAGTTGGCGTTCCCATAACGGCCAACTCCCATTCAATCCATAAATATAATATACAACAACTAGTGGTGATATCTCCCACTTAATACAAAACTTTACATAAGTTGGTTAAAACAAACTTCCAACTTTTCCTTTTTCTTTTTTTTCTTTTCTATTTTTTCAATTTTTTTTTTTTTTTTTTTTTTTTTTTTGGACATCAACATATGTGTAAAATTTCACAACTTTTCTATCACTATTTTTCCGGATAATTTTTCCATACTCTTCATACTTTCAGAAATAACTGTAATAGTGAAAGTAGCAAACACATGAAAAATAAACTCAAAGTTATACAATATTTACTTTCATACCAATTGCATTGTGCAATTTCCCGACCTAACCAAAGATAATGAATTACGCACGCGTACACAGGTAATGTAAGGAAACACACTTTGCCTAAAGCAATTAACCACGGATTTTAATCTACAGGGTAGGCTAAGGTGTAAGGGTGTATCGAAACATTATAACAAAGGTGTAAGAAACGAAAGGAATGGCTCTGAGGGTTTTTCTAGGGGTATCTTACTCTAAAAGTGAGAGTAACAAAGGGTTTATACGGGGGTTAACTAACCAGTGTAGTTAGTTAATATCACATAACATATAAAGGCTATTTGGGTGTAATCCTAGAAATTTACCAATTTAGACAAGTCACTCCAATTATATAGATAATACTTATTATGGTGGTCTCGAATAGTATACAAGCCAAGTTCTAAAGTTTACAAGTCACCGGCACACTCATAGATTTGTGAATTTTGATAAGTTCACAATTTTTGGAAATAATGTTATGTGTGCAGCTATGTAATTTAGACTTTAAACAAAAACATGCTATAAAAATTTTAAATTTTGATATATTAAGCGCATTTTAAGCATATTTTGAAAAAGTTTAGGACAAGTAAGTGTTCTAATTCTCCAATCCCCCCACTTAAGTTAAACAACGTTCTCGTTGTTTGTGTCAAAGGTTAAAAACTGGAAAATAAAATAATTGGAACAGAAAAACTCCCCTGAGATTTGCTCGGTATGATCCTCCATTATTCGTATAAGAGCAAAAATCAACTTTCTTGTGGATTAGAACGTTTAAGCTTCATAGATGATGTATCCACAAAAATTGCAGGAATCTATAATACCATTTATATTTTAACACACCTGAGTTAAGAAGGTTCAAACTTGCATAGTACATTAGTAGTTAGTAAAAATAAAAACTAAAAAATTAAAACTGTAAATCATCAGGTCAGTCGATACGCCGTATCTTATGGAAAAAGATACGCCGTATCGAGCTTGGAATAAATACGAATCAAAATAAAAGATGCGTCGCATCCTTAACCAGGGATGCGCCGCATTAAAATACTGACAGAAAGTTTTAAAGTCAAAAAATAAAAATGCAGAAAATTAAATAAGATATGACCAGTGCAAGTGATGCGTCGCATCTTATGATGGAGATGCGTCGCATCTTCTGCGGGTCTGACAGACTCGACACAGAACAGAAAAGTAAAAAAATTTCCGGGTTCTCTCCCGGTCAGCACTTGTCTTTATTCCAGAGTCTTCAAGTTAGACTCACGTTCAGCTCCTTATTTTCAGTAGTTCTGGTTCAAACTCGACAACTTCGTTATCAGCGTTGTCGATGTAATTATCAAGGTATTTCCCTTTAGGTCGTGCCTTTGGAACAAAACTCCTTTAATCACCCTTGACAATTGGTGCACTTCAATCGTCACTTCTCTAATCATATTGTTTGGTTCTTTCAGCAATAGTTCCTTTCCGCTTTCTTGGGCAAACTTTGATATAATCTCGTCGATTGTAAGTTTGATCCTTGATCCTCCGAACCAGCTTGGGAAAAGATCAATCATCATTCCTGAAACATAGAACAAATAGGCTTCGAAGTAAAAATTTTCTTAGAGACAGGAAAGTTGATTAGAATTTTCTCCGTTCGGGATAAATAAAAGTTACTGATATCTGAAGACGTTGCGCCGTATCCTATATTTAGGATGCGCCGTATCTTATAATCGTTAAAAATAAATCAGAATTTTATTCAGAAAACAGATACGCCGCTTATGAATAAGAATGCGCCGTATCCAGTTTAAATTATCAAAAATCGATTATACTTATTAAAATTAAATGCGTCGTATTAACAAAAGCTAATGCGCCGTATTTTCGTTACATTTCAAACTACAAAATTTTTGATTCAGTAGATGCGCCGTATCGATAAAGATCGATGCGTCGCTTTTGTTTAAAAATTCGAAAAACTGTTTTTAATTTAAATAGAAAATACGCCGTATCTGTTAAAACAGATGCGTCATATGGCTTTAGGGTTTAGAAAAATTTCTTATTAAAAACAGAATACGCCGTATCTTGGGGAAAGATGCGTCGTACTCGAATTTATTAAACGCGATATATTTTATAAAAATTAAACGCAATACGTCGTATTTGTGAAAACAGATGCGCCGTATCGTTTGTATCAGCACAATACAACGATAGCAGAATGCAGAAAAATACAGAAAAAAAAACAAAAATAAAACAAACAAAAAGAAACACAAATTACAGAAAATAAAAACACACAAAAACAGAAAATATGCAAATTATACAATGAATGCAATCTATCTAATATACAACGGGTTAGTGGTTAGAATCTAAAATGAAAAACCTAATTAAAATACTAATCAAATTAACAGATAATAACAATTCACTCCCCGGCAACGGCACCAAAAACTTGATGCGCGTGATGTGTCGTTGCGGTTTAGCAGTATTAATGCCTACTCAAGTTTTAAATTTATATTTAGCCGACTTATCAATAACACACACACTTAACGAGCAGTGTACCCGGTCAGTATGAATATAATGGTAAGTAGAGTGTCGATCACTAAGAGTGGAACGTATTATCTAGTTATTCTAATCAGTATTTTAATATCCTAAGTTAGCTATACAACCTAATCTAACGCAAAGGGGTTCAGCCTGAGAGACTGGCACGGTTTGGTTATGATTAAATAGTAAACTAAACTAATGAGCACGAATCAGCGATTAGCACACAAGTACACAGATAGATACTTGAGACAATAAGAAGACCTGTCCTGATAATTAAGTAGCTTGTCACTTGTTTTATTGCTAGTTTTATATGAAGTGTATATAATTAAACCTTTCTCGTTGGCTCTAATCTTATCGGCGAGTAAACCCTTAATGATCACTTATGTCTATCCCACTATCCTAGAATATTGAGCATTTGTGATGCCCATGTTTCGTATACGCTAGAATAGATAGGCGAGGAAGGGGCATGGCGACCCAAGCAATGCTCAGCTAGACACAGAGGTTATCAATGCACTAGTAAAAGTCACCAAAGACATCAACATATAAACTTTAATCAATGGGAAAGCAATTTTAAGGGGTGCGCATGATATTCCGTAGTCACATGACATCAGCCCATCAATCCTGATGAATTAAAGTGTACTAATACAATAAAACAAAACTACTTAATGAATTGAATACATGCAGGACCTTCTTACAGCTCTTGTATTTTCGTTCAGGGTGTGTCTTGTGCTGCTAATACGTCTGAATTTGTCTCTGGTTTGGTACTCTTACGTATGGTATCGTGTACACAAAATTCGTCTGACTTTGGGGTATTTATAGTTTCTGTCTGAGGGTTAGATGCGGCGCATAGGATAAGTAGATGCGGCGCATTGACTTAACTTCGCGTGGGGTCCAAGATTAATATATTCAGGAATATTCGTACACCGCCTTAAGATGCGGCGTAACTCCATTTCTCTATGCGGCGCATGTCCTTTGCTGTCTTGGATTGTAACTTGTGAAATCTTGATAGTGATACGCCGTATGTAAGAAGTATGTTGCGGCGTATCTGGAGCAGAATGATCTTGATCATGTACATTTCAGTAGACTCTTAACATCTTGCTTGTTTTGCTCCATAATTAGTCCAAAATGGCCAAGTTTCACATAATACTTGTTTTTACCTGAGAATTACAAAAGTAAACATTAACGTATCAATTCTCATATATAATATAATAAAACAAGTCAAATAAATAGGATAAATGATGATAATAAAATGTACGTATTTGATTTCATCAACAGACAAATAAGAGCAATAGCAATATTGCTACTGAATTGCTCCCATGCTGTCTTTTTGGGACTTAAGCAATGTAAGAGAGTATGTATCAAAAATCTCCATTGTGGGGAGAAACATCCTTTTTGAAAAGCGAGTTTTTGAGAAGATGTATCATACCCCATTTTTGAAAGTTGTTCAAAAATTTCAGTGTTTAGCATAGTGATGATACCATCTGAATCTTGCAGCTTAAGATGTCTCCTAAGTGCAGACTCGGTAACAACAAAAAGTATGCCATCCACTTCAGAATGGATTTCTAAGTCTCCATCTTCACTAGTCAAGACAGTTGCATTCTGCCAGAACTGTGTGATGTGTGAGACATAAAGAGTAGGAGAAACAGTTAAAGCATACCTTATGTGAGAGTGGTTTAGAAAATCCACAATCTCATAAAATCTCGGTCCATCTCCTTCCTATGTTTTCTCAAGAAAAGCGACTTGATTGTGCGTCTTGAAAAAATCCAAATTAGCCATGATGTTCTTAGTAAAGTTTAATTTTAACTGTGGTGAATAATGAAGATTTAGGTTAGAAAGTAGAAGTTGAAAGTTAGATGAGATATTATTGAAAGAATTAGGATTTTTACTGTGACCGACTTAAAGAATATGGTAACTTTTATTTTAGAATATTATAGAATAAAAGTTAAAATATCTTGAAGAGGATCCCTCAAAAATTGTAATTCAATCAGTAAAAATCGCAACAAACCGCCAACGGCTAGTTTTTAACCAAAAATTAATTACTGACACGTCAGTTATAACGGCTAGTTCAGCAGTAGAAACTTTGCACTAGCAGTACAAACCATTTTCCAAATTTTCAAAGAACAGTATAAACATATATGGTTTTGAAAAACAATTTCTATGCACATATACTTTTTAGCAAACTATCAGCTATCAACGGATTTGATATGTCTTTACCAATAGCCGTTTGCTTTGGACTAGCCAACTCTTCAAAGTTAGATATGGTGAGTTGATAACCATACAATTTTTGGTAAATTGTCAACCATTAACGGATTTGATTAGTCTTTACCAGAAATCGTTTGCTCTAGACTAGTTGGTTCTTATGTGGGTTAGACATGGTGAACCAATAACCATTTGTTGTGTGCACAGATAACACACTAAGCTCCAAATCACCATTCAGTCCAAAACATAAAGCACTTGTAATTCCTTGGTACTTATCATCCATTCCTGCAATTGTTAGTCCACAAACAAAATAAAGAAACAAGGTGCAAAGCACTTGTCACACAACAATATAAGCATATGACTAACATTGCACTTACAAGAAAAATTAATTCCTTTGATGTACCCAAGCCATTATAGACTTAGGCTTTTCTCTTGCATCAACATAATTAAACCTTTTTAAAATAGTTGGAGTACCATTGGATTGAAGTGGCCTCCAAACCCATGATGCAGATGCATTAATACCATTACCCATATTTCCCTTAGCAGTGTTTTTAAAACTTCCATTGTTAACTGCTTGCCTAGCAGTATGAGCTGCTGGGTTTGCAATTGCAACTTTAGGTTTCCAAACTTGTTTATGAATCACTGCATTGTTTTGAAATGGTCTTCTAACAGTTGTTGATGCTGATTTAGAAAGAGTTTTTGCACCTTGAACTGTTTGTATAGGGTAAAAAGGTCTATTTGGTCTGACAGTATGAACTGCTGGGATAGCAGTGTTAACTGTTTGTCTAACAGTATTTATTGTTCTTAGTCCAGACCTTAACAGAACTGATCTAGGTATCATTCTAGCATTTGTAGGGTGAGTGGGAGGTCATACTGAGTTCACCCTAGGGGTTGAGTACCTAGTTACCCTGTTCTTACAATAAGCCGCTAGATGGTCAAAGCTACCACATGAGAAACAAGCTTTCCTATAGCACACAAAATCATCACCTAGTTGGTGAGATTTGAGGCCATTCAAATTTCTTTGGTTACCTCTGGGCTTGTTTGTGGTTCTATACATTTCTGCATACCTAACTGTTGGTCTAAAAGGTTTTGCATTAGCTCTAGGCCTAACAGTCTCAGGTTTGACCACTTTGGGAACTTTTGGTTCCTCCACTTTAACACTAACAGGCTTAACCACAGCCTGATCATCCTCATCATCAGAAGTCCATTCCTCTATGGTTGGAGCATCTGAGTCCTTAGCTGAGGACACCTTATCCTCAGAAAGTGAGGCATCACTTGCACTCTCATACACAGGTTTATCAACTACATTCTCTTTAGGTTGAGGACCATATTTAAGCTCAGGTAGTTGAAATTCAGGTAGTCCTGTGTGTTCTAGGTCAATGCCTGGGGGTGTTGGAATTCCCCTATAAGGAGGTGGAACTGACTTATAACCTAGGCCTGACTTAGCTTTATTGAGAATTTGACACTCAATTATCTTTTGAACTCCTTTTGATGTGTATTCTAGTGTGTCCACACTCATTTGAATGTTTTCCTTGGCTTTCTTAACCTGTTCCAGTTCATGTTTCAACACACTGATTTCATTTTCCCTAAACATAAAATCTCTCTTAAGTACGGCTACAGTATCACTAAAAGTAGACTCATTTTCCTTATAGTGAACTATCTGTTCTTCTAATACAGCCAAACCTCTCTTATGATTTGCTAAATTAAAGGCAGTCTGGTTTAGCTCTATTCTCTGATTTTCATACTGTTTTCTAAGTGTTTCTAATTCTTTTAAAGCATCACATGATTTAGAACATTTAGAAACTTGTACCTCAAAGTCTGAGAAAGCCATAAGTTCCATCTCTGTTGGTGCTTCTGCTTCCTCCTCTGCAATGTAGCTCTAATCAAACCCTAAGCCATCAATGGCAACCATAGCCTTTGAGCTTGAGTCTGTAACTTCCACAACCCTTGATTTGCTTCCAAATCCTCTGCTCTTGCCATCTTGTTGTC